>JBAMCE010000442.1:600000-938008 GCA_037075305.1 Drosophila kanekoi | reverse complement strand
ATTATATTTATATATTTATATTTATATTTATATTTATATTTATATTTATATTTATATTTATATTTATATTTATATTTATATTTATATTTATATTTATATTTATATTTATATTTATATTTATATTTATATTTATATTTATATTTATATTTATATTTATATTTATATTTATATTTATATTTATATTTATATTTATATTTATATTTATATTTATATTTATATTTATATTTATATTTATATTTATATTTATATTTATATTTATATTTATATTTATATTTATATTTATATTTATATTTATATTTATATTTATATTTATATTTATATTTATATTTATATTTATATTTATATTTATATTTATATTTATATTTATATTTATATTTATATTTATATTTATATTTATATTTATATTTATATTTATATTTATATTTATATTTATATTTATATTTATATTTATATTTTTTATATTTATATTTATATTTATATTTATATTTATATTTATATTTATATTTATATTTATATTTATATTTATATTTATATTTATATTTATATTTATATTTATATTTATATTTATATTTATATTTATATTTATATTTATATTTATATTTATATTTATATTTATATTTATATTTATATTTATATTTATATTTATATTTATATTTATATTTATATTTATATTTATATTTATATTTATATTTATATTTATATTTATATTTATATTTATATTTATATTTATATTTATATTTATATTTATATTTATATTTATATTTATATTTATATTTATATTTATATTTATATTTATATTTATATTTATATTTATATTTATATTTATATTTATATTTATATTTATATTTATATTTATATTTATATTTATATTTATATTTATATTTATATTTATATTTATATTTATATTTATATTTATATTTATATTTATATTTATATTTATATTTATATTTATATTTATATTTATATTTATATTTATATTTATATTTATATTTATATTTATATTTATATTTATATTTATATTTATATTTATATTTATATTTATATTTATATTTATATTTATATTTATATTTATATTTATATTTATATTTATATTTATATTTATATTTATATTTATATTTATATTTATATTTATATTTATATTTATATTTATATTTATATTTATATTTATATTTATATTTATATTTATATTTATATTTATATTTATATTTATATTTATATTTATATTTATATTTATATTTATATTTATATTTATATTTATATTTATATTTATATTTATATTTATATTTATATTTATATTTATATTTATATTTATATTTATATTTATATTTATATTTATATTTATATTTATATTTATATTTATATTTATATTTATATTTATATTTATATTTATATTTATATTTATATTTATATTTATATTTATATTTATATTTATATTTATATTTATATTTATATTTATATTTATATTTATATTTATATTTATATTTATATTTATATTTATATTTATATTTATATTTATATTTATATTTATATTTATATTTATATTTATATTTATATTTATATTTATATTTATATTTATATTTATATTTATATTTATATTTATATTTATATTTATATTTATATTTATATTTATATTTATATTTATATTTATATTTATATTTATATTTATATTTATATTTATATTTATATTTATATTTATATTTATATTTATATTTATATTTATATTTATATTTATATTTATATTTATATTTATATTTATATTTATATTTATATTTATATTTATATTTATATTTATATTTATATTTATATTTATATTTATATTTATATTTATATTTATATTTATATTTATATTTATATTTATATTTATATTTATATTTATATTTATATTTATATTTATATTTATATTTATATTTATATTTATATTTATATTTATATTTATATTTATATTTATATTTATATTTATATTTATATTTATATTTATATTTATATTTATATTTATATTTATATTTATATTTATATTTATATTTATATTTATATTTATATTTATATTTATATTTATATTTATATTTATATTTATATTTATATTTATATTTATATTTATATTTATATTTATATTTATATTTATATTTATATTTATATTTATATTTATATTTATATTTATATTTATATTTATATTTATATTTATATTTATATTTATATTTATATTTATATTTATATTTATATTTATATTTATATTTATATTTATATTTATATTTATATTTATATTTATATTTATATTTATATTTATATTTATATTTATATTTATATTTATATTTATATTTATATTTATATTTATATTTATATTTATATTTATATTTATATTTATATTTATATTTATATTTATATTTATATTTATATTTATATTTATATTTATATTTATATTTATATTTATATTTATATTTATATTTATATTTATATTTATATTTATATTTATATTTATATTTATATTTATATTTATATTTATATTTATATTTATATTTATTTGTGCGCATTTTTGCTTGTGCGGGCACATACACACACACACACACATTTAAACGATCCATAAACATGAGAGAGCACTGAGAGTAATTGGGAGCGACATAAAAAAAACAGCTATGCCTTTCAATCGCACAAATCATATGGAAGAGAGTAAGCCAAAGCAATTCCCTGTAGTGTAAGCGATTAAAATAAATCATATATATATCTTAATCTTTTTTTGGACCATATGACATCGATTTTTTGGTGCCCACGTTCCTTCTATGGCATGTCCCATTGATATGCTGTTTGGTAAGGGCTAAAACGGCTCACTAAAATGGCAAAGTTGTCGAAAAATCTTTATTAAAGTTGGGTATTGGATATTTACTGACTAAGTAAGTTTGATATAAGTAAACATAATTGATTATAATTAATAATGAGTAGAGCCCCTCGATTCAGGACAGCTTCGTATATCCTGTTTGGTAGAGAATCATACAAACGCTTGAAATAAACAAGTGATATTTTGGACCAGGCCTGTTGGAGCGGCTCAATTAGATCAGATTTTGTAGAACATTGTTTACCGGATTTGTATACCTTTATTGCTAGCCATCCCCACACATTTTCTATAACATTTAAATCAGAGGAGTAGGGAGGCCAGCTCATTAAAGTGGTATTCTCACTATCCAGCGAAGCTTTGACGATTCTCGCGGTATTGCTGATTTCACGAACTTTTTACGCTCTTTTATCAACCGATGAAACTACGACTAACTAAGCTTTTTGACCTCGGTTAATTGTTTTTTTTTTTGCGATTTCGTGAATTGAAAGGCCGCACTGCTTAAAAGCCTTTATTTTGCCCCTTCCTCACTATTTAATGGTTTTGCACTTCCCATTTTTGGTTAATTTTAATAAGATCAACTTAAACAAAGGAAGTCCTCAAGTTAGGGTACTTGGTGAAAAAGCAGGCGCTATTCAAATGAGCTAAAAATTTGGTGCGTTTTTTACGCAAGTTATTCGAAATTTCCCATTAAAATTCTGACGAGTTCCCAAATTCGAAAATTTTTTTTCCTTGAACTATATACGCTGTACTCAGAAGCCACACCTATAATTGAGTCTAAGCGCGAAAAAAAACGAATTAAAATAGAATCGCAGAAAAAATACAATCGCAACTGCAATGCTGTTGGTAGAATTTGAAGCAGACGCGCATGAATGTGTGTGTGTACATGTGTAGAGAAATGCTTGGAATTTGCGATTGCTTCCGCTGATACGGAGAAAGTCAAGCACGTTTTCTTTAATAATGTTTGTGTTTCTTAACCGATCTTGATGTAATTTTCTACAGTGCATCTTATTGTGCTAGAATATTTGGGTCCTCTCATGTTGGGTTATTAACTAATGTTTAGCTCTGCGATGGTAGCAGGGAGGTGCTATAGCTATATAATGAAAGATACTTGATATATATATACTTTTCTAGAAGCTACATACTAAGTTACGTGACTATAGGTCTTATTTTTATTCAATTTGCTCAAAAAACGGGATTTCAATATCGATTTTGATCGAAATGGAAACGCGACAAGTTATCGAATATCGGAAATAAACTCATTCTGCGCGGTCACTAGGAAGACCTACAGCTAAAATTTCAAGTCTCTAGCTCTTATAGGAGACTTCTTATAGCAGACGGACAAGGCTAGATCGACTCGGCTATTGATGCTGATCAAGAATATGTGTACTTTATGGGGTCTCAGATACTTCCTTCTGCCTTTCACATCCTTTGCACAAACACATTATACCCTTTAACCCATTTTCAATGGGTTCAGGGTATAAAAATGTCAAGCTCCAAACTTTAAGTGTACTTTTGTCAGGCATGGTTTTTAAAGCAGCCAACCTGATCTAGTATCTTGGAGCTTATCAACACACGTTTTTATAAGCTGGACAGAAACACATGTCAAACTTATCTGATGCATTGCGTGTGGTAGACGAACGCTTGAGAAATATGCTGAATGGATTAATCATCCTTCTGATCGGCGAAATGCAATATGTGAGCAATATGTCCTCAGAGGCCTAATAAGTGAGCTCGAGATCAAACTCAACTCACAGGTTGCTGCGCGTGCCAGTGCGACAATCGCCTATGATCTTCGCCGGCACGGTCTCCCATATGTTGAAGAAGCGGACCTTTGTCTCATCGGTACCACTCTATGAAAAGGAACAGTTGACCCAAGCCAACTGTGGAATCCTCAAAGAACCTTCGAATATAAAATAGCTAAATTTTCCTACTGCTGTCTTCACTCGTGATTGTACGTGTAAATCTTAACGCTAAAAAAATATGAGTTCCGATTTTTATGTTAACTCGAAAATTAATGTGATATGTGTTATATTTTCAAGTCGAAAAATTATTATTAAGCGCTGTGGATTTCACTCCAAGCGAGGACCAAGTTCCATCGGTTGTCAAACGGTGTCGTGGGAGAATTGATGGTAGTCGTCGAGGATAATCTGCCGCCCCAGTATTGGCTGATGGGCAAAGAGAAGGCGGTGCATGCAAGAGAGGACAGCGTCGTTAGGGTGGCTGAACGGAGCACGGACAGTGGCGGAATTTTTAAAAGGCAGATCCACAAATTGGCACGTCTACCAAGCTAACGAAATCCCCAAACGCTTCATGGTGGACGGCGTTGTCGCAGATCTGCGAGTTTAATAATTAAATGGATAAAAATGTTTAATTCTAGTGTAAGTTAGGTTAAAGGCGGAGTGAGAGCGCAATAAATCTTCGTCACTCGCTTTGTCATCGAATTCGCCTCGCTTCGCTGACGCAGCTTAATATAGGCTTGAGAAGTTGATAGTGGCCAGTTGTCGAATTGTAACTAAACCATTAAGCACGACGCGCACAAATTTCGATTCTTTAAAAGCCACTTCAATTCTTATAACCTGAACCCATTGAAAATAGGTAAAAAGGGTATAATGTTTTTGTGCAAATGTATGTAACAGGCAGAAGAAACCATCTCCGACCTCATAAAGTAAATATATTCTTGATCAGCCAAGTCGATCTAGCAATGTTCATCTGTCCCTCCATCCGCCTATCCGTATGTATGGAAGCAAGGATCTCAGAACCTATAAGAGCTAGAGACTTGCGCATTTCCATGTGCAGTTCGAGTTTGCTTCCGATAATCGATAACTTACTCTGTTTCCAAGTAGTCGATAAAAATCGATATCGAAGTCCTGTTTAAGAGCAAGAGTCACAAAAAGTGATATGTTTTCTCTAGAATAGTTCATTTTATACCTATTCCCACCTCTCCGCTACTACCTCATAGCTATAAATCAAGTTAAAAACCCAACTTGTTTTGCCCACCAATTTAAGCTACACTTTTAATGCAACTTAAGAGAATTTTGCGTATTAAATTAACTCAAGAAGTTAAAGTGCAACTGGCTGTGGTTCGCGAATTAATTAATTGCAAAAGGAAAGTAGCTTCCAAAGTAGATCGTCCGGAACATATGATACTGTGCCATAAATTGAAAGACCAACTCTGTTTTCTTGGTTGCCTTAATGAAGCCGACGTTTTCAATTCTTGATACGTATGTAGAGTAATTGAGCATAATTAAAATTTGCATGCATTAATTCAACGCTTGGGAAATTTAGATATTGTTCGGTCATATACCTCATATATACATTAGTCAGGGTATCAATAGCAATGTCAAAGCAGATTATGTTAAGATTAATTCTCTTCTATTCGAATGTCATAAGCACTCATACACATGTACGAAGCCTCGCTCTCTTTCGAACTCTGTATTTTCTCGGTCCCTTTAATCTTAATTTATGTTAAGAAATCAGTTCTGTAAGCATCATCATAGAAATCAGTCGTGTTGCTCATCAATTTGTAAAACCTTTATTAAAACTTCATACCATCCACACACGCCCACTTGAGATAAGATTCTTAAAAGGACAAAAACACGCTTTTGATCAAACATTTTGGCGCCCAACGTGGGGCTAGTGTGTGGAAATTGACGGCATATCGTTGCCGCACAACATTTCGTTGGAGAAAGGTTTTATCGAACTCCTCGCAAAATACAGCATCGACAGCAACATTTGGCCAGCTCTTCTTTCTTGATGCCGTTGCTTCGTCGCTGGAAACTCGCTACCTTCGCTTCGCTACTGCATTCTTGTAGCCGTTACTTTGCGCTGGATACGCTCTGAGTTTGATTGCTCATTGCCTTTGCCTCACAGCTCCTTTCTCGTTGCCGTTGCTTGGTCGCTGGAAACTCGCTACCTTCGCTTCGCTACTGCATTCTTGTAGCCGTTACTTCGCGCTAGATACGCTCTGAGTTTGATTGCTCAATGCCTTTGCCTCACAGCTCCTTTCTCGTTGCCGTTGCTTCGTCGCTGGATACTCGCTACCTTCGCTTTGCTGCTGCATTCTCGTTACCGTTGCTTTGTCGCTGGAAGCTCGCTGCCTCTGCTTGTTCACTGTATTTTGCTTCATCGCTGCAAGCGACCCTCACATCGGTGAGCGCAACATTTACAAGTCTTAGAAGTTCTGTTAACAGTGGGAGCATTTGAACTGTCGCTCGCTCACTTCGGTGAGAGTGACATCAGGTTAAAGTTAGGCTGTGAAAATTTGTCAGTATCAAAACTGTCGCTCGGTCACATCGGTGATCACAACATTCTCGATACATAATGTCAACTCTTGAAGCAAACTTACGTAAGCGAGCGAACATAAAACGCAATATCGCACATTTGGAGGATGTTGTAAGAGTGTCTACTGAGGTCGATGGCAGTGAAAAAAGATTATCACACGGTGAGCTACAATTACGCTTGGACATGTTGGAGATATACATTAAGGAGGTTTTGGAAGTACAATCTCAAATTGAATTGGAAGATCCTCAGGCCAATGGCCGTGCAGAGGTGGAAGACACATATGTGAGTATCAAATTGTCCATCCAATCCCAACTGGATGATGTACTGCACAGCACCTCATTGTCTAACCCTGCTCCAATTCGCTCTTCGCCGCCATCGAGTCTTCCTCGATTGGCTCCGCCTGTATTTGATGGGAAACGAGCAGAGTTTAAAAACTTCATTACATCATTCAATCAGATTATCGGTCGTGAGTACTCTCTTTCGAACATTGAAAAGTTTAATCATCTGCTGAATTGCTTGAAGGGCCCTGCCCTACAGGCAGTAAAGGCATTCCAAGTGACTCAGGAAAATTATCCCAAGGCTCTTGCTCGTTTAAGTGAACGTTATGACAATCCTACACTTATATTTTTTGACACAATAGAATCACTATTCAATCTACAGCCAGTCGACAAACCGGACGGAAATCAGCTGCGCTGTCTGCTGGACAGCCTGCGTCAGCCCTGTATTCATCATGTCGATATTCATCGTCATCGGAAAATGTGACCAGCAAACTCGTAACAAGTGGAATGAGTCTCTTGACTTACGTACATTGCCAAATTGGGCTCACTGCACAACTATTTTGGAACGTCATTGTCAGTTTCTGCAATCAAGCGGCATTGCATCGTATCGAATGGCTGATTCTTCGAAACAAAAACACGTATACAAGCCTAGCAAGGGATTATCATTTGCTATTACTAATCCAACATGCATTGTTTGTTCCAGCTCCGACCATAAAATTGTACAATGTTCTCAGTTTCAAGACATGAGTCCTAAACTCAAGTACGGAGTCGTAAAAAATGCTGGACTTTGCACTAATTGCCTTCAATTAGGAAATCGGATGGCTTAGTGTCCGTCCAACAATCGTTGTCGAAGCTGCAAGCATCGCCATCACACGCTTCTGCATTTTGGACAACCGCCTGCATCATCATCGTCTACATCGCCATCATCCATTGCGCAAATGTCCTCAACAACGACTCCTGCTGCAACGCACTCGCAATCAATCGCCAGGCGGACAAATAATTCTTGCTACTGCAAAGGTACTAGTGCGAGATTCATCAGTGCGTATAAACAAGGCAGAGCATTGCTTGACTCATGTTCCCAAGTCAATTTCATAACTGATCAATTCGCCCAACGGCTGCATCTACGCCGTGATAAGCATCATTTCGAAATCCGCATCATAGGGGAGACCTCGACTAAAATTAACAACTGTACAACTACTGGATTAAATCTCGTTTGTCACCATTTGAAGTAACACTACAGTTCTGCATAACGTCTCACATTGCCTACTAGCCGGATTCGGAAATCGACTCCTCAGATTGAAGGTTGCCCGTGAATACACCACTTGCGGACGAAACTTTCCACAGGTCAGGTCGGATTGATCTCCTTCTCGGTACCGAGGCATTTTTCGAATGCCTGGCTGTTGGACAGATTAAGCTCGGAGACAGTTTGCTAGTCCTTCAGAAAACGTTGCTTGGATGGGTTGTGTCTGGCAAGTATCGTCATCAGTAAGATAAGCAGTCATCAACGTGCTTGCTTTCTGTGGAGGAGTCAATTGACAAAAATCTTCAATTACTGTGGAGCATTGATGCTCTAGAAAATTCTCCAAAGTCAATCAATCCAGAACATCGGCTCTGCGAAGATATGTATTCAAGGACAACACAGATGAATAACGGCAGAATTGTTGTGCGTCTACCTTAAAGGGAGATCCAATGTGCCTTGGCAACTCAAGTGATGTTGCACGTCGTCGTTTTTTATCGCTCGAGAGGCGCCTCACTCAGCAGCCTACTGTTCAATCGCAATATGTAACCTTCATGAAAGAATATGAGGATCTTGGCCATATGACTTTAGTGACGAATCCGACATTAAGTGAGCCACACTTTTATATACCTCACCATTGTGTTCTTAAACCCAGCAGTGCATCAACGAAGTTACGAGTCGTGTTTGACGCCTCGTGCACTTCATCGTCCCAGCATTCATTGAATGATTTGCTTCTCGTTGGCCCAACACTCCAAGAAGATCTGTATATACTTCTCCTTCGTTTTCGATTGGTTCGTTACGCCATCACAGCGGACATTACGAAAATGTATAGACAAGTTTTAGTCAGCCTAGTGGATCGGAAATTTCAATATATATTTTGGAGAGCATCCCCTGATGCTGATTTGCAGACCTTTGAGCTAAACACAGTGACGTATGGAACGGCCTCGGCCCCATACTTAGCAGTTCGCAGTTTGCAATATCTGGCAGATCTGCATGTGAACGAGTTTCCTATTGGAGCATCCATTGTAAAATCATTGTTTTATGTTGATGATCTGCTATGCGGAGCAAACGAGCTCATCGAGTTGCAGAACATCAAACACGAGGTCACCGAGATACTTCGCCGAGGACACTTCCCATTGGTTAAGTGGCACTCCAATCATCCCGCCGTCACGAACGACGAATCGGTAAAGGATTTAAACTTGGATGAAAACGCTGTCACAAGCGCACTTGGCGTAGCTTGGGATCAACGTCGTGATGTGCTGCTATTTGAATTTAAACCCAAAAAATTGTATTCAACAGTCACAATGATGACTATTCTCACGACTGCGTCTTCTCTGTTCGATCCATTAGGATTGCTGGCACCAATCATTATCGTCTCGAAAATCATCATACAGGAGCTATGGCTGCTAAAACTCGCCTGGGATGAATCTGTTCCGCAATCACTTCTACAAGCATGGAGAAACTACGTAACGTCTCTCAAGGAATTGTCGTCGATTTCAGTACCCCGTTTTTGCTTGCAAGCTGAGCTCACAGACATACAACTGCACGCTTTCTGTGACGCATCAATACGTGCTTACGGCTGTTGCGTATATGTGCGTTCCACGGACTCGTATGGCAATGTCCATGTTCAGCTTCTGACTGCTAAATCTCGGGTGGCTCCTGTCAAGAAGCTGACGCTTCCTCGATTAGAGTTAAGCGGAGCTCAACTTCTGAGTAAGTTATATACAACTGTAAAAAACATATTCATCGGCAAGCCGCACAGCGCGCATTTCTGGTCTGATTCGCAGGTTGTCTTGCACTGGCTGCAACAACACTCTATCACCTTGTCGACATTTGTTGGAAATAGAGTATCCATTATACAAGATCAAACAGCAGATGGAAAGTGGAGACATGTACCGTCAAAATTGAACTCTGCTGACATCGTGTCACGTGGATGCCCAGCTAATGAGCTCCAGCAATCAATTTGGTTTACAGGACCTGCATTTCTGCGTGATTCCGAGACTCAATGGCCCTGCCCACAATTCGACAATGATTTGGCCATGGACATTATCGATGCTGACAAACGGAAGTCTACATTTGCTGCAATTATCGAAAGTAATTCTATTCTGGACTGGCTGAACGGAACTAGTTCATACATTCGGGCGCTTCGAGTTATGGCATATATGCTCCGGTTTTACCATATTGCCAAAAAGGAACACCCTGTCGAAAGTTCGCCGCCATGCCCAGAAGAACTTGCCACGCGTTGCACTGCATCATCAGGATCATCCAACAACTATTTCAAGGAAGATTTGCAATTGCTAAGGAAACAAAGAGATTTGAAAAGCAATCTGAAATTTCTTAGCCCCTTCATAGATGACTTTTCTGGATACGAGCTCATTAAGGTTGGCGGCAGACTCGAGCATGCTAATATCCCCTCTCGTCAAAGGCATCCTTTACTTGTTCCCAAGGAATCGCAATTTGTCCACAATTATGTTCGGCATCTTCACTTGCGCAATTACCATGCAGGACCAAAGGCATTAGTTGGACTGCTGCGGCTTCAATTCTGGGTCATAAACGCAAGAGCTTTAGCACGCAGCATTGTTCGTTCTTGTGTACACTGTGTCAGATATCGTCCAGTTCTATTTCGTCAAGTCATGGGTTCCCTGCCACCTGAGCGCTTATCCACAGAATCGTTGAAACGCATGGTTGCCCGTCGTGGACCAGTATCGCACATCTATTGTGACAACGCCACAATTTTTGTCGGAGCATCCAACAAGCTACTCGAGTTAAAGAAGTTCATGTTTAACACTAGCACTCAAGATGCTATCCTATCATATTGTTCCTCTGAAGAGATAACCTTTCATTTCATTCCACCTAGGGCTCCACACTTTGGCGGTCTTTGGGAGGCCGCTGTCAAGAGCGCAAAGAGTCTGCTGGTGCGTACCCTCGCTAACACCCGGTTCACCTTTGAGGAACTGAACACCGCAGTCGTTGAGATAGAAGCAGTTCTCAACTCTCGCCCGCTGTCACCGCTATCATTTGATCCCAACGACTTCAGCGCTCTCACTGCAGGACACTTTCTAAATGGAGATGCACCGCGCGCTTTGCCCGAGCGTGAGATTATCACCAACAACATCTCCAACTTGGATCGTTACGAGCAGATCACAGCTGTTAAACAGCAATTCTGGCGTCGTTGGTCTGCGGAGTATGTGAACGAGCTTCGAGCCAGGACAAAGTGGACTTCGGCTTCCCCAAATCTCACAGTTGACTCTATGGTCATCATACATGAGGACAACACACCGCCATTACACTGGAAATTAGGGCGTGTTGAGTCTGTTGTGAGTGGCAAAGATGACCGGGTTCGTGTCGCATATATTCGCACTGCCTCTGGACTCTGTTGCCGGCCAGTACATAAGCTGGCTGTTCTACCTGTCATATACCTCATATATACATTAGTCAGGGTATCAATAGCAATGTCAAAGCAGGTTATGAATGTCATAAGCACTCATACACATGTACGAAGCCTCGCTCTCTTTCGAACTCTGTATTTGCTCGGTCCCTTTAATCTTAATTTATGTTAAGAAATCAGTTCTGTAAGCATCATCATAGAAATCAGTAGTGTTGCTCATCAATTTGTAAAACCTTTATTAAAACTTCATACCATCCACACACTCCCACTTGAGATAAGATTCTTAAAAGGTCAAAAAAAAAACGCTTTTGATCCAATTAGTTGTCAATAATTAATTGTCATTACAATTTCATTTCGCAAAGTTATTGTCGTTTCCCCCCTCTTGCCATCACTCTCAATCACTGTAAATTATAAAGTTGTCCGAGACCAAGCGCTTGTATAAATTAAAACAATTGATGATTGTTTTTATAAAAAAACCACAACCGTTTATTTTTAGTGCTGCTTAAGACCTAACTTGACATAATTTAGCTTACTAATTATTAGGCTCGAACTGCCGCTGCTGTTGGCGTTTTGTCGCCGTTAGTTTGTCGCCGCTGCTATTGCTGTCGCCGTTGCCGCTTTGCCACCGTTGCCGGTTTGACGCTCCCGCTCAATTGGTTGGTGTTTGGGTAGTGTTGGAGTGTTCTATTGGAATGGCTTCTGGTCGAGTAGCATCCCCGTTGATTTGTTGCGAGGTGCTTCTTTGCCTAATCAGGCGAACGACTACTGCCACTATTAAGATGAGCAGTGTGCCTGAGAGCGTAACGCTTACGGTTTTCGTATTAGTGTTGCTGGTCCTAAGGGCTTCCAGCTCTTTTGTGTTGTTAATGTTGATCTCGTTCAACATTTGTAACATTAGAACTTCGACAACTTTTTTCAGCCCACTAATTGAAGCAAAGATGGAGTTGCTTCTGCGAACATCATTGTATTCGACAAGTACTTGTTTTCTTCAATTCTTCCTGTAGAGTTCTCGAATTGGATAAGGAATATCGTTAGGGGCTTCACAATTTTCTACAATTCCGAAAAAATGTTGTTTGCATTTAACAATTTTATCAAATTCTAATTTATTTATTCTATTTCCTTTTTTAGCTGGTTTTAAAAACAATGCCGTACAAATTTCTTTAGTTAACAATGGGATGCTAATAATATAGAGTATGCTTTTACCGCTAGTTGCTATTTTGATCTTGGAAAATTCTAATAATTCTTCTGCGTCAATTAATAGTATATTTTCGATTTCTAGGAGGCTTGTTTATTTTTCGATTTCTATTTCAGACAAAATAACAGAATTTATTGTGTTTGTTTTAGCCCAATGGATAGCGTTAATTAAATTATTTAATTCTTTTTTGAAAATATGAAGCAAGAATAACCTGTGATATGTTATGTTTGGATATTATTTTTGTGGATAATTCTACCATTTTGTGTTTTGATTGTATTTATTCTATTTTCTGCTACTTTTTCTTTTCTGTACTTTGTATGGTGATTTTTGAGTCTAATCTTTTCTCTATTTTGACATATACTGTGTCTACTGTCTAATACTGTTTTATAATTTTTTCTTGCTGTTATGAATTGTAAATCTTCATCCTGATTTTTATACCCTGAACCCATTAAAAATGAGTAACCTATAAGAGCTACAGACTTCAAATTTTAGCTGTAGGGCATCCTAGTCCCTACGCACATCGAGTTTGTTTCCGCTAAATTACTCCGTTTCCAAGAAATCGATAAAAAAGCGATATCGACATCCTGTTTTTGGGCAAATTGGGTAAATAGTAAGAGCTAGAGTCACCAAAAGTGATCTGTATATTGTAGAAGAGTATATATATATATCAAGTAACTTTCATTTTATACCTATCGCCACCTCCCCGCTACCACCACATACCACTATGAGTCAAGTAAATAACCCAACTTGTATTGCCAACCAACTTGACCATTGCCTACTGAGGTGTATGGCGGTGTCGTTTAGAAGGTTGCTTCTACTAACCAGCTTAGTCTTCCTCCAGACAAAGAATGGGTCATCTTATTTCGCTGATCGAGTTAGCTGGTTGTCCAAATCAACCTTGGACAATCACCCTGGAGGCCACTTTAATAATATTTGAGGGGCACATTGTGCCTTCGAGTCGACTCGACTAATGATTTACGAAATAAGCATCATGCCCTTCTACATCGGTCCATTGAACCCCGATGTCTGCGGAATTTAATGACTTCTCGTTGTCCATAACAACTAATTTCGGGATATCAAAGGCGATCATGACCCCACGAAGTGGGTGCTTGATGTCTTCAGCTGCATTTGATTTCGAAATTTTTATTTGAGCGTATTTAGAAAATTTGTCCATGGTGGTTAGGGCAATGTTTCTTTCGGTAGTGTAAAAATCTATATAAATAATTTGACCGGGGAAAGAGGAATGGTTGTCGGTTGCAGTTTGCTTTTTGGCGGGCACAATCGTACTTGTATTCCTTACAAGTTTGGCAGCTTTTTGCCATCGTTTCTATCTTACGTTTGTAGGAAATGTAGGAAAAAAACATTTTGCTCAAGATATAAATTCAATTTTCTATTGCATTTCTGTAAGCCCTGGTGTGTTATTTTATTATTATTTCTGTTTGTTCGTCCTCAGCACCTTGTAGGTGCCGAAGTGTAAGGGGTAGATATTCTGGATCTTACCCATAATACTTTCTGATGTGAATAGTCCATTTACAATTTTGTGGTTAAGCCTTGTCTTTGGTGTCTGTATTAAATCTTTTTCGGAATAGTCAGGTTTCTGAACTATATGTCTAGGGTTGGGAATAGTATTTTAAATTTTGAATTCTGAAATTGATTCTGTATTCGAAGTTAATAAAAAAATTTGGTTCTTGAAAACGATTATTGGAAGTTCCATGTATGAGGTTATGTGACGAGCTCTCGTCTCTATGTACCGTTGCACTTGTACTATTTATTTGAGCGCTTGGGGGATTTCTGGACAAAGCGTCTGCAACCACGTTTGAAGTTCCTGGTTTGTATCGTAGTTCATGATTGTACTCGTCAAGGTACCTTTTCCAACTTTTGAGATTTCCATTGTGGTTCTTTTTGCTAAGAGCGATAGTTAAAGGTTGATGGTCGGTGAATATTATTACTTTTGAAGTTCCGTACAAATACATGCGCAAGCTCTGTAGGGCCCATGCGATGGCTAACATTTCCTTCTCTTTCGTGGCGTAATATGTAGGTAATAGGCTTACCGTCTTGGTTTAAGACTGCGCCGATGGCGTAATTTGATGCGTTGGTTGTTAAATGAAATTCTCTTTCGAAATTGGGGTAAGCCATTATCACATCGTTTGATTCCACGGTGGAGCTCTCCCACTGTGGCTCTTAGGAATGCGCTGACTTGGCGCACGTGTCGATAATTGGTCATGCACCTTAGCCGTGATCGTTGGGCTGGGTGCATGAATACTTCCACTTTGTACGCGATGCAAAGCGTGTTTGGGTAGTGTTGGAGGGCTCTATTGGAATGGCTTCTGGTCGGGTAGCATCCCCGTTGATTTGTTGCGAGGTGCTTCTTTGCCTAATCAGGGAAACGACTACTGCCACTATTAAGATGAGCAGTGTGCCTGAGAGCGTAACGTTTACGGTTTTCGTGTTAGTGTTGCTGGTCCTAAGGGTTTCCAGCTCTTTTGTGTTTTTAATGTTGATCTCGTTCAACATTTGTAGCAACGGAACTTCGACGACTTTTTTCAGCCCACTAATTGAAGCAAAGATAATTGAAGTTGTTTCTGCGAACATCATTGTATTCGACACGTACTCGTTTTCTTCAATTCTTCCTGTAGAGTTCTCGAATTGGATAAGAAATGTCCCCTTCAAGTCCATTGTCTCCTTATCGATACCGATTGGACGCTTGCAATCATTATGCAGAATCATACCGGTAAAGTGTTCTTCGTGGTCGGGCACATGTTGGCTGTTAGCTATTGTACAATCTGCTATCTGGCTTTTCAGCAGATGTGTCGTTGCTTATTTCAACAAAATTGTTTTTACTACAAATAACCATATCGTTAGGGGCTTCACAATTTTCTCCAATTCCGAAAATATGTTGTTTGCATTTAACAATTTTATCAAATTTTAATCTATTTAGTTTATTTCCTTTTTTAGCTGATTTTAATAACAAGGCCGTACAAATTTCTTTACTTAAAAATGGGATGCTCATAATATAGAGTATGCTTTTCCGCTAGTTGCTATTTTGATCTTGGAAAATTCTAATAATTCTTCTGCGTTAATGAATAGTATATTTTTGGTATCTAGGAGGCTTGTTTATTTTTCGATTTCTATTTCAGACAAAATAACAGAATTTATTGTGTTTGTTTTAGCCCAATGGATAGCGTTAATTAAATTATTTTATTCTTTTTTGAAAATATGAAGCTTATATTTGAGAATAGTGGCTTTTTATACCCTTGCAGAGGGTATTATAATTTTGTCGTGTCAGACCCCATAAAGTATATATATTCTTGATCAGCATCAACAGCCGAGTCGATATAGCCATGTCCCTCTGTCTGTTTCTATGCGAACTAGTCTCTCAGTTTTAAAGCTATCTTAATGAAACTTTGCAGAAGTCCCTTTTTCTGTTGCACGCAGCACATATGTCAAAACCAGCTGGATCAAACCACTATATCATATAGCTGCCATAGGAACGCTCTGTCGAAAATTAAGTTTTTTTATGAAAAACATTTTGATTTTGAAGATATCTTGACCAAACTCGGCATTTATTAGTTTTACTAAGCTCCTCATATATATGCAAAATCCTATTAAGATCGGACCACTATATCATTTAGCTGCCATAGGAACGATCGGTCGAAAATTAAGTTTTTGTATGAAAAAACATTTTGTTTTTCAAGATATCTTGACTAAACTCGGCATTTCAAGATTTCACTATGCTCCCTTCATTTTTGCAAAATCCTATTAAGATCGGACCACTATATCATATAGCTGCCATAGGAACGATCGGTCGGAAATTAAGTTTTTGTATGAAAAAACATTTTGTTTTTCAAGATATCTTGGCCAAACTCGGCATTTCAAGATTTCACTATGCTCCCTTCATTTTTGCAAAATCGTATTTACATCGGACTATTATACCATATATCTGCCATAGGAACGAATAGTCAAAAACTAGCCTTTTTTGTTTATCAAGATACCTTTACCAAACTCGGCATTAACCATTTTCTCGGCATTAAAAGGTTGCAAGGGTATTAGATCTTCGGCGTGCCGAAGATAGCCTTTCTTCCTCGTTCTTGCTTAAAATGTTTGGTTTCTGTTTCAGATTTTATTATATTATTTGCTACTTCACTCAATTCATTAATTCTTTTGCTATTTATAATTATTATTTTCCAATTGTTCGTTCATTTTAGTGATAAGAATTTCGTGGTCATTATGGTCCGGTATACCGGCCAAACATTTCCATGCTGTGCCCAGTGTCGTAGGTCAGTTTCGGCCTTTGAAAGTTCAAATGCTAGGTACGGGAAAAAGGTGTGCGTTTCTTCTATTTCGTATAATCTGTTCGATAGGTTACCGAACGCCATTTCGTATTCCTCTACGTAAAATACTGTAAGTGCCATTTTGTACGGCTGCAGCGCCTAATTTTTTTGGAATATGCTGCGAGTCTGAGTAGTTGCCAAGTTGTAGGATAGTTGCCAAGCCGAAACAGGTCGGCAAGAATAACCTGTGAAATATTATGTTTGAATATTATTTATGCGGATAATTCTACCATTTTGTGTTTTGATTGTATTTTTTCTATTTTCTGCTACTATTTCTTTTCTGTACTTTGGATGGTGATTTTTGAGTCTAATCTTTTATCTATCTTGACATATACTGTGTCTCCTGCCTCATACTGTTTTATAATTTTTTCTTGCTGTTATGAGTTGTAAATCTTCATCCTGCTTTTTATACCCTGAACCCATAAAAAATGAGTAAAAGGGGTATAATGTTTTTGTGCATAATGTAAATGTATGTAACAGGCAGAAGGAAGCATTTCCGACCCCATAAAGTATAATATTCTTGATCAGCATCAACAGCCAAGTCGATCTAGCCATGTCCGTCTGTCTGTCCGTCTGTCCGTCCGCCCGTCTGTCCGTGTGTATAAACGCAAGGATATCAGAACCTATAAGAGCTGAGACTTTTAGCTGTAGTTCATCCTAGTTCCTACGCAGATCGAGTTTGTTTCCGATAATCGATAACTTACTCTGTTTCAAAGCAATCGATAAAAATCGATTTCGAAATCCTTTTTAAGAAAATTGGGTAAATAATAAGAGCTAGAGTCACCAGACTTGATATGTTGCTTCAAGAATATTATGTATATATCAAGTATATTTCAATTTATACCTATCGCCACCTCCCCGCTACCACAGAGCTATAAATCAAGTAAATAACCCAACTTGTATTATCAACCAATTTAAGCCACAATTTAAATGCAATTGACTTTTTGAAAATACACAAATATTCTATGGTACAAATATAAAATTTTATTAGGATCGGTTTTAGATTTGTTTTTCGGTATTTTGACAGCGCACGTGTTTGCGACACAAATTCCAAGAATTTCTGTATACATGTACACACACACATTCATGCAAATTTGCTTCGAATTCTGTCATCATTGCGATTGTTTTCTGTGCTGCTATTTTAATTAGTTTTTCTCAGCAAGACTCAATTATTAGTGTGGCTGTTGAGTAGAGGCAGTAGCCTCTAGTGCGGTCTGTCGCGAGTTCTTGTACCTTCTAATACCAGAGGGTCGCTAGTATGCTGAGCTCCAAAAAAATATCTGTGGGTTTTGCTTTTACTGAATAGGGATTGGTTGTATAAGTAAACGGCTTTGAATATTAGGTCTTCAAAACTTACACATCCGTCGTCCTTCTTTACACATCTCATTGTTTCGGTCAGAGAATGGAATCTTTCAACTTGACCATTGCCTACTGAGGTGTATGGCGGTGACGTTTAGAAGGTTGCTTTCAATTGGTTCAACGAGCCGAATCAATGAGTCGGACTTGCGCCCCTCCAGGATCCTGTCGTTGCTTAACAGAGTCCCTCATGTACCAATTGAATGCATGCTGGTCGAAAGCAATACATTCCCTCATTGGTGGGAGGTGAGGCCGATCTAAAACCTCAAAAAAGCAATGTTTTGGTTGAAACGCAACTCCACGTCGAGCAAAGCTCTACCCGCGGTTTGGGTATAAACCACAACCACCACGATACTCCCCGAAGGGCTGCAACCAAAAAGTCAGGTCGGAACAAGTTATGCGGGTTCCTGTCTACCCGTGGTACCAAATTTACTTACAGTTTTGGGTGCCGTAGCATTCTACTAACCAGCTTAGTCTTCCTCCAGACAAAGAATGGGTCATCTTATTTCGCTGATCGAGTTAGCTGGTTGTCCAAATCAACCTTGGACAATCACCCAGGAGGCCACTTTAATAATATTTGAGGGGCACATTGTGCCTTCGAGTCGACTCGACTAATGATTTACGAAATAAGCAACATGCCATTCTACATCGGTCTATTGAACCCCGAAGTGGGTGCTTGATGTCTTCAGCTGCATTTGATTTCGAAATTTTTATTTGAGCGTATTTAGAAAATTTGTCCATGGTGGTTAGGGCAATGTTTCTTTCGGTAGTGTAAAAATCTATATAAATAATTTGACCGGGGCAAGAGGAATGGTGTTCAGTTGCAGTTTGCCTTTGGCGGGCGCAATCGTACTTGTATTCCTTACTTTTTGCCATAGTTTCTATCTTTCATGTTGGAAAAAAAAAATTTTGCTTAAGATTTGAATTTTATTTTCTATTGCATTTCTGTAAGCCCTCAGAGGTGACGTCTTCTACTTGTTTTTGCGTGTATCGTACTTTGTAGGTGCCGAAGTGTAAGGGGTAGATTTTCTGGATCTTACCCATAATACTTTCTGATGTGAATAGTCCATTTACAATTTTGTGGTTAAGCCTTGTATTTGGTGTCTGTATTAAATCTTTTTCGGTTAGTCAGGCTTCTTAACTATATGTCTAGCGTTGGGAATGGTATTTTAAATTTTGAATTCTGAAATTGATTCTGTATTCAAAGTTAATAAAAAAATTTGGTTCTTGAAAACGATTATTGGAAGTTCCATGTATGAGGTTATGTGACGAGCTCTCGTCGCTATGTACCGTTGCACTTGTACTATATATTTGAGGGCTTGGGGATTTCTGGACAAAGCGTCCGCAACCACGTATCGTAGTTCATGATTGTACTTGTCAAGGTACCTTTTCCAACTTTTGAGATTTCCATTCTGGTTCTTTTTGCTAAGAGCGATAGTTAAAGGTTGATGGTCGGTGAATATTATTACTTTTGAAGTTCCGTACAAATACATACATTTCCTTCTCTTTCGTGGCGTAATTTTCTTCCGGATTGAAAAGTGTACACGATATGTAGGTGATAGGCTTACCGTCTTGTTCTAAGACTGCTCCGATGGCGTAGTTTGATGCATCGGTTGTTAAATGAAATTCTCTTTCGAAGGTGAGCGTCCTCTTGTTTTAATTGAATGCGTCCAGGGTGCTGTTGTGAAATGTCTCATTTACTTTATTAGAGACATTTTTAGGGAGTCTGCCATGTTCTTCCCTAAAAGTTGTAAGGGGTTTCGCTTATTTGGCATAATCGTGGATAAATCTCCTATATTAACTCGATTAGCCCAGAAAAGAACGCAAGTCCTTGAGGGAGGCATGGGGAACTTTTTTATGTTCCTTACTTTTTCGAAATTGGTTTACGGTACGGTATTGGTACGCCGTTTGCCGATATGGTAAAACCTAGAAAATCGATTTCGCTTTTGAAAAACTCACATTTGTTGATTTGTATCATCATATTCGCCTAAGTGTTTCTAAGTGTTTGGCGTGAGCGTTATCGGACTGACCAAAGTCGATAATATCGTCGATGTAAACGTAGCATATTTTTCCAAAGTGTTCCCTTAGAATACCCAAGCCCCTCTGGAATATGGGGATATGGGGAACTTCTTAGCGCAAATCGAAGTCTGCTAAAGTCACATTTACATCCGTTTACTGCAAATGCTGTTTTTTCTATATCTCTCTCCTTGAGTGGGATTTGCTGAAAACCGCTTTTCACAGAGCACAGAGAAATATTTGTTCTCGCCCAATTTTGGTATCTAGGAGGCTTGTTTATTTTTCGATTTCTATTTCAGACAAAATAACAGAATTTATTGTGTTTGTTTTAGCCCAATGGATAGCGTTAATTAAATTATTTTATTCTTTTTTGAAAATATGAAGCTTATATTTGAGAATAGTGGCTTTTTATACCCTTGCAGAGGGTATTATAATTTTGTCGTGTCAGACCCCATAAAGTATATATATTCTTGATCAGCATCAACAGCCGAGTCGATATAGCCATGTCCCTCTGTCTGTTTCTATGCGAACTAGTCTCTCAGTTTTAAAGCTATCTTAATGAAACTTTGCAGAAGTCCCTTTTTTCTGTTGCACGCAGCACATATGTCAAAACCAGCTGGATCAAACCACTATATCATATAGCTGCCATAGGAACGCTCTGTCGAAAATTAAGTTTTTTTATGAAAAACATTTTGATTTTGAAGATATCTTGACCAAACTCGGCATTTATTAGTTTTACTAAGCTCCTCATATATATGCAAAATCCTATTAAGATCGGACCACTATATCATTTAGCTGCCATAGGAACGATCGGTCGAAAATTAAGTTTTTGTATGAAAAAACATTTTGTTTTTCAAGATATCTTGACTAAACTCGGCATTTCAAGATTTCACTATGCTCCCTTCATTTTTGCAAAATCCTATTAAGATCGGACCACTATATCATATAGCTGCCATAGGAACGATCGGTCGGAAATTAAGTTTTTGTATGAAAAAACATTTTGTTTTTCAAGATATCTTGGCCAAACTCGGCATTTCAAGATATCACTATGCTCCCTTCATTTTTGCAAAATCGTATTTACATCGGACTATTATACCATATATCTGCCATAGGAACGAATAGTCAAAAACTAGCCTTTTTTGTTTATCAAGATACCTTTACCAAACTCGGCATTAACCATTTTCTCGGCATTAAAAGGTTGCAAGGGTATTAGATCTTCGGCGTGCCGAAGATAGCCTTTCTTCCTCGTTCTTGCTTAAAATGTTTGGTTTCTGTTTCAGATTTTATTATATTATTTGCTACTTCACTCAATTCATTAATTCTTTTGCTATTTATAATTATTATTTTCCAATTGTTCGTTCATTTTAGTGATAAGAATTTCGTGGTCATTATGGTCCGGTATACCGGCCAAACATTTCCATGCTGTGCCCAGTGTCGTAGGTCAGTTTCGGCCTTTGAAAGTTCAAATGCTAGGTACGGGAAAAAGGTGTGCGTTTCTTCTATTTCGTATAATCTGTTCGATAGGTTACCGAACGCCATTTCGTATTCCTCTACGTAAAATACTGTAAGTGCCATTTTGTACGGCTGCAGCGCCTAATTTTTTTTGGAATATGCTGCGAGTCTGAGTAGTTGCCAAGTTGTAGGATAGTTGCCAAGCCGAAACAGGTCGGCAAGAATAACCTGTGAAATATTATGTTTGAATATTATTTATGCGGATAATTCTACCATTTTGTGTTTTGATTGTATTTTTTCTATTTTCTGCTACTATTTCTTTTCTGTACTTTGGATGGTGATTTTTGAGTCTAATCTTTTATCTATCTTGACATATACTGTGTCTCCTGCCTCATACTGTTTTATAATTTTTTCTTGCTGTTATGAGTTGTAAATCTTCATCCTGCTTTTTATACCCTGAACCCATAAAAAATGAGTAAAAGGGGTATAATGTTTTTGTGCATAATGTAAATGTATGTAACAGGCAGAAGGAAGCATTTCCGACCCCATAAAGTATAATATTCTTGATCAGCATCAACAGCCAAGTCGATCTAGCCATGTCCGTCTGTCTGTCCGTCTGTCCGTCCGCCCGTCTGTCCGTGTGTATAAACGCAAGGATATCAGAACCTATAAGAGCTGAGACTTTTAGCTGTAGTTCATCCTAGTTCCTACGCAGATCGAGTTTGTTTCCGATAATCGATAACTTACTCTGTTTCAAAGCAATCGATAAAAATCGATTTCGAAATCCTTTTTAAGAAAATTGGGTAAATAATAAGAGCTAGAGTCACCAGACTTGATATGTTGCTTCAAGAATATTATGTATATATCAAGTATATTTCAATTTATACCTATCGCCACCTCCCCGCTACCACAGAGCTATAAATCAAGTAAATAACCCAACTTGTATTATCAACCAATTTAAGCCACAATTTAAATGCAATTGACTTTTTGAAAATACACAAATATTCTATGGTACAAATATAAAATTTTATTAGGATCGGTTTTAGATTTGTTTTTCGGTATTTTGACAGCGCACGTGTTTGCGACACAAATTCCAAGAATTTCTGTATACATGTACACACACACATTCATGCAAATTTGCTTCGAATTCTGTCATCATTGCGATTGTTTTCTGTGCTGCTATTTTAATTAGTTTTTCTCAGCAAGACTCAATTATTAGTGTGGCTGTTGAGTAGAGGCAGTAGCCTCTAGTGCGGTCTGTCGCGAGTTCTTGTACCTTCTAATACCAGAGGGTCGCTAGTATGCTGAGCTCCAAAAAAATATCTGTGGGTTTTGCTTTTACTGAATAGGGATTGGTTGTATAAGTAAACGGCTTTGAATATTAGGTCTTCAAAACTTACACATCCGTCGTCCTTCTTTACACATCTCATTGTTTCGGTCAGAGAATGGAATCTTTCAACTTGACCATTGCCTACTGAGGTGTATGGCGGTGACGTTTAGAAGGTTGCTTTCAATTGGTTCAACGAGCCGAATCAATGAGTCGGACTTGCGCCCCTTCAGGATCCTGTCGTTGCTTAACAGAGTCCCTCATGTACCAATTGAATGCATGCTGGTCGAAAGCAATACATTCCCTCATTGGTGGGAGGTGAGGCCGATCTAAAACCTCAAAAAAGCAATGTTTTGGTTGAAACGCAACTCCACGTCGAGCAAAGCTCTACCCGCGGTTTGGGTATAAACCACAACCACCACGATACTCCCCGAAGGGCTGCAACCAAAAAGTCAGGTCGGAACAAGTTATGCGGGTTCCTGTCTACCCGTGGTACCAAATTTACTTACAGTTTTGGGTGCCGTAGCATTCTACTAACCAGCTTAGTCTTCCTCCAGACAAAGAATGGGTCATCTTATTTCGCTGATCGAGTTAGCTGGTTGTCCAAATCAACCTTGGACAATCACCCAGGAGGCCACTTTAATAATATTTGAGGGGCACATTGTGCCTTCGAGTCGACTCGACTAATGATTTACGAAATAAGCAACATGCCATTCTACATCGGTCTATTGAACCCCGAAGTGGGTGCTTGATGTCTTCAGCTGCATTTGATTTCGAAATTTTTATTTGAGCGTATTTAGAAAATTTGTCCATGGTGGTTAGGGCAATGTTTCTTTCGGTAGTGTAAAAATCTATATAAATAATTTGACCGGGGCAAGAGGAATGGTGTTCAGTTGCAGTTTGCCTTTGGCGGGCGCAATCGTACTTGTATTCCTTACTTTTTGCCATAGTTTCTATCTTTCATGTTGGAAAAAAAAATTTTGCTTAAGATTTGAATTTTATTTTCTATTGCATTTCTGTAAGCCCTCAGAGGTGACGTCTTCTACTTGTTTTTGCGTGTATCGTACTTTGTAGGTGCCGAAGTGTAAGGGGTAGATTTTCTGGATCTTACCCATAATACTTTCTGATGTGAATAGTCCATTTACAATTTTGTGGTTAAGCCTTGTATTTGGTGTCTGTATTAAATCTTTTTCGGTTAGTCAGGCTTCTTAACTATATGTCTAGCGTTGGGAATGGTATTTTAAATTTTGAATTCTGAAATTGATTCTGTATTCAAAGTTAATAAAAAAATTTGGTTCTTGAAAACGATTATTGGAAGTTCCATGTATGAGGTTATGTGACGAGCTCTCGTCGCTATGTACCGTTGCACTTGTACTATATATTTGAGGGCTTGGGGATTTCTGGACAAAGCGTCCGCAACCACGTATCGTAGTTCATGATTGTACTTGTCAAGGTACCTTTTCCAACTTTTGAGATTTCCATTGTGGTTCTTTTTGCTAAGAGCGATAGTTAAAGGTTGATGGTCGGTGAATATTATTACTTTTGAAGTTCCGTACAAATACATACATTTCCTTCTCTTTCGTGGCGTAATTTTCTTCCGGATTGAAAAGTGTACACGATATGTAGGTGATAGGCTTACCGTCTTGTTCTAAGACTGCTCCGATGGCGTAGTTTGATGCATCGGTTGTTAAATGAAATTCTCTTTCGAAGGTGAGCGTCCTCTTGTTTTAATTGAATGCGTCCAGGGTGCTGTTGTGAAATGTCTCATTTACTTTATTAGAGACATTTTTAGGGAGTCTGCCATGTTCTTCCCTAAAAGTTGTAAGGGGTTTCGCTTATTTGGCATAATCGTGGATAAATCTCCTATATTAACTCGATTAGCCCAGAAAAGAACGCAAGTCCTTGAGGGAGGTGGGCATGGGGAACTTTTTTATGTTCCTTACTTTTTCGAAATTGGTTTACGGTACGGTATTGGTACGCCGTTTGCCGATATGGTAAAACCTAGAAAATCGATTTCGCTTTTGAAAAACTCACATTTGTTGATTTGTATCATCATATTCGCCTAAGTGTTTCTAAGTGTTTGGCGTGAGCGTTATCGGACTGACCAAAGTCGATAATATCGTCGATGTAAACGTAGCATATTTTTCCAAAGTGTTCCCTTAGAATACCCAAGCCCCTCTGGAATATGGGGATATGGGGAACTTCTTAGCGCAAATCGAAGTCTGCTAAAGTCACATTTACCTCCGTTTACTGCAAATGCTGTTTTTTCTATATCTCTCTCCTTGAGTGGGATTTGCTGAAAACCGCTTTTCACAGAGCACAGAGAAATATTTGTTCTCGCCCAATTTTGCGACTATTTCTGCGCTTTCAGGGATCTGATACCCATCTGAAATAGTTACCGCATTAAGTTTCCTATGGTCGAGTCCTATTTTCTAATGACGCATTGCTCTTTTTTGGATCCACCCATACGGGTGCAATGTACGGCGACCGTGAAAGTCTTATAATGCCGTCGCGCAACAACTAATGTAATTATTTTTCGACTTCTCCTCTAAGATAAGCAGGGTAAGGATAATGCTTTCTATACACCGGAGAGTCCGACGTTGCTCTAATCTCGCCTAACACTTTCGTGGTGTAGGTCAGATTTTCGTCTGCAAACAATTCTGAGGGTGCAAACAAGTCTGAGTGTGTTTGAGCGATACGAGCTACGCGATTTTCCTGTGTTTAGTTCTTACTTTAATATTATTGACCGCTTAGTTGCTAGTTGCTTTGTATTAATTCTATAGTTACTATTTATTATTAACATATCGACTTAAACGTCAATAACAGCGTTAAGCTGTTTAAGGGTATCATTACCGAATATCCCATGGAAAGTTTAAGTGTGGGTCACAAGAAAAATTTGATTGGCTTATCTTTTTCCGAGAACAAACTAATGTAGCTGTTGAGTTACTAATGTTTTTTAGCAACTGTTTTGAAACCTTAGCCAAGAAATAAAGTCAGATTTGGCTTTTCACAAGAACGCGTTTAATTTTATAAATAACTTAATTAAAATTGCAAAAGTTATTTGGCTGTGGCTCAGAAATAATTCTTCGCTTCGCCTCGATCAACAACGAAAAAGAAAAGACAGGATTAAAAAAGTTCGCAATTTTATAGCAGATGCGGCAAGTGAAGGAAAGGCTTGCCAACCTTGTTTACAACAAATAATTTCACCAAACTAAGATTGCAACCTCTTTTTATGTTTACATGCTTATTTGATGCAGCTGCTGCTTAATCCAACAGTAGCTATGCTTTTTTTTTTTTTTGTTTGTCCATTAACTTAGTTTGCGAAGAATGTCTTTTTGTTCTGTTAAGGATTCTGATTTAAGTTGGTTGGATATAATTTTGGTTTGAGCCGGTGTTGTCGTGGAAATTGAGTGTCGTTCCGTTCCCCGTTACACATCTGAGGCCTGAACCATGGTCGGGTTATATTCGATTGTGCCTTTGCATGCGGTCCGATCAGATAAAGCGGTAGCTCCTGCTAACTCTGCGCTTTCAAAATTGCTTGTTCATCAACGTCTGTGTGTTATAAAGCACACGGTTCGCTCTATTCAACCGCTGACTCCAAAGCTTCAGTAGCTATATGGAACTGTCGTATGAATTTCGGAGGAGGTCCGACGGTTGCGGTGGGGGAGCGTTTACAAACGAAATCGTTGCCTGGGGCCTGTTCATATAATTAATATTTCCGGTCCGCATGGAACTATCTAATTCCATCGTTACGGGTTTGGGAGCCATTGGATGCAGAGGCGCTGGGTAGTGTTGTCTAGGGGGTATAGCGTTTGTGCATATTTCGGCTGAGGAAATTGTTTGTCTTGTAGAGTTATTGTTGGTTGTGTAGTCTTATAGTTCGCGACTGGTCTTGGGATGTATACAGTGTCGGATCAAATCTTCCCCACTGTCCGGAGCTATTATTTTGAATGATTTTTGGTTGTTGGTATTTAGGATTAGGGGGGCTAAAAAATGTGTGGGTGGTAGAGGCGGCGGTTGTTGTCTAATTTTGGGTATAAAAGAATTTCTCTGTTCTTGGTTCTCTACAAATCTGCACAGATGCAGGGCGTGCCTCCAATATCTTGGCCCCTTGATAACCATAATTCGAGGTAAATCGCCATTTAGACCTCGTACGAACATGTCCAAGGCTTTGCCTCGGTAACTATTCGTCAAATCCCTTACTATTTCTTGTGTGTCTTCTTGAACACTTATCTAATTAAGAATCATAGACAACTGGTGGTATACCGTTTGTCCCTGTTTTAGTGAGAACATCTGATACTTGAGAGTTTTTAAATCTCGCTTATCGGCGTAATGTTCTGTAAAACACTTGGAAATGGCTTTCCAATTCATTGGGGTATTGTACGACTCAAGCACAGTATCCGCTTCTCCTATTACTTTATTGCATATGGTATAGAGTAATTAAATAATACTTATAGGTATGTTCTTGGCCCTTACAAATGGACATTATTTTACGTTTTTCTTCTATGACCGGAATGCGGTTTTATAAATACCGCCAAGAGCTCCGCACTTCGGGGTCTGTGGGAGGAAGGTGAAGTCTGCAAAGCACTTATTCCCACGGACGGTAAGCAGCCTGTTGCTAATGGCCGAAAAGCTGCCAACGACTCTTGTCATAGTGGAGGCCGTCCTCAATTACAGGCCCCTGGAAGCACTAAGCGAGGACCTGACGAGGGTCTAACGCCATGTCATCTACTGGTGGGAGGACCTTTGAGGGCTCTGCCGGCAGAGGGACCCCCGACCAGCAGGGTCTCACTTGCTTGAATCGAAGGCGAGGTGTCTCATTGCTCAAGCAACAGTTTTCGCGGTGATGGTCAAAGGAGTATATTGTCGGACTTCAAGCGCAGACCAAGTGGCATCATCGTACCATTCGTATATACTATTCTAAAAGCTACATGTCTAGTTTGGTGACTCTAGCTCTTATTATATACCCAAATAGCTCAAAAATAAGGATGTCGATATCGATTCTTGTCGTTTGCTTGGAAACGGAGTAAGTTATCGATTATCGGAAACAAACGCGATCTGCGTAGGCACTAGGAGGACCTACATACCAAATTTCAGTATCTAGCTCTTAAAGGATCTTAGATCCTTGCGTTCATACATACGGACGGACAGACGGGCGGACAGACAGACGGACATCTAGAGGCTAGATCGACTCGGCTATCGATGCTGATCAAGAATATATATTCTTTATGGGATCGGAGATGCTTCCTTCTGCATGTTACATAAATTTTGCACAAAAACATTATACCCTTTTACCCACTTTTAATGGGTTCAGGGTATAAAAATATAGAAAAGTTCACACAACTTTTAGTTAAACAGTAATATTTAATATTAGCGGGTAGAGCCGGGCCCTGCCCGTGGCACGTATGTTATTAAAGCAATGTTATCAAAAAGCTTTAAAAATGATTTTAAAACTGAGCGGACGGTAAACAATCTACTTTTATACAGAACTTTTCCACGATTTCACCATTGTTGTAAGTGGAATTTCTCAAATCGCTGAAACACGTATCTATCACATTCTTATGTAGAGCTTTGAAAATAAGTTTACAAATCGGACAAAACTTAAAATTCACCAAAAAAATCTTTGAAATGCAGTTTCCAACGATGGAGTTTAGATTTTACGAAATATGTTAAACACATCTCAAATGTTTTCTTATGTAGATCCATAAAAATGAATTTGAGGGCGAAATGTCAACCACCAAATCTTTGACCCCCATTTTCACCAAGGATGGATACATTTTTGGAAAAATGTAAAACACCCCTCAAATTAATTTGAGCAAAGATCTATGAAATTGTGTTTGCGGCCCATCGGATGGTAAACAAAAATGTTTCATACCAACATTTTACGCTTATTACTCACTGTTGTGGATGGAATTTCCCAAATTCGCTTAAACACGTATTTATTAAGTTCTTTTGTAGAGTTTTCAAAATAAGTTTGAAGCAAATCGGACCAAACTTAAAACTACACCGAAATAGTCTTAGAATCGCACTTTTGACCGAGGATGCGTTGATTCTGCGAAAAATGTGAAACAGGTCTTAAATGATTTTTCTAATGGATTTTTGGAAGTGAATTGAAGCGTGAAACGTTACCTTCGAATCGGATTCTACCAAAGGAGTTTAGATTTTGCGAAAAATATGAAACACGACTCAACTAATTTTCATATAGATCCTTGAAAATGAATTTGAGCGCGAAACGGGTTCCACCAAATCCCCATTTCTACCAAGGAGGGATGGATTTTCCACAAAGTGCGAAGCACCCCTCAAATGAATTTGAACATAGAACCTTTAAATTGAGTTTCGGGCCGATCGAATGGTAAACAAAAATGTTTCATACAAACATTTATCGCGATTTTTCCATACTTGCGGGTGTAATTTCCCGAAAGCCCGTCTTACCCCGTGCACCTTCATCACATAAGGAAACTACAATAATTATTAACTTCCTAGCTCTTACGGTTTGGCAAACAGTTTTATATATAGAGATTGATGTGAAATGGAGCCTACAACAAATTTAAGAGACACAATACTAAATAACTTACGCCAAATTATAAAAAAAATTTGGAAGATCTGCGATACAATTGATATTATCATCCTAGGGAATCCGGCAAACAACCTGAAACTATTGGTTTTGATATTGATAGCAATCAACCTTATAATGTAGTCGTCCAGTCACTAGAACCTGAACCAAGAAAGTTTTAGCTTCTTTGTGTAAGTGAATTTGGTGTTAATGGGGTCATATGAAAAATAAGGTCAGCTGCTTGACGGTGTCGACCCAAAATTTCCAAAAATGTTACCAACCCAACTACCAGGAAACAAGTAAAAAAATATTCAATTTACCTACCTACACCTACAACCAAATTGGTCTTCTCTGCAACCATGTGGAATATTCGGAATTCCACCTCGACCTAATGATAAGACCTAATTTATGCAACAATGTCGCAATTTCCTTAAAAGATACCTATCGCTCTCCAATGGTTCTCTTGGGATGATACTTCATGGACTTAACTCCGGCTTCCCAAAATACACCAAAGTATGGAGCTGAAGGATCGTTGAAATGTCAAGTGATTTCCTTATTAAGCAGCTTTAGTTTAATGTATCAGCTTGTAGTTGTTTCCTTACTTCAACAAAGCTTGTACTACAATCACTATACATATCTGTGCATAAGCCACATTTGCCTACGATTCGATGCAAGGCTTCTAAAAACTCAATTGACGTTAAATCTCCAACCGGCTTTAAATGTATGGCCTTGATCGTGAAACAATGGGCAAGAGATTTTATTGGGCTCTACGCCCTCTTCCCTTTCATGGGGAAATATTAATATGTCCTACACTATCAACTCTGATAGATTAGAACCTGAAGCACTATTTTCAAATATTTGATACATTTATGTGCGTCAAACCGAACTATTGAGCTCATTGAAGATCCAACATTTCTTCTTAAATAATGGAAGGCAGTTTTATATATGCCATATGCCGTAACCCAAAGATTAATATTGACCTACGAATATCGTGCTAGGCATCTCTTCCAATGATATCTTGTATCAAGTCATGCTTCTTGTCTCAATACAGGGCTATTCTTCTTTCGGCACTAGTTCCATACCACCACAGTTCATATGACGCCAAATTAAATATGATAATTCCCCGATTTAGATGGTCGGCAGGGTCATCCGCGGACACATGTCTCCATTGTCATCCATTCGAGATCTCCAGAATTTTGCTTATGCGATTAAAAAAAAAATGCCTTCCAGCCTGCACATCCTCCACGGGTCAAACTTGTAGATATGTTTAGTCTGACCTAAAAATAGTACTTCGTAAGTGTACATTAATTCCTAAATTCACTTTTAAATACTTTCACATTTATGCAGCTTAAAGACCAGCACACAACGTAGCTCTGGGTATGCTTATTTTCTTGCAAAGCTTGTTTTGGTTTATGGTGATGCATCACAATAGATGGGTAGCCCTGCTGCTTTGCAATATAAGCCTCAAGTATGAGTGTGTCTGAAATATAGGGCAACTCCTTTGAAACTTCTACTTTTCTCCTTTAAAGGTTGCTGGCACTGTGCAACCTTCTCCTATTATATGCTGCATCGGTATTTTTCCGGTTACAATAATCAGACTCAGCCATCTAATAGGATCAAATAACCTCGCAACTGTTGACTGAATTGATCGCTTCATAGTTAAGCCTCCTCCTCATGATACTATAAAATTTAGATGAAATCGAAATTCATCCACCATGGAGCTCCAATGAAGACCCAATGTACGCATTGTTTCCCCGCTATCAAGGTGCAACGTTTCCTTAGATACCCGAAATGTGCCACTGCGTAACAGACCTATGACTTAACTCTAGATAGCTTATGCCTCTCCAATACTATCTGCTCCAGATCTCTATACATCTCCTTCCAAGAATATCTTGTGTTCGTCCACAGCAAGCAGTTAGTCGATTAGATCGATTTTATCGGGCAAATATGTTGGTGAAATTTTAAGCAAAATTGTGTTTTTTTTTTTTTATTGACTTGAATAAAAACCCTGGACCTCCAGTCAAACAAATACTATTATGGAAAGGTCCGCGAAACCAGAATAAAAGTTCCTCGTAATAGTGAAGCAGCTGTACAAAAAAATGAATCTTAAACCAAGCCAATTGAGAATAACTACGAGCAGCTAAAAATGTTATTGAATGTCTTCCCATTGCTTGCCTTGTCGAACATAACTCGGACCTTCGTAGTTGATGAAATATTGTCGAGTTCCTCATTTGCATCATAATTGTATATCTTCACTGTGTGCGATGACAAACACGATAGCGCCTAATACATATTTTGTGCTGTAGGTGAACCTATTAGTTGTCGGTATGCCTTAGAAAACATCAGATCATCGAAAACAATGATTTCGAAAAAATTTCCTACTCTTTGTGGAATAAAATAATTACGATCGGCTAAAAGTAAATATTTTAAACATTAATTAAATAAATGCCTATGGATCATATACGGATCCTAATTTCAACCCTTTCAAATATAACCGATGTAGCAATACAGCTTTTGTGTCTTTGTGTTATACGCCACGCTTTATATTTCTGTGGCTGTCTCTTGATGGCGTTCCCCTACAACTACCCGAGGTAAACGCAATGCTTTTCAAAAGTCGGTCAATCTGACGACGGCGATAATTAACGTTCCCAATCGACTGCTAGTTGCAAGCCAAAAAATTATGTGCGATGCGACAAACTGCAATTGTGATGCAACCTACTTCAACTCTTATTATACCCTGAAACCAATGAAAATGGGTAAAAAGGTTATAGTGTTTTTGTGCAAATGTATGTAACTAGCAATAGCTACGAACAGCCGACCAAAGCTGTAAATTTGGTACCACGGGATGGGCTAGTGGCTGAGGCTATCCCAGTGAGGTTGGCCCCCTGACGCTTTGTTTCGGCTCGCTGTATTTTATGTCACATATGTGGCAAAAACGAATACCGTGGTAGTAAACCCCCACGGGGTACAAGCCAGGTTAAACAAATGCAGACATTTCTGTCCGTCCGTCTGTCCGTATGTATGATCGCAAGGATAACAGAACCTATAGGAGCTAGAGAATTGAAGCTTAGCTGTAAGTCCTCCTAGTCTATGCGCAGTACGAGTTTGGTTCCGATAATCGATAACTTACTCCGTTTCCAAGCAATCGATAAAAATGAAAAATGAAAAAACATCCTCTTCTTTGAGCAAATTGGGTAAATAATAAGAGCAAGAGTCAGCAAACGTGATATGTTTACTCTAGAACATAATATATATATTTTTATATATTTCATTTTATACCTATCCGAGCGGTATGGCCCTGGCTCCGCAGGTCGTCAATGAGCTGTCGCTTGAGTGTGGATTGGTGAAGGCCTTTGATGACAATGCGGAAGGCTTCTTCTCCTGCAGCTGCTATGAGAAGAATTGCATTTTTTCTTCTTCCAGTTTCTTTATGATGGTCCTGTATGTGGGCACATCATTGGCTAGAAGTCCCATAGTCCGACCTAGGTTGGATTTGATGGTCAGGTTGTCTAGGTCCACTACTTCAGATAGTATGAGCCACACGTCGCTGATGCCGTCGATTACATTAATGACGATGAGTATTGGGGCATTGTTGTTGGTCCCTTCTTCGGGCACGGAGGAGCTGTAGCTGGCATCGGGGACGGCGTTGGGCGGGCTGCCGTCCCCAACCTGAGGAGTCGCTGGGGCAGGCAAGTTCTCTTCTTGGGCTGAGCTTATCTGTTCGCCGTCAGATTTATCAATCTATATGTCTTCGTAGTTTTCGGGTGGCGCTAAGAGAGCATATCTATTGGATGTATGTATTTCAACAGGACTGGTGTCAGTCTTGTTCTGTTTAAGCCGCGCGGAAGGTGAGGATCTGCTGTCTAAGACTTTTTTTCGCATATCGTCTTTTTTTTCCTGTGATTGAATCAGGCGAGCCATAGCTGCAGCGAGTGAATTGGGTTAGAAGATATCTATTATTTGCACTAGGGTGTCTCTATTTACACCAGCTCCAGGTTGTGACTGATCCCGGGGACGTCTGAGAAAATTAAGGGGTAGGAAGGTGAAACTGAAATACTTCTTGCTGATAAGCATTGAGGTGCTTGGCGGCGTAGCGGGGTCAGCATGTAGTACTCTCTGGAATGGTGGCTCTATTGCCATTGCACTGGCTGTGTGCTTGTCAGCAAGGCAGTGCTGACGACTTGCTGACTTAAAAAAATAAAATTGCAGCAAGTAATTTTGTTTTAATTTTCGACGTTATTGATTTATTTTCTGTTTGTTATTGGGTCCCAATACTTGAAGTTTTGCAATCGTTGAGCGGGATTGCAAAAGCCGCGTTTGGCTGTTTGGGCGTGCACTCAAATTTTGATTTTATTCCGCGATTACGTCCGTTCACTTCGAACACCTAGAATTATCTCACATTTTAACACTTGACTCCACTGTAAGGAGCTTTGCTGGAAGACACATATGCTACTCAGGAGCGTTTTGACAGCGATCCCATATACTTGGATACCATATCAGGAAATGATCACAACAATCACTTTATAAATTAGCACCTTGTTCTGTACTGCTAGTATGTTATTGTAGTTTAACAGCTAGTTCATAATTTCTTCAGAGGCTACCAACAAATTCAGCTACATGTTGCTTAAAAGTAAGTTGCCTGTCGGGACTTCTTAATGAAATAACTTATCAGGACATAGAGGTGTAAGGAGCTGTATAGCGTTGAGCCTAAGAAGCTCTGTCGGGGTGCTCCTGCTCAAATCCTCTTGTTCGTAAATTCACGGCCTTCTTGATCACATTGAATATCCTATAAAAGAGAAATGATTTCAGCAATAGAAAAAGTCCGCACTTCAAAGCTACGCACTGATTGATGCATGCTGTCGAGTTCGAGTAATTCACTTAGGCATGTAGTGACGCTGATAGCTTTGTCTGATTAGCAAGCACGCTGCTGGACAAATCAGGTCCAGGCAGCGCGAACTCTGTCATAATACTACCTGTGCGTAAGAGCAGAAGATATGGGCTAGATAAACCATTTTACAAATGGCAGTTACGCACCTTAGCTGTACCTTAAAGGTACTGGGGATAGCCATAGTACCTGGCAACGTGAACTTAGGTGATGATATTGATAAATTGTTTGCCTCAGGTATTATTTGAAGTTTTTGCTGGCGTCGAGTTTGGGGCAGCAAGCGCAAATTCCAAGATTTTCTGTATACATGTAAACAAATACATTATTGCGCGTCTTCTATTAACAGAATTCTATTAACTGCATTGCAATTACGGTTGTTTGATTTCTGTGGTGCTATTTTAATTCGTTTTTTTCTCATTAAGACTTAATTATTGGCGTGGCTGTTGAGTGGAGGCGGCGACAAGTAGTGCGGTCAAATTCGAGCCCAGCGAGGAAGCAATTATTTTTTTTAAATTTATTTTTATTACTACTAAAGCAAACGAGCGCGTTGGAAGAAGAGGGTTCAGGATATTCCCTAGTCAGAAATTCCCGACTAGAGCCTTTAACTTGTTATACCCTGAACCCATTAAAAATGGGTAAAAAGGTTATAATATATTTGTGCAAATGTATGTAACAGTCAGAAGGAAATATCTCCGACCCCATAACGTATATATGTTCTTGACCAGCATCAACAGCCGAGTCGATCCAGCCATGTTCGTCTGTCTGTATGCATGAACGCAAGGATATCTGAACCTATAAGAGCTAGAGACTTGAAATTTATGTAGGTCTTCCTAGTGCCTACGCAGTAGGAGTATGTTTCCGATATTCAATAACTTGTCGTGTTTCCAAGTAATCATTTTAAGCAAATGCAAATATGGCATAATTAGATGTACTGTAGAACATTTTATCAAGATCGGTTAAGAAACGCAAACGTTATTAAAGAAAACGTACTTTGACTTTCCTTGTATCAACGGCAGCAAGCGCAAATTCCAAGAATTTCGGTATATATGTACACACACACATCCATGCGCGTCTGCTTTGAATACTATCAACAGCATTGCCACTGCGATTGTATTGTTTTCTGTGCTGCTAGTTTAATTTTTTTTTCTCATTCGTATTGGTGTGGCTGTTGAGTAGAGGCAGTGGCAAATGGTGCGGTCTGCCGCGTGTTCGAGACCTACCGGGGAAATTTTTTTTTATTTCTTGGATGGAGTAGAGTCGGCTGCAAGTAACTCTATTCTAGAAGCTACATGTCAAGTCTGGTGACGCTAACTCTCATAACTTTTCTCAAAAAGCAGGAGTTTAATATCGACGAATGGATGGACAGAAGGTCGGACGGACGGGTAGACAGACGGACATGGCTAGATGGTATGGGTGTTTATCCTGATCAAGAATATATGTACTTTATGGCGTATGTACTGCCTGGAAGGGAAAAACGGACCAATGCAAAGGTTCAAGAAGATAACGTGAAAACTGAGAGTCTAGTTCGCATAGAAACAGACAGAATGAACTGTAATAGCAGCACGAACACAGACCAGGACGTATGATACAATCGCAGCCCTGTAGTTCTGCTGGTGTCAAGCGGCGAGCCTATACTAACGATCTGATGCATCACCGTTTGTTAAGTAATTCACCAACGAACGGTCATTCGATGGCCCCCAGAAAAAGATGACTACGACCGATGCATTACTGGTCGTTAGGAAATTCGTTAGCGAATGGTCATGCAATACATGCCGATCAAAACGAATGTATAGTCTATGCTTCGTCCCAATTATTTTATGAAAAATAATAAAAAGTTGTCAAATTTCTAGATTATGTAGACGAAAGGTTGTATTGGCAACAATAATGTACACATTCAAGGTCAATATTGGTGTAATATCCATTTTATTTTGATTTGCGTTCGTTTCTTGTAGCTTTTGTCTGGTACGAGGCAACTTTAAAACGGTTCGTTTCAATAGGGAAGTGCGAAGTGTTGCATATGCAAATTTTAGCAGAGCAAAAATCTTTCAGTAAATATATAAATATTCTAATATTTGTATGTTCTTACAATATTAATAATATATTTATGAAAAAAGAGTTCTTGGGAGTATATAGCCGCGCAAGTGTACATGTTCAATTGCAACTTGTTTTTAATTGTTGGCCTTAGGAGCACCCTGAGTACCCTTTAAATTACTAAATAAATAAATAAATAAGTGCAGCTTATAATAATTAAAATGACATTTAAAGCGATTAGGCAAGCTTCGGCTTTAAACACTGAAGCACTTTTATCCCGAGCTAATACAAAACATATAAAATACAAAAAATCATAAATTATAAAAAAATGTAATATAATTTAATATAGAAATAAATTTTTTTTTAGGTTTAAATGTGTTTAATTATAAGGTTATTAGTTTGTAAGTTAAGAAGTCAATTTTTTAAATAAAATTATACTTGTTTTTTGAGTATTATTTTCACTAGCGAAAGAGCCCCTTTGCACCAGCATTATCTTTAAGTAAAATGTGCTAACGTAATAGTTAACCCTATTGAATCAGATAAATCGCTAGCATAAGTAAAGTGTGCTAACGAAATAGTCAACCCTCTCGCACTAGGTATTTCGCTAGGTCAACGTAATGCAACATCGTACCGCTCGGTACACGGCAATAGCATCCCCATGTTAAATTCGTTAGTCTAACGAATTGGTGTTTGCTTGGTTTAAGACAAGTACCCATCCTAAGGAATCAGCTATATCGTTAACGATGCACCGGTGGACCCGAACTACTGGGAGTTGCAATTCTATTTGTGTGTGTGCATGTCTGTGTGTATGTGTGCACATGGGTAAAAAAAATAATTGCGATTGCAGCCATTGGCTTGCCAATGTAACAACTCGTCTCTAGCTCTTTTAGGTTGTTATATCGGCGCGTTGGTCATATGAACAAACGAACGGACATAACTAGTTCGACTGATGATGATGCTGATTAAGAATATTTATAGTTTATGGGTCGGATCATCCACCCATTACATACATTAACACAAAAACCTTTTGCCCTTTTTACCCATTTTCAATGGGTTTCCTGAACCCACTCAGACACTACCTTATCCTTGTATGCCATAGGAAGAGCAAAGATTCAAATTATTTTGAATGGAGTTGGAACTGTTTTCTTCTGCCTATTACCAACATTTGCGTAAATGCAATATTGCTTATGCTAAGAACTGATTTTATTTTAAGTTAAAATAATAAAATGAAATTTAAACAAGAAATACAATTTCAAGTTGAAACTTCCTTTTTACCTTTTAAGGTTTCCCTAAAATAATATAGCTAGAAATAAGAATGTATGACTTTCTCAATATTTCCTGGCTTCCTTTACTTTTTAATAATTAAATTTAGACTACGTTGGCAAATTTTCATGCAATTATGTATGTATGTTACCGAATAAATATGTGTATGTGCCGCAAAGAATTTATGAATCGGGTAAACTTCATAGGATGGGCGGCTTCTCAACGTATAAAGGGGAGGAGCATAAGTCAACAACCACTCACTTGAGGCTCGTGATTGGTCAATTACAAGCTACGCCTCCTTACGAACTACAACGTTTCACACAACGCAGATGGTATGGAATAGAAACATGACGCATGAGCACACAATATTAAAATATTTATACATGAAAATACATATACATATGTATGTGTGCAATCTTTTTAATTGTACATACAATTTGCCACAGAAGAAAATGCTAATATATACAGTGTAAAATATATTCCAAAAATTTTTTTAAATTATATTTGAGAATAATTTGTTAATCCTTATGGGTAAAACAAACGTATTGGTTATATGCAAGTGTATGTACCATGCAAGGAAAACCTTCTCCGAGCACTTTATATTTATTTATTACACTAGGTAACAACATTGTTGTTTCAGTAATATGAAATTCACTTTAAAAATAGTCTGTTTTAGAGAAATTTTAGATACATAGTTTGTTATTTGTTTTTATTTTTTTACATGTGAGCCGGCGTTTTTGCTCGAGAGTCTTGTAACTAAGAAAATTCTGATTTCCTCTTCCCTTGTAGACAATTTGTATATATTAACATGATTGCATTAATAAGGCATTATTAACCTTATAATCATATCATTTAAATCAATTGAGAGACGGCTTAGATATTGCCATTTGAACAAACCTGCATTTCAGGGACTTTAAAGTATGAATTTCGTAGAACACTCAGTACAGCAATCACCTAGCCGTATATCGCCAGAAACAAATCTAGCTTTAAAATTTTATTTTGACAACTTTTAGGTTCAATTATTTAAATAGGTTATGCGATTCTTGATAAATCAAAAAAATCTCTTCTAAAACAGAATTCCAGATTTTATATAATAGGTCTCACAATAATACAATTTGTATACCCTTGCAGAGGGTATTATTATTTTGTCGTGATATGTGAAACGCATGGAAGGAGACATCTTCGACCCCATAAAGTATATATATTCTTGATGAGTATCAAGAGCCTAGTCGATATAGCCACGCCAGTCTGTCCGTCTGTCTGTTTCTATGCGAATTAGTCGCTCTATGTATAAAGCTATCTTTATAAATCTTTGCAGAAGTGCCTCTTTCTGTTGCACGCTGCACATATGTCAAAACCAGCTGGATCGGACCACTATATCATATAGCTGCCATAGGAACGATCGGTAGAAAATTAAGTTGTTGTATGGAAACCTTATTTGTCATTCAAGATGTTTTGATTAAACACGACACTTAAAGATTTCACTATGCTCCTTCATTTTTGTAAAATCTTTTTTACATCGGACTGCTATATCATATATATGCCAAAGGAACGATCGGTCGTTCATCAAGATTTTTTGACCAAAATGGGCATTTACTATTTTCCCCTGCTTCTTAGATACGGACAAAGCACTATGAGCTTTATGAAAAGGTTGAGTCTGCAAGGTATGCACTACCACTCTAGTAGTAGCTGCAGAAGGCATTGTTTTTTTACCCAGAACCCATGGAAAATGGGTAAGAAAGGTATAATGTATTTGTGCAAAGGATGTAACAGACAGAAGGAAGCATCTCCGACCCCATAAATTATATATATTATTGATGAGCATCAACAGTCGAGTCGATCTAGCCAAGTCCGTCTGTCTGTCCGTATGTATGAACGAAAAGATCTTAGAACCTATAAGAGCTTGAGATAATCGATAACTTAGCCCGTTTCCAAGCAATCGAAAAAACCGATTTCGAATTCCAGTTTTTTTTAATAACATGGGTATATAACAAGAGCAAGAGTCACAAAAAGTGATATGTTTACTCTAGAATAGTATATATAGTTCAAGTCATCTTTCATTTTATACCTATTGCCACCTCCCCGCTACTACCTCATAGCTATGAATCAAGTTAATAACCCAACTTGTATTGCCCAACAATTTTTACTACAATTTTAATGCAATTAACTCTTTGAGAACTTTTTACTGTAGGAAATTTCATTAAGATCGGTTAAGAAACACGTGTTTGGAGAATTTCTGTATGCATGTATACAAAAACATTCATGCGCGATTGTATTGTTTTCTGTGCTGCTATTTTAATTTGCTTTTTCTCAGCAAGATTTAATTATGGGTGTGGCTGTGGAGTAGAGTTGTTGGCGTAGTACTTCGCAAGTTAGAGCCCTACCGAAGAAATTATTATTTTTTTTTTGGCTGGTGTGGCTAGTTTGAACCCTGCCAAATGAACATCTTTTTTTTTTTTAATTTATCTTTATGACTACAAACAAGCGCGTAGTGCGAACTGCATTTGTCGTTAGAATAAGAGGGTTCAGGGTATCCCCTAGTCGGGAGCTCTCGACTAGAACCTCTCCACCTCTGCCACCAATCGCGAAATTTAGCATGACGACATCTTGCAAGTGAAGGTCACAAGGCCCCGAGGTTTACATAAGTTATTTTTAAGCATATCTGGTTATATTTAGGAACGTTAGACACAAAATTTACATGTTGGTTTGTGAACATAGTTTAGTCATAGTTAGTTTCACTCCCTATACCGCACGACAATTTATATTCCAATTAGCATTACACCTACAATTTTAAGGATGTTTCCTTTTTACGAATTCTAATCTTTAATGTCACAGTATAATCTGTTGTAAAAAAATTCTGCCAAGATCAATTGAGAAATGCAGAAGTTATTAAAGAGCTTAATAATTATTTGAATGCGGATCCTTTATTTTATAAATACTTTACATACAAAGCAGTTGAAGCTTTACTGTATGCTGTTTTGTCATGATATGAGCTTGTGTATATATAAATATATATATATACATATATATATAGAATATAGAACGATCGGCCAATCTCGACACTTATTAGTTTCACTTTGGTCAGTGTATACATCAAAGAAATACATATATATATACATATACATATCTTAGTATACATATACATATACACATACAGATATATATACATATTCATATACATATACATATACATATACATATACATATACATATACATATACATATACATATACATATACATATACATATACATATACATATACATATACATATACATATACATATACATATACATATACATATACATATACATATACATATACATATACATATACATATACATATACATATACATATACATATACATATACATATACATATACATATACATATACATATACATATACATATACATATACATATACATATACATATACATATACATATACATATACATATACATATACATATACATATACATATACATATACATATACATATACATATACATATACATATACATATACATATACATATACATATACATATACATATACATATACATATACATATACATATACATATACATATACATATACATATACATATACATATACATATACATATACATATACATATACATATACATATACATATACATATACATATACATATACATATACATATACATATACATATACATATACATATACATATACATATACATATACATATACATATACATATACATATACATATACATATACATATACATATACATATACATATACCTATACATATATAGATATACATATACATATACATATACATATACATATACATATACATATACATATACATATACATATACATATACATATACATATACATATACATATACATATACATATACATATACATATACATATACATATACATTTACATTTACATATACATATACATATACATATACATATACATATACATATACATATACATATACATATACATATACATATACATATACATATACATATACATATACATATATATATACATATACATATACATATATATATACATATACATATACATATATATATACATATACATATACATATATATATACATATACATATACATATACATATACGTATACATATTCACATACATTTACATATACGAACGAGCAGACAGACGGATATGGCAAGATCGACGCGGGTATTGATGCTGATCCAGACTGTATATACTTTATGGGGTCGGAGATGCATCCTTCTTCCTTTTACATACATATGCACAAACACATTATACCCTTTTTACCTACTTTCATTGGGTTCATACATATATGTACATATATTTTTATCACACTTAAAGTAAAAAAAAAAAACATTGTTAAGCACGGGGAACTCTTTAGTGTTTATTTTTAATTATGTCTTGTTGCTATGAAATCTGTTGCTTAGTGAGATAACGGATCTATGAAACGGTACGAGATCCATATCAAGTTCTCAACGACTTAAATGTGTTAAAAAAAAAAACGAGAAAGAAAAGCTATCTTTGGAACGCCGAAGACTTAATACCCTTGCAGACCCAACCTTTTCATAATGCTCATAGTGCTTTGCCCGAATCTAGGAATCTCAGGGAAAATAGTTAATGCTGAGTATGGGTAATATATCTTGAAAAACAAAGAGGATATCCATACAACACCTTAGTTTTTGACTGATCGTTCCTATGGCAGCTATATGATATACCACTATATCCGATCTTTATAGAATTTGCATGTGTATGGGAAGCATAGCAAAACTGATAAATGCCGAGTTTGGTCAAGATACCGTGAAAATCAAAAAAATTTATACACAACAACATAATTTTCGACTGATCGTTATGGCAGCTATATGATATAGTTATCCGATGTAAATAAGATTTTGCATAAATGAAGATAGCATAGTAAACCTCATAAATGCCGAGTTTGGTTAAGATATCTTGATAAACAAAAATATTTTTAATACAACAACTTAATTTTCGACCGATCATTCCTATGGCAGCTGTTTGATAGCTTTATAAGCTTTATAACATAGAAACAGACAGTCGGAAATATATACTTTGTGGGGTCGGAGATGTCTCCTTCTATGCGTTACACATTTCACGACAAGATTATAATACCCTCTGCAAGGTTATAGAAAAGGAAATAACCAAATTGTCAACTTATCATCTCTACGCCATCTATACAATATAGAAATCCTCTGTTCATGGGATTTTGTCTAATGAATAGAGCACTCTAAAACTGAAAAGATACCTGGATTGATCAAGAAATCTTGAGAGTTGTATGATGTAGTAGCCCGATCTGGCCGGGGGTACCAGCAACAGAGAGGCGGACCTATGAATGCTATATAAGTATATAACAGTTTATAATGAACTTATATATTTACTAAAGACAAAAAGCTGCAAGAAATCGTTTTTTTAGGGGTGACTATTATTCTCTTGATTGCTCTTTCTGCTTTTTTAGTTCCTCTGTAGATCGTACCTAACATAATCATTCAACTGAAAAACAATGTCGTGCTGAGTGCTTCAATTTTAATTCATCCATCCGACTGGATGGGAAAATTTTTTTATAAGTCTCAAATTATTGCAGAAAATTTCAATATTACGAAAATTGTCTCAATATTTCGAAAGATATACATATGTGCTTTTTATATTACCTTATATATTATTATATAACCATACATTTTATTTATATACGAGAAGTTTATCAAATCAATTAATTCGTCAACAAATTTGTTACATATAGTATATACTAATTACCATTCATAAGACGTCGATTTTTAAAGCAACTACCTAACTAGTCAATACTATGTTCATAATAAGTGTCATTAGGCGATACAAGTATAGCCTGGTTAATCCGCCCGTCTCTCTCCCTCTCTCTCTTGCTACGCCAATTATACGCTTTTTATACCTTTGCAGAGGGTTTTATAAAGTGTATATGTTGTTGATAAGTATCAGCTATGTCATTTTGCCATATCCGCCTGTCCGTTTATCTGTTTTTTAGGCAAACTCATTTTACTATTTTATTACTATTGCCACCTACAATCACTAAGTCCTATCAACATCAGACTTCTTCATCAAACGCTGAAAAATTAGTATATTTCTTTTTGTTTTATATTTTACAAGGTATCTTGACCATTTGCAGCAATCAGACATCACTAGTATTATTATTTTGTAAACATTTCTGCAATACAGTAGATAAGAAATCGGTCAGAAAACAGAAAAACTTCTATTCATCGAGTTCAGCAAACCCGATTTTAGCGATGTTTACTCAATGCTTTTTTTTCGATTTTTTGACATACATTGTTCGATTTTTGAAAAAAAATCGATCTTACGGACAGCCTAGTACAATTTAAAGCCAAAAATATAATCGTGATGATATTGTTAAAATTACTAAAAAGTAACAAGGCGAGTATTCCTAAGTAAGTTGAATATGTTATATTATAAGTGTGCCTTACTGACGTCCCTGTGTTCTTTTAGCTTCTTGGAACGGTATCAGCTAAAGCCTGCCGAGGCTTACAAAATAAAATATACAGAATTTCTCTGCTGTTCATAGCAACCGCTATATGCATGTATGGATCACATTCAAGTTATCTTAATTTATACCAAATTGAGAAATATCTGTTGGTTCTGCTTTTTTTATCCATTAGGCAAGCGTGTAACACGTATATTGCCAGAAATATTTTCAAGCCACTGATATAATTAATATAATATATATACATATAATATAATAAATAAAATTATAATAATAATTTTAATTTTATTGATTGGAATATGTTAAAGTCAAGTTGATCAAGATAAACAAAGAAGTTGTAAGTTTTCCACCAAATTTGCATAGTTGGGTCGAATTTTAAAAATCAGAACAAATTGATCACTTTAAGCTGAGCAATTAATGAATGTTGTCGCAGGCTACCGAAACCGAAAAGTTTTTGAATAAAGTTGGGCGTGACAGATTAGTTATAGTCAAATCTTAAAATGCTTACCCATACAGGGTACTAGTGCAAGCCAGCAAGGAAAACAAGTAAGAGGTTCTAGTCGTGAGCTCCCGACTAGGGGATACCCTGAATCCGGGGAGGTGATATATATATATAATTTTCTAGAAGCAACATATCAAGTTTGGTGACCCTAGCTCTTATTATTTACCCAATTTGCTCAAAAAACAGGATTTCGATATCGATTTTCATGGATTACTTGGAAACGGGGCAAGTTATCGGATAGCACAAAAAACAATCTCAATTGCAATGCTGTTGACAGAACTCAAAACAGACCCGCATGATTGAAATTCTTGGAATTTGCTTCGCAAATACGTGCGGAGTCAAAATACCGATAAACAAAGCAAAAACCGATTAATGAAATTTTCTACAGTATATCTTATTGTACCATAGTATATTTGTGTATTCTCAAAAAGTCATTTGCATTTAAATTGTGGCTTAAACTGGTTGGCAATACAAGTTGGGTTATTAACTTGATTCATATATATTAGGTAGTAGCGGGGAGGGGACGATAGGTATAAAATGAAATATACTTGATTTAAATATAATATTCTAGAAGCAACATATCAAGTTTGGTGACTCTAGCTCTTATTATTTACCCAATTTGCTCAAAAAACAGGATTTCGATATTGATTTTAATCGATTGCTTGAAAACGGAGTAAGTTTTCGATTATCGGAAACAAACTCGATCTGCGTATGGACTAGGAGGACTTACAGCTAAAATTTCAAACTGTCTTTGGCTCATAGAGGTTCTGAAATCCATATCAAGAATATACATACTTTTGGGGACGGAGATGCTTCTTTCTGCCTGTTACCTACATTTACATTTTGCACAAAAATAATATACCCCTTTTAGCCATTTTTAATAGGTTTAAAAAGTTTGGAACTTCATATTTAACAACTGAACCAAGAAAGGCACATAGAGCTGTCATCAAGGAATTTCAAAATTCGCCGTACACTGATAAGATCAAAGATGAACATGAAGAATTGGGACAGACTCCACAGCTCCACAGTGTGAATTTTCAAGCAAAAATGTTATCGCAGATCACAGCTCCGTTGGGAAGATGGTTTTCAATCTGTTGGACAACCTATGCTTTTAACCTTTAAAATGACAATATGGAATACGAACGGCCTATTGATGAACACTAACTATAAATAAATGACATTGATGATCTTTTTGTATATTAAACCAATAACTCCCGTATCTAGGTTAACATTTTATTTTTATGTATATATATATATATATATATATATATATAATTATGGTCGACAAAACGAGTATCAAGCCAAGAATTAAATACAATTGAATAGCAAAATTAAAAACTAAAAGCCTTATCAAAATATAAATTTTTCTAATATGATGGAGATATTTTATTCGCCCGTCCGGCCAGCTACGCCCCTTTTCTATCTTAATGTAGCAGTGACGTTATTAAAGTCTGCAGCTAAGAGGAAAGTTATTAGAAGTTATAATATATCTTACATTTTTTAAGTATGTAAATAAGTTAAAAACGAGGGAGAGAAAAATAAAGAAATTTGAAACTGGCTATAATGTTAAGTTAATAGGGTATACAGATAGTGATGTGAAATCACTGAACCGTTGGGGGAAATTCATAGCCTGGCTGGCAAGCTATGCCCCAACTCATAACTGGAAATGGTCAGAGTGTTTCCGAAGGTAACCTGAAATCAACGATTTTATTAGGGGTAGAGCGAGTTCTATGGAAAAAATGTGATTGAATTTATTATAATCATTGCAGTTCCTAAACTGTTGGTACATGTTGTAAGGGATAATTGGCGATTATATCGCAAACACGATATGGCTTAGTACGATTAAAGGTAAGCACACATTTTCAACAATTTAGATGCAATTGATTGGCCGAACACCAAATGGACAAGAGACAAAGAGTTCAAATCATTTTGTAAATAAGACTGGTGTAAATAATTAGTGTACGAAAGCATAAGGTTAGCATTAGTACATAAGCATGTGATATAACAAAAGACGATAATTTAAAAAAAAGAGTAAAGGACCAAGATGACTACCTTGAGGTACACCTAAAGTAAAGTGAAGCTGTTTTGAGGTAGTCAACCTCAGCATCACTATTTGAGTCCTACCCTTTAAATAAGAAGAAACCCATTGCAATGGAGAGGTAGGGAAACGTAAACGGTCAAGTTTCAACAGGAAAAGGACATGGTGCACGAAGTCAAAAGCCTAACTGAAGTCAGTGTAAATGAAATAAGTTTGTATTCTAAAAAGGAAAGCATAATTTAACAATACAGGTAATTCTGGAAGATCGGTCGTATTTAAGCGATTCCTTCCCTTGTTGCACAGGGAAGACACAAGTTTTGCGGAAATGCTGCAAAGTTGAAGTAAGACAGCTTTTCAATGCCCTAGTAATTTGTTATATCAGAGTTTCCACCTTTCTTCTGGAGAGAAATGATATAAGATTCTATAAGATGGAATGGAAAAAGATTCAAGACATAGATTAAAAAGCTTTTGCAATGGACGAAGTAGGGAAGCATTTCATTGCATTTATAATAAAAAAGAAGTTAGACTTGGCTATGAAGTATTTAGCACAGGTCAGCAGTCAACCCAGACTTATTAAACTTTTTAAGATATTTAGAAATCATATTTTGTTGTTTTGATAGTCCATGAGTTAGCCGGGTTGGCTAAGATAAAGCATACACTGGGTTGAAGGGTGTTATAACCACAATTTAGAGCAGTATTCATATCAACCGCGTCATATAAGACGGACCAATAAGCGAAAATAGTTGACTAAAAACCAAAAGTATAAAATGAATTCCTAGTCATCAGAGATTGCGTAATAGTGCTTCAAAAGATATAATTTGGCCGTCAAAAAGAGAGTCATATGCTACTTTCTGTCTGCGGCCGGACTCGAACGTGCTGAACACAACTTATGAAGTGCAATCAAATACCCCAAGCTCAGCTGTCGTCTGATGTAAATTCAGCCAAGAAAAATTGCTCACTTGTAAGCCTTGGAGTTCGTAGAATAAACTTGCCAGATAGATCTGCCGATACCACTGATTGAGCTTTAAGAAGATATAAAAGAAATATCCGGGCTAAAAATATATAATGTACGAGGGTAGAGAGGTGCTCTCTTAATTTTAAGGCTCAGTCGCTTCCAATGGAAGTGTATCAACCCAGGAAATCCCAAGATTTCTAGCCATTCTTTCTTATATTTTTAAAAGAATGTCTGAGAGTATATGCAAATACTGGACGATGGACATCAGATTTAGCGATTCCATGGGAGCCCAGAGCAATGCCATAGCATTAAGCGGCAAGTCTTCAGAGATTTGAAAGCAAGCAATACTGCTCAGATGCTGTTCCAAACGTGTTCCAAACTTAAATAATTTGCAGGAAGCAAAGTCAACTCGTACCTGAATGACAGTACATTTTGAGTCGGGTCAATGAGACTACAATACCCTTGAAAACCTCGGAAAATACCTAGATTGACTATCGACCGCCGCTTGCCCTGGAGCACACACATGAAAGCTAAAAAGAAACTAAATCCAAAAGCAAATAAGATAAGCGGTACTTAAGACAGAGCTGCTCTATAAAACGTTATTTACATACATCTTTGGCACTGCTTCCAAATCCAATGTAAAAATATTACCTCTGGACCTGTCGTTTAGGACTCCAATTTAAACTATATATATTTCTAGCAATCATACATTTTATTTTATTTTCCTCCATATCTATTTTCTTTTCCTTTTTATCAGAATATAAGAATTTAATCAATTATAAGAATTAGTTAAGTAACGCATACGATAAGCACCATAAAGCTTAAAAAGGAAAGATGCACAGCCGCTCAGCAGGCGCTGTGCATGAGTGTGCTCAGATGTATGCATAAGTTTTATTGTGTGTATGTAAAGAAACAAGCTAGAACTTTGGTAACGTGAGCTTGGTATTGGGTGCAGGGTATTTTCTGTTCGGGTTTTGTGCAAATATTTTTAACAAGCAGAAGAAATCATCTTCGGACCCATAAAGCCCGTTGCATTACATATTTATGCACTGAAAATTTCAAAAGGATTAGGCAATAGGCAACCAACAGTGTTGGAGTAATGGAAGAAGAAGCTTAGTTGCAGCGTAAATTGTGCAGTTATATAAGTACTAAGGTGTGCGATTTTGTGTAGAGGGCTGGCAACTGTACATAATTACTTAATGAATACGTCTTTCAGCGATTTGTAAAATTTCGCCCACAACAGCGGTTAGCGAAAAACGCTTCAAAAAATCATTTGAGACAAGCTTTACACTTTTCGCAAAATCAAAGAAGCATCGGTAAAAAGTGCGATTCTAAGATTTTGTTGGTGATTTATGTTACATTTTTATCACAAACTGACTGACTGATTGGTGATCAACGCACAGCCCAGAACGTAAGAGCTAGGAAGCTGAAATTTTTACTGTAGTTACCTTATGTGATGAAAGTGCAAGACAGGTTTTCAGAAAATTCCACCCGCAAGTATGGAAAAATCGCAAAAAACATTTGTAAGAAACTTTTTTGTTTACCATACAATCGGCCTCAAACTCATTTTCAAAAATCTTTGTTCAAATTTATTTGAGGCGTGCATTACACTTTTCGAAAAATCCTGTGGTGAGAGAAAGTTAACAAACAGCGATGCCGTTCTAACGTACAAATCATATGGATGAGCATAAGCCAAAGCAGTTTTTAGTCGAGTCTTACTTTTGTCGACTGTTCCAAACTCGACTGTATATACATCTACATATAAAACTGTTTGTCCTGACTGACTAATTGGTGATCAACACACAGCCCATACCGTAAGAGCTGGGAAGCTGAAAATGTAGTTACCTTATTTGGTAAAGGTGCACGTTAAGATGGTGCTTCGGGAAATTCTACACGCAAGTGTGGTAGAATCAAGAAAAAAGCTTGTATGAAATTTTTTTGCTTACCATCCTCTAGCCTCAAACTAATATTAAAAAGATTTTCGTTCAAATTCATTTGAGGGGTGTTTTACTCTTTTCGAAAATTGCATTCCTTCTTGGTAAAACTGGGTGTCAAAGATTTAGTGGGTGCCGTTTCGCGCTCAAACTCATATCCAATGAAAAATCAGTTGAGACGGTGGAAAGTACGATTCAAAGCGTTTTTTGATAAAGTTTTAAGTTTTGTCCGATTTGCTTCAAACTTATTTTTAAAGCTCTACAGAAGCGCTTAATAAATACGTAAAACAATTGGGGGAAAGCGATTGTATGGAAGTTTTTATTTACCGTCTAATCGGTTTCAAGCTCATTGTTAATGATCTTTGAGTGAATTTACTTTATATTTATAGTTGATCAGATCAAAAGCCGAGTTGATATAGCCATGTCCGACCGTCCGTCGTACTATTTCTATAAAAACTGTCTTCTCAGTTTTAAAGCTATAGTCATGAAATTAAGTAAATGTCAATCTTTCTGATACGAAAAGTACTTATGTTGGAGTCAGACATCTATATCATATAGCTGACAGAGTAACCATCGAAAATTAAAATAGAGTTCTTGAATGAAAAACACTTTTGTTTTCTAAGATATATTAATGAAACTCTGCATATAGTGGTGCACCTTAAACATGAGCAAAATTTTATGAGCATCAGCCAAACTTCTTAGATTTTATATGAAAACCTATGGTATACTCGAATTAAACCATACTGATTAGCTTTTGTGAGTTTTAAAGTATTCCCTCGACGTGTTCATCTGTTATTTCGGCCCATCCATATAAGCTTAATTACGTTTTGTGTGTTTTCGACTCTTTATACAATGAACCCATTGAATGTTCATATTGATCGTTTTTTTTAAATCTCTGTAATAGAAAAAGTAAGAATTCGCCGCCTCTATGAAGTACATATACAAGTCAGTAGCAATAGATGCGGCAGTGCCGATATTTCCGCCCGCACCACACAACTGAGAATTTAATAATATTGAATATCTTCTATTTCTTCACTCAGTAATGATAGGGAAATTTTAACTGCATCACTGCAACAAGTCGTTCCAGTCTATCAACTGCCACCAGTTTGACACCAAGAAAGATTTCTCCAGCTCTTGCGTCGCATCCTTGTAAAGCACTGCCGATCGCTCATCGCTAGAGTAACCAAATTTAACATTTAGCTTCTAGAATATTAAATTCAGAGCAAGTGTCTTTCATTTGATAGCTATCGCCACAACCCCTTCCCTCTTGCACCTACCATATAGCCAGAAATTAATGAAGTAAATCAATTAGAACAATTTACTAATTATATTCTAATTTTAATTCTATTGTATTTTTGAGAATAGGCGAATAATCTTTAACACAAAAAGATCTGATGCTAAAAATTATTTCAATATCAGGGAAGAAACATTGAAATTATTAAGGACAACGAGTGGGTATATTGACAGGCTCAAATCTGCAAGCGCATAGGGAAATAATTTATGAATTCATTTTTCCCCATACATTCATATGCGCGTCTTTTTTATACCCTGAACTCATTGAAAATGTATTGCATTCAAATGTATGTAACATGCAGAACGAAGCATCGCCGACCACATAAAGTATATGTTCTTGATCATCATATGTTCTCATCATCAAAAGCCAAGTCGATCTAGCCATGTTCGTCTGTCTGTGCATCCGGCCGTCCGTTCGTATGTATGAACGCAAGGATATCAGAGCTAGAAAATATAAATTTTTGATGTAGGTCCTCCTACTGCCCGCGCAGATCGAGATTGTTTCCGTTATTCGATAACTTGGCCCGTTTCCAAGTAATCTATAAAAATCGAAATCCTTTTTTTTTTTAGCAAATTCGAAATATAATAAGTGATATAAGAGTCACCCAACTTGATATGTTGCTTCTAGAATAGTATACATATATCAAGTATCTTTCGTGAAATACCTATCGCAATCTCCCCGCTACCATCACAAAGCTACAAATCAAGTTAATAACCCGTCTTGTATTGCCCATCAATATAAGCCTCAATTAAAATGCAATTGTCATTTTGAGAATACACGAATATTTTATAGCAGAATAAGATGCCAAAAATTTCATCAGGATCGGTTAAGAAGCACACAAATTATTAAGTAAAACATGTTTTTGCTGGCCTCGAGCTTGGGGCAGCAAGCGCAAAAAATATCTGTACACACACACATTCATGCGCATTTTCTTTGAATTCTATCAACCGAATTGCAATAGCGATTGCACTGTTTTCTGTGCTGCTATTGTAATTCCTTATTTTCTCAGGAAGACTAAATTATTGGCGTGGCTGATGATTGCATGCGGCGGCAAGTGGAGCGTTGCGAGTTCGAACCCTAGGAAGGAAACTACTTCTTTCTTTTTTGGCGCAAAGTCGGCAACAAGTAATGGGGTCTGTTGCGAGTTCGAACCCTGCAAAGGGAACTTTTTTTGTTTAATTTATCTTTATTTTTACAAACGAGCGCTTAGAGCTGGATGCATTTGGTGTTGGAAGGTGTTCAGGGTATCCCCTAGTCGGGAGCTCCCGACTAGAACCTCCTACTAGTTTAGTTCTATATTATATAACGAATAGCGATTGCGATTTATTGTACTCAGTGCTGTGTATATGAGCTGCTTTTTATTTTTTTTTTTTCGCCAAAACTTATTCCTTGGCTGTGCTGTGTAAGGTGTTTTATTATTTTATTATACCCTTGCAGGGTGTATTATTATTTTGTCATTAAATGTGTAACGCATAGAAGGAGACATCTCTTACCACCAAAGTATGTCCGGCTGTCCGTCAGTCTGGCTGTCCGTCTATGTGTTTCTATGTGAACTATTCCCTCAATTTTAAAGCTATCTTTATAAAACTTTGCAGAAGTGCCTCTTTCTGTTGCACGCAGTTCATATGTCGGGGACAGCTGGATCGTGCACTTTATCATATAGCGCTACCATAGGAAAGATCGGTCGAAAAGGTTCTTGTATGAAAAACATTTTGTTTATTTAGATATCCTGACCAAGCTCGGCATTTATTAGTTTGACTATGCTCCCCATGTGTATGCAAATTCTCATTAGGATCGCACCACTATATCATATAGCTGCCATAGGAACGGTCGGTCGAAAATTAAGTTGTATGAATTTTTTTTGGGTTTTCAAGATATTGTGACCAAACTCGACATTTATTAGTTTTACTATTCTCCTCTTCTTATACATGTAAAATCCTATTAAGATCGGACCACTATGTCATATAGCTGCCATAGGAGTGATCGGTCGAAAATTAAGTTGTTTTATGTACATATTTTTTTGTCTTTCAAGATATCTTAACCATACTCGACATTAACTATTTTTCCTGTGCTTCTTAGATACGGGCAAAGCACTATGAGCATTATGAAAGGGTTGGGTCTGCAAGGGTATTAAGTCTTCGACGTGCCGAAGATAGCCTTTCTTTCTCGTTTAATTTATTATTATTAAGGCTAAGGCAAAGGAGCTTCAGTTGGTGTTGGTAGAGGAGAAGGTTCAGGGTATACCGCAGTCGCACACTCCCGACTAGAGAACTTTTATTGTTGTTTTTAGATATGTATGTAACTTATATGATATATACAATGAAATTTACAATGATGGGGAAGGATATAATTAAATAATATGCCTCGTAAGTAGGTCGTCGGAGGCGCCTCTCACTAATGGGGTCAGCCAGGACCCTGGCGGCCGCGTTCGTTAAGATTCATTGTAATTTATTGCCAAGAGGGTTGGAGAAGACGATGTCCGCCTGCCCAGAGATATGCACTATGCAGTTAAGTGAAAACACAGGCCTGAGAACGCTGGGTATTGGCTTAGCATAGTCAAAGTCCTTTATCTTGGATCATGGCAATATCCTTGTGATACGTATGAAAGCTATTGAGGCCATCTGCCAGAGAACCCAGTCTTAGCTTTCACCGGCTCTTACAAGAACTCCTGGAGCGGACGGTTTGCATAGACAAGTTTGCATAAAAACATACAGACAGGCGTGGAAAATGAAAACAATTCATATCTTTTGATGTTTTAGAATAAGCGTGATCGAAGTTAAAGTTAAAACTACTTTAAGACTTTTCTTAATATTCTACGATATACGAGCAACAGCTGAATCAGTCTTACCATGCCGGTCTAATTCGGTGTGTCCAAGTATTCTAATGCGGTGATCTGAAAAATCTTGAAAGCTAGAGTCTTGAAATGTTTTTAAATCATTTCCCTAAAATCATGGAATACTCACCCAGTTATCATAAAACCTATACAAATCGTTTTCTGAGATTAAGAGTGTTTTAAAGTATATACAGGTCCAAAAATGTTTATTTTTAGATATTTTCGCTATTATTTCCCTTAAATGGAAAATGGCACCGTTTTTGATGGCTTTGGTATTTACACACACTTGGATGCCATATTAACCAATTATGTGTGTCCTGTCACATACATTTACACAAAGCACTTTTTAACTTTATTTAATGGGTATACACAAATTAAGAGAGAGTTGAAGTGAAATAGATATTGAGAGAGTAAAATGTAGTGTCTCAAATTCGGAAGGAATCAACTAATTTATGTGTACATGACATATGCAAATAATTTGGATTCCAGCTAGCTCTGCGACTAGCCAGCGGGGCTTTACAACATCAGTCGGCATTCTTAGTAAACTTCGTCTCATATAATGAGAATGTGTGAACAAATGTCATTTATATATCTCTCTTAAAATTATTACTGGTTTTTTAAATAAGAAAATTCTTGAAAAACAGAAAAAGTTATTTTTGTCCTTCTTCGGCTGGGATTGGCCGTGTATTGGCGCATTTGTTCGGTCCGCGGTTTTGCGTGTTCAATTCTTTAATGTCGCGTTCGACAGTTTCGTAAAATCCTGGCTCATGTCATCTCTAGTTTAAGAGTCTGACCTTCCCGACAGAGCAAATATATATTATTTCCTTTAGAGGGTATTGTAATTTTGTAATTAAATTGCTATTTAATAGAAAACATCTCCGACCCGGTAAATTATATATATTCTTGATCAGTATCAACATCCGCTTGTCATTTTGTCATACAGCTGTCATTAATGATTCGTCAAAAATAAGGGACTTGTATGAAAACCATTCTTGTTTTTCACGAAATTTATTAAAACTCGACCGTAATAGCTTTACTTTGCTCCTAACATATGATCCAAATCTATATGACATAGCCCTATAAGAAGTATCGGTGGAAAACGATATTTGTGTGGCACAAAGTTATTTTATCATTATTCTTCTCATAATTTTGCAAAACCTTAAGCTAAATGCCCACAAGGGTATTTAATCTTCAGCATCAGGAGCCGAGTCGATCTCTATATTAGTTAATTTCGGAATCTATAAATGCCACAAGAGTACGAGTATGTTTTAAATCATCGATGACCTTTCCTGCTTCCATAAAATTTCAAAAATCTATATCTGTATCCCGTGTTCTTAGAGTATCTCAGATTTTTAAAGAGTTAGAGGTACCAAATGAGTACTCTCTTATAGTATACATAGATACAGAATATTTTACTGTAAGAAAATCTACATAAAGATCAAACAATAAACAACGAAGTGGATTTGTGTGGGGCTAACGGAAGAAGTCGCGCAGCCGAAGCGTAAACTACTAGAATATTTGTCGTGGAAACTCATCCCGGCCTTTACAGAATCTCCTGGTGGGGACCTCTTGACTAGAGTACCAACATTTTTGCAAGAAGAAGGTCTTTTATAATTTACTATTGCTATTTTTATTAAAACTTTTAATATTTTTATACCCTTGCAGAGGGTATTATAATTTTGTCGTGAAATGTGTAACGCATAGAAGGAGACATCTCCGACCCCATAAAGTATATATATTCTTGATCAGCATCAACAGTCGAGTCGATATAGCCATGTCCGTCTGTCCGTCTGTCCGGCTGTCTGTTTCTATGCGAACTAGTCTCTCAGTTTTAAAGCTATCTAAATGAAACTTTGCAGAAGTCCCTTTTTCTGTTGCACGCAGCACATATGTCAAAACCAGCTGGATCTGACTACTATATCATATAGCTGCCATAGGAAAGATCGGTCGAAAATTAAGTTTTTGTATGATAAAACATTTTGTGTTTCAAGATATCTTGACCAAACTCGACATTTATTAGTTTTACTAAGCTCCTCATATATATGCAAAATCCTATTAAGATCGGACCACTATATCATATAGCAGCCATAGGAACGACAGGTCGAAAATTAAGATTTTGTATGAAAAAACATTTTGTTTTTCAAGATATCTTGACCAAACTAGGCATTTATTAGTTTTACTAAGCTCCTCATATATATGCTAGATCCTATTAAGATCGGACCACTATATCATATAGCTGCCATAGGAACGATCGGTTGAAAATTAAGTTTTTGTTTGAAAAAATATTTTGTTTTTCAAGATATCTTCACCAACCTCGGCATTTATTAGTTTTACTAAGCTCCTTATATACATGCAAAATCCTATTAAGATCGGACCACTATATAATATAGCTGCCATAGGAACGATCGGTCGAAAATTAAGATTTTGTATGAAGAAACATTTTGTTTTTCAAGATATCTTGACCAAACTCGCCATTTATAAGTTTTACTAAGCTCCTCATATATATGCAAAATCCTTTTAAGATCGGACCACTATATCATATAGCTGCCATAGGAACAATCGGTCGAAAACTAGGTTTTTGATTAAAAGCCTTTTTATACCCTTGCAGAGGGTACTATAATTTTGTCGTGACATGTGTAACGCATAGAAGGAGACATCTCCGACCCCATAAAGTATATATATTCTTGATCAGCATCAACAGTCGAGTCAATATAGCCATGTCCGTCTGTCCGTCTGTCCGGCTGTCTGTTTCTATGCGAACTAGTCTCTCAGTTTTAAAGCTATCTTAATGAAACTTTGCAGAAGTCCCTTTTTCTGTTGCACGCAGCACATATGTCAAAACCAGCTGGATCTGTCTACGATATCATATAGCTGCCATAGGAAAGATCGGTCGAAAATTAAGTTTTTGTATGAAAAAACATTTTGTGTTTCAAGATATCTTGACCAAACTCGACATTTATTAGTTTTACTAAGCTCCTCATATATATGCAAAATCCTATTAAGATCGGACCACTATATCATATAGCTGCCATAGGAACGATCGGTCGAAAACTAGGTTTTTGATTAAAAGCCTTTATTGTTTATCAAAATACCTTCACCAAGCTCGGCATTAACCATTTTCTCGGCATTAAAAGGTTGCAAGGGTATTAGATCTTCGGCGTGCCGAAGATAGCCTTTCTTCCTCGTTATTATTAAATTTATTGTTTTAATTATTATTATTATTACAACATGTATAGAATATAGTAGTTAGAATCTTTCAACCTTACTTTTTAAATGGCATTCGGCTCAAAGACAACATATTTACCGAAAACTGATACTTATTTAATATTTTGAAGTTATTGTACCTAAAAGAGTTTCAATACGATATTTGACTGATTTAAATTTAATATAGATACTCCACTTTTTATTAATTCTATATGTAACAGCAGTCCACAGAGACTCGTCAAAAGTTTTAACACGATTTTGAGTTGGTACTTCTGAAAAGTGCGTGGAAGCATTGTTGCGTTGTGTGAAAATACAAGCTTAGCAAGCAATGATATTTTTATACACAATAGTAAGGGAAATTTAACAATTTAAAAATGCATTTAACATTCCTGAACTAATTTCAAAAATGCGACCTCCCATGAGGGTTGAAACAAAGTCATTTCCTATTGGTGAACTAAGCAAAAAGAGTGAAGCAGCAAAGAATATTTGTGTATAATGACATCGTTCTCTTTTCAACCCATGTGATTTCCTATCACGTTCTATAGAGTGAGTGAAACAAGTATGTTTAAGAGGAGAGCAAGCATTATTTAAGCGGTCTAAAGCCAGTTAGCTCTGAATTCCAATGCCAGCCCATCGTTGTTGTCTCTACTCTCTTATTGGTTAGTTTCATTAAAATGAATAGGCAATATTTTGATGTTTGTTTTATGCAAGGAAGTATGTAGCCAGTACCAACAGTGCAGAGTTATCGTTAATAGGAAAAACTTATTCGAGGGCTATCCAGAAGCCATCTGAGGAGTACTCGTCAGTACTGTTCAGACCTCTTATTTCATTTGACGGAATCGTGTCGAGTGGATATTCATAATAAATTCACTGACGTGGGCTTATGTCTTTAATATTACATACTATACATATTTTGTGCAGCAGAAACAAAAAATTTGTGTTACATACTCTAGTGCTTTGTTAAAAGAAGATAATGACCGTAAACAATTGCTTAGAGCTTACCCAATGCTGGTGCTAAAATTATTGTATACCAAACATAGCTGATAATAGCATCTCATTAGTTTGTATAATTTATAAAGTAGAATAAAAGTGATACTAAAAAATGTCTTCACGGACGATTCAAAATTAAAAAGTGCACTAATAATGAATTAAGTATGAAGAAATATTATCTGAAAATTTTAAACTATTAATAGAATGAAATCCTGATTTTTCTTTGTTATACGCTGATCATATTAAAAATGGGTAAAAATGATACAATGGTTTTAAGAAAATGTGTGTAACATGCATAGGAGGCATTTCTGTCCCCAAAAAGTTTACATATTCTTGGTCAATAGCCGAGTCGATCTAGCATGGCTAGATGTCTGTCCGTATGTACAGACGCAACATTCGTTGCGTACCCGTTAGTACCCGCACAGTACGATTATTTTCCGATTATCGATTAATTACCCCGTTTCAAAGCAATCGATATTAAAATTTAAATTTTTTGGATGTATCTTTTAGATTTTAAAAAGCTACACCCAGCAAATTTGATATGTAGCTACTGGTATAATTTTTGAAAGGCATATATATATCGTTCATTCTACCCCGAACCCATTGAAAATGGGAAAAGAGGGTATAATAGATTTGTGCAAATTTATGTAACAGCCAGATGGAGGCATCTCCGACCCATAAGGTATATATATTCTTGATCAGCATCAACAAGCAGAGTCGACCTAGCCGTGTACGTCTGTCTATCCGTATGTATGAACGCAAGGACATCAGAACCTATAAGCTGTACGTCCTCCTAGTGCCTACGCAGATAACTTACTCCGTTTCCAAGCAATCGATAAAAATGAAAAACATTCTGTTTTTTGAGCAAATTGGGTATATAATAAGGGCGAGAGTCACCAAACTTGATATGTCGCTTCAAGAATATTATATATATATCAAGTATATTTAATTTTATACCCATCCCCACCTCCCCGCTACCACAACAGAGCCATGAATCAAGTTAATTACCCAACTAGTATTCCCCAACAGTTTCCACTACAATTTTAATGCAATTAACTTTTTGAGAATACACAAATATTCTATGGTGCAATAAGATATTCTGTAGAAAATTTGATTAAGTAAGATAAGTTAAGAAACACGTTGCAACTAGCGCAGCTCGAACAATTTCTGTATGCATGTTCATACACGAATTCATCCGCGGCTGCTTCGAATTCTATCAATTTATTAATTTCAGTATATTCTGTACAAATATGCATCTTATTAACATTGGAACACTATATTATTCTGCCATACGGACGATCGGTCAAAAAGTAGGTCCTTGAAAGAGAATTTTTTTTGGCTAGCGGGATATCTTGACCAACCCCAACAATTACTTTTTTTTAATATGCTTCTAATAATAGCAAAAATCACATCTGTATTTCACTACTTTATTATAAAGCTCTATAGGAAAAATTGGTCGAAAAATTAGTCTTTGTTTGATTAAATATTCTGTTGTATAAGATATTTTCATTAAACTCAGCACTTTGGAGCTTTAATATTCTCAAATATATGCACAGCTGTAAGGCAAACGTCTACAATGATATTAATTATTAGCCGTGCCTAATATATATAGTATCAAATAAATTATAAAATCGAAATCGTTCGAATATATATTACAGTTGTTATTTAGGAATTAATGCTCAATAGTGTTTATTGGAAGAAATATAAGTAAAACCATCGCCTAAATCTAGCAGCTTGAGGATATTTACTTTTAAATTAAGGCAAGACCATGTATATGGTAAAATAAATTCGGAAAATGGTTTAGCATAACGTAAATATCAAAATATATTTGACCACATGTGTCGTCTGAGGGATACGGCTTTAGAGACTATAACAGCGGAAATCGCCCTAGGATAATAATAATGTTGATAACTTATAGCATAGTAATGATTCGATGATTGGTGAGTTTTGAAATCAGTTATTGATACGTTTTTTTGGGGCGACCTATATCGAGTTTTACCATAATGGCTTGAGCTGTGGGAGACTAATTTGCGGGAGAAAATACAGAAACTCATTAATCGTATACATACATGCCTTATAGAAACGAAGTAATCTTTATTAGTGTGTTTCAGATATCAAGACCATATACTAATACATTCTGTAAGAGTAAAGCCTAAACGCATTGAATACGAGGAAAAAAGAAACTCCATAAATAATATTTTATTGATCAGCTTCAACACCCAAGTAATTGTAGCTATTGTTGTGCGTCCGTATTTACATTCATCCGTATGTACTTTCAAAAAAATTTAAAAAAAAAAACAAGGATGAAGATTGATACACAAACACAGAAGTTATTCAACAATAAATTGCCATTAGTGTGTCACAAGCGAAAGCAGCAGCGAAATTCAAAATGAGATAATTTAAGATTTCAAAAATTCGATGCGAAGCGCTATAAATCAAAACATTTAATTGACTGTAGGGTTTTTGTAACCGACCACTTTTGACAGCAACGTTCTTACTTGTCCGTTAAATAAGTTGTCAAATAATGTATTGCTTTGGTCTTAAGCCTGAGATAGCTTTTGTTTTTATATATTTATGTGCATAAGCAAACTAAATGAGTAATTGTGCAGAACATCAGTTGTTTGTTGTATGTAACAGGCAAAAGGAAGTACCTCCAACCCCATAAAGTATATATATTCTTGATCAGCATCAACAGCCAAGTCGATTTAGCCATTTCCGTCTGTCTGCCCGTCTGTCTGACAGTATGTCGGAACACGTCGATCTCAGAACCTATACGCTAGAGACTTGATTTGTTACGAAGGTCCTATTAATGCTTTCTGATAATCGATAATTTGACCAGTTTTCAGTTTTGAAATCCTGTTTTCATAGCAAGTCTCTTAGATTTCAAGAGTTAGAATCATTAAAGTAATGTAGTCTTTAGACTGATGTATACAGGTTAAGTATCTTTCATTTATTGCAATCGGCACCCCGCTACAAACCCAATAATTATAAATTAAATAACTAAATCAATTAGAACTACACACTAATAAAAAGCCATAATTTTAAATCAATTGCCCTTTTGAGAATATACGAGCATTATATGCCCCAAAAAATATACTGCTGATAAGTTATTACAAAGATGTGCTTATATTGAGATGTGATGCTGTATCAAGTACGGGGTGTATTTTATGCTATTTTAATTCTTTATTTTTCCTCGAAAATATATCATATAGCCCCCGCGGTGTTAAATTTTCATTCGACTAGCCTCAAACTCACTTTTAAATATATTTGAATAAATCAATTTGTCATTTGAGACGTTTTTTTTATCCATATTAGATAATATAATTCAAGTCGAGGGCTCTTTCAAAGCAGTTTTAAGTTTATTATCATCTCTAGCGATTCAATATAGTGTGATAATTTGGTGGAAAGCGGTCGAAGAAGCGTGCGAAATTGCGTATATAAGGTCATTTGAAAACAAAAGATCTTGAAACAATTTGTTTGTGACGTGTTCCACACTTTTCGAAAATTCCACCCTTACTTGGCGTCAAAGTTTGAAAAGAAGTTTGAATTTTCATTCGATCAGTTTCAAACTTATCTTTAAAGCTTAACATAAAAACCTGTTAATTAGTTGAGTTCAGCAATTTCTAGAATACTGTACGCCCTTTTGTGTTGACAATTCGATTGCTTTTTTATGCACTTAGCATATTTCTTGAAATATCCACCCTTTGCAACGTAAGCTTATTTTTCGGCTTTCATCTTTGGAGCAAAAACTTACCGGCCGGTTTGAATATTTTGAACAAATTTCATATAATTTGCATCTACAGCTCGGAGCGATGTACAGGATATCTCCTAGTCGGGCACTCCCGATGAAACAGATTATTGGTTTTTTGGAAACAGAGTGAGTTATCGAATTTTTGTAATCAACTAGATCTATGCACGGCTGAAGATAACCTACTTGAAAAATTCTATTCTCAAGCTAGTATAGTCTCTAAGATCGGACAAAAAGACTAATCATGCATATGTTTTCTGAGGTCGGTAATATTGGCCTGTTACATAAAAGCACAAGCCCATAATCTTATCTATCAATTTCAATGGGACAGGGTAAAATGGCTGAGTTCAACGGACATAGTCCTTTTATGTCGTTTTAGTCTTTTTGTGTAATCAAAACAATTGTATATGTTTATTCTTTATATTTGTAGATTCAACAAATTTGAAAGTAACGCTTAGAGTAAAAATTTTCGTATGTCAGCATCAAATTTAACTAAAACATCATTTAATGAACGACGGTGCTTTCGAGCAAAACCTGAGGAAGAGGAATCTAGTTTGGGTAATGAAGCAGATTTGGTTATGAGTTTATCTCAAAAAGACATACTTATACCAACAGCGGCTTCGCAGCAGCAGCAGTTGGAACCACTTTTAAAACATAATACAAACGATACATCAACACAGAACTCGGTTTCTGCGGCAGCCGCAGTCGCGGTTGCACATCACCACCATAGTCTGTCTAGTATTCAACATCTTCAGAGCTTGCATACCCAGCATCACAGTACTATTTTTAACAACAACCACTCAACTCCGTTTAGTGTGACTGATATTCTAAGTCCAATAGAGGAATCATACCGCAAACTGGAAATAAACGGTAACCCGCCATCTCCATTTCGGTAAGTGCATTATTAAACAAGTAAGAGGCTCTATTCGGAAGTTCCCGACTAGGGGATACCCTGAAACCTCTTCTACCAACACCAAATGCAGCTCACGCTACGCGCTCGTTTGCTTTAGCATTAAGAAAAATGATATAATAATACAAAACAACAAGAAAGAAGGGCTATCTTCGGCACGCCGAAGAGCTTTGGCCGTATTTTAGAAGCACAGGGAAAATAGTGAATGCCGAGTTTCGTCATAACAACTTAATAAACAAAAAAGTTTTTAATACAAAAACCTAGTTTTCGACCGATCGTTTCTATCGCAGCTATATGATATAGTAGTCCGATGGAAATAAAATTTTGTAAAAATCAAGGGAGCACAGTGATATCTCTAAATGCCATCTTTAATCAAAATATCTTAAATGACAAAAAAGGTTTCCATACAACAACTAAATTTTCGACCAATTGTTCCTATGGCAGCTATATGATATATTGGTTCGTTGATGATAGGATTTTGCGTATATATGAGGAGCATAGTAAAACTAAAAAATGCCGAGTTTGGTCAAGATATCTTGATAAACAAAAATATTTTTCATACAACAACTTAATTTTCGGCCGTTTGTTCCTATGGCAGCTATATGATATGGAGGTCCGATCTGCTGTGTGCAACAGAAAGAGCCATTTCTGCAAAGTTTCATGCAGATAGCTTTAAAACCGAGAGACTAGATCGCATTCGAACAGGCAGACGGACATGGCTATATCGACTCGGCTGTTGATACTGATCAAGAATATACATACTTTGTGGTCTCGGAGATGTCTCCTTCTATGCGTTAACCATTTCACGACAAAATTATAATTAACCTCTGCAAGGGTATAAAAAATAGTTCCCTCGATAGGGATCAAGCTCGCAACAGACCACACTACTTGCCACCGCGTCTGTTCAACAGCCACACCAATAATTGAGTGATAGTGAAAAAAGAACTGATTAAAATAGCAGTACAGAAAATAATACAATCGCAATTGTTGGTAGAATTCGGAGGAGATGCGCATGAATGTGTGTGTATACTGCCGCAAACTAGTGTCCAGCCAAAACATGTTTGCTTTAATAACTTCTGTGTTTCTTAATCGATCTTGATGAAATTTTCTACTGTAGATCTAGAAAAGATTGCACTATAGAATTTATGTATATTCTCAGAAAGTCAATTGCGTTTAAATATAAATAGATATATTGTATTGGTGGACAATATAAATTGGATAATTGATTTATGAAGTGGTAAATGGGAGGTGATGATAGCAATAAAATGATACATAATTTATATATGTATATATACTATTTTGAAAGATACATGTAAAGTTTGGTGACTCTAGCTATTATTGATTTACCAAATTTGTTTAAAAAACTGGATTTCGATATCGACTATTATCGATTACTTGGAAATGGGCAAGTTATCGATTATAGGAAACAAACTTGTACTGCGTAGCACTAGAAGAACCTACTAACATTTCATGTCCCTATCTGATAGGTTTTAAGATCCTTGCGTTCGTTCATACGCAATGAATGACGGAGGACACGGCTTGATTGACTCGGCTTGTGATGCTGATCAAAAATATATATACTTTTTCCCAGAGGTCATGAGGTATACGTATTTTAGCAGTCATTCCGAGACCGTCTTTCTGTTTCTGTTCCAACAAGATTCTGGTTTTTACTATATATAGCTTGATGAAACTTGTTGCAGACAATGTAAAGGAACAGTCTAATTACAAAATCAATGCTTATCAGCAAGCTGACAGTTCGGCAGCTGATGTAAGTTCAGGCCTAGAAACATAGCCAGGAATACGCAACTGGGCCAATACTGCCTTCTTCTATCACAACCAGAAGCCGCTCGAGCTACGCGCTCGATTGCTTAAGCTTAAAGCATAGGTATATTCTTGATCTGTATATACATTTCGAGAACCTACGTGTCAAATGTAGTCCCTCTAGCTTCTAAAACCTATGAGATATGCTTAATAAACCAGATTGAAGATCAATTTTTATCGATTCAATGGAAACGGGTAAAGTTAAAGTTATATTATAGTTATCGATGACTTTTATTAGATGATCTACTATCGGCAAACAAGTATATAGGGTATTCAGTGTGGGATAGGAATACCATTTTTTGAGTCTATCCTTTGGAAAGAAAATGTGAAAAAACTTGATTGCACGTAAGCCTGTTGAAATTTAGTTGTAAGGCTATGATGGATTCAGAGCACATAAGAGCGAGGTATAAGAGATTTAGATTGCGTGTCCTCTTAGAGTCCGTTGATCCAATTTATTTATAATTATTTATGTTATGTATAAATAGCTCGTCCCGGTTCCATAAAACCGATAAAATTCGACATTCTATATATATATTATATTATTAAATTCCTGTTTTTCGATTATATCTCATGGGTTTTTAAAGAGTTACCAAATGAGCCATGTGGCTCCTCATACAGTATCATAGATTGCGTATACTTCTTTTTAGTATAACCAATCCTCAATCAAATAGTAAGATTAATTGCAGAAAATTTTCTATGAATAGTATTACAATTGTAATTGTTTGGTATATGTAGGCTGCAATTTTAAACTATAATAATCTAGTTTGTTGATGGTGTGGAGCTCAAGCTTCGGAGAGGGGATTATTTTTTCTTTTCATAACCCTAAATCCATTAAAAATGTGCAAAATAGTATAATGGTTTTGTGAAATGTATGTAACAGGCAAAAGGAAGGATGTCCGACCCTATAGTATAGAATAGAAAACTTGATTAGTATCAGACGAGTCGATCTAGCCATGTCCTCCTGTCCGTAAATATGAACGCCCTTAAACCTTTAAGAACTGGACTAGACACTTAAGAGACTAGTGCCTGCGCAGTAACAGTTTGCTATCGATAATCGATAACATGAGAAAATCTGATTTGATAATTACCATCTGAGGTTTGATAATTACCATAGAAGTTATTTAGGAAAACGTGTGTTTATAATGACCACGTGTTTGCTAAAATTGTAAGAATTTCTTGTACACGCATACATGCATACATGCGCGCCTATAAATATTTATAAAAACTGCATTGAAATTGTGATTGTATTGTATTCTGTTATATGGGAATGTGCAGTTGCCGTAGGAACGATCGCTCGAAAATTAAGTTGTTGCGTGAAAAACTTTTGGTTTTTCAACATATTTTGACCAAACTCGGCATCTATTACTTTTACTATGCTCCCCATCTATGTGCAAAATCCTATCAATATCGAACGACGTGGTAGGTTGTTGCGGAGCTGAATAGCAGAAAAAATTAATTACACTTGGAGTTTGCTTGCTATTAGGCAAAACTATTTTTTATGTCTTGTAGATCATACAATGGTTCGCAATTCAAACAAATTTGTTAAGTTATTGGTCAGTTCATTCCAGATTATATTATTAGATATACATATATTTGCCAACATTATTAGAAGCTACTTTTAGTTTTTGCTGACTGACCTCATATATCTACCTAAAAACCTTTATTTTAAACCGTATTTAAACGTGTAAACATGCCAACAAAAATGGTTTTGTTATAAATTGTAGTTGAAAACACCAGGTACTCCCAGTAATTTTATTAATGTGATCCTGCCACATTACCGTAATTGTTCCAATACTGACAGCTTTGTCAAAATATATATATATATATATATATTTTTTTTTTTGTATTTAAGTGTATTTACATTTCCCAGGTTAACGGCTAGTTAACACACAACTAACGGTCGACTAACATATATTGGTCTCACACATAGTAAGGCTTTACAAATATCATTTGCCTAAATTGTAGAAAATTGTATTTAAAGGTACAGTTTGGCTTCAGTTAGCTAGGTATAAATATATTAGTTTTATTGCCGAGTCGATCTAGCCACGTCCGTCTGTCTTTCCGTCCGTCCGTCTGTCCGTATGTATGAACGCAAAGATATCAGAACCTATAAGAGCTATAGACTAAAAATTTAAGCTGTAGTTTCCAAGAAATCGATAAAAATCGATACCGACATCCTGTTTTTTGAGCAAATTGGGTAAATAGTAAGAGCTAGAGTCACCAAAAGTGATATCTATACTGTAGAATAGTATATATATTTCAAGTATCTTTCATTTTATACCTATCGCCACCTCCCCGCTACCACCACAGAGCTATAAATCTAGTTAATAACCCAAGTTGTGTTGCCAACCAATTTAAGTCAATTGTCATTTGGAGAATACACAAATATTCTATGGTACAAAAAGATATACTGTAGAAAATTTTATTAAGATCGGTTTTTGTTTTGTTTTTCAGTATATTGACTGCGCACGTGCTTGCCACGCAAATTCCAAGAATTTCTGTATACATGTACACACACATATTCATGCGCGTCTGCTTCGAATTCTGTCATCATTGCGATTGTTTTCCGTTCTGCTGTTTTTATTTGTTTTTTTCACAATAAGAATCAATTATTAGTGTGGCTGTTGAGTAGAGGCAGTGGCAAGTGGTGCGGTCTGTAGATAGTTCGTCCCCTACCGAGGAAAGTGTTTATTTTTTTAAAGAAACTTGAATTATATATACATACAGACGTACAGATGGATGGACGGACGGCCGGACAGACAGACGGACATGGGTACATCGACTTTACTATTAATGCTGATCAAGAATATATAAACTTTATGTGATCGGAGATGCATCCTACTGTTTGTTACATTTTTAATTGATTCAGGGTATAAAAAAGTTACCTCCCTCTACCGGTCGAAGTCGAATCCACCCTCAACCGACCGAACTACTATATTGCGCAATACCCTATGTAACAGAGCTAGAATTGGAGCACATACATGCAGCACATCATACAACCATATAATATACATATGGGACAGCTATAACAAATGTAGCCTTTGATTTCCTTTAGTTCTGGTCCCCCGTCAACTTAATTTTTGTTCAGGTCAGAGACCCGCTGACTTGCTCAAAAAACAAGAGAGTAAGAAGGCCACAAGTGTAATAGAACGGCATCGCTGTTTATTATTTCGCTCCCACTGCAGGAAATTGCTTTGGCTTACTCTTAGTGCTCTCACTTCTCTCGACAATTTCTATGTTCTTAAATGTATGTGTGTATGTGTCCGCCATTCTGTTGATTTTACGACTCTATGTGGGGTAATTTTAATCCCAGGTAATTATAAAGGTAAGCTTAGTAGTTCTCTAAGTAGTGCTCTTGACCACATTTTTGTCATCTAGGGAAAATTTTCTTGTTTAATTATGGACAATTACCCACACGGAAAATGTATAAATATCTTTCCAAAGTAATAAAACAATGTTCGTTTAATTTTTTCCAGGTCTAATTCAAGCGGTAGTAGTATTAACTCTCCTGGAGCAATTAGTACTTCAACAATGGCGAATCCGTATGCTATGGGGTCATTGTATCATAGTCCGGGAGTACAAAGCTATTGTGGACCTACAGATAATTTATCATTGGCAGGACACTACACCGATATGCGGGGCTCGGCTTCCTGGTATGGATCAACTGCAAACGATCCCAGATTTGCAAGTACGTAAATAAAAAATAAAACAGAATTTCACCGCCTGTTCATCTTACTATAAGAAACTTAACTTTAATAGTAATAATTACCGACCTCATGCGATTGTAATAGGAGACTTTGTTTAGGTCTGCATCTCTGTTGGAGGCAGTACGTTCAAAATTGTGACACTTTGCTTGACGCGGATATTCACAAGTATATTATTATATACTATTTCTATGTATGTTAATTTAAGAATTTAAGTGTAAGGTCATACATGGCAACGGTATGTCCCAACACAGCAATTGCAATTTTGAAATCGATTGATAATTTATGTATAAATGCTTTTAAAAGTAAATTTAAAAAATTGTTTATGTCATATGAAACACCAAACACAAATATATATATATATATATATAATACATATGAATATATATATATAAATGTATAAATGCATATATATGTATATATTTATACATATAAATATAATATATAATGTATATATAAAACAGTAAACAGTTTTAAGCATGAACAGTTTTCTGCCTTTTCTGTTTATTATACCCTTGCAGAGGGTATTATAATTTTGTCGTGAAATGTGTAACGCATAGAAGGAGACATCTCCGACCCCATAAAGTATATATATTCTTGATCAGCATCAACAGTCGAGTCGATATAGCCATGTCCGTCTGTCCGTCTGTCCGGCTGTCTGTTTCTATGCGAACTAGTCTCTCAGTTTTAAAGCTATCTTAATGAAACTTTGCAGAAGTCCCTTTTTCTGTTGCACGCAGCACATATGTCAAAACCAGCTGGATCTGACTACTATATCATATAGCTGCCATAGAAAAGATCGGTCGAAAATTAAGATTTTGTATGAAAAACATTTTGTTTTTCAAGATATCTTGACCAAACTCGGCATTTATTAGTTTTACTAAGCTCCTCATATATATGCAAAATCCTATTAAGATCGGACCACTATATCATATAGCTGCCATAGGAACGATCGGTCGAAAACTAGGTTTTTGATTAAAAGCCTTTTTTATCGAGATACCTTCACCAAGCTCGGCATTAACCATTTTCTCGGCATTAAAAGGTTGCAAGGGTATTAGACCTTCGGCGTGCCGAAGATAGCCTTTCTTCCTCGTTTTTCGATGTGTTTACAAAAATTGCCTTAATATTAATATATTTATATATACATATACTTATACATAAATTATGTATATATATATATATATATATACATACATATATATATATATATATGTGTGTGTATGTGTTCATATATATACATATGCACGTATAAAGGTAAATATATTAATATTAAGAAAATTTTTGTAAACACATCGAAAAATAAACAGAAAAGGCAGAAAACTGTTCATGCTAAACACTTGAAACTGTTTGCTTTGCTTTTAAGTAAATATATTCAAAATGACAATTTGTGCTGAGTCACCCAATCACTGTTGAGTTTCTTGTGCTATTTTTTCTAAAAATGAAAAAGGTTTGCGTGAGAATAATTGATTTTAAATTATTTTGTTGTCATTGTTTATTTAAGAAATGAAAAGATGATTTTTATTTTTCACACATATGACGCTTCTGAACCATTTACCTTACTTATAATATTGAGAGGGCTGTCATAAAAGGAAAGAAGCAGAAGGAGATAGTCTAACAGCTTCCATCTATGTTATCACACAATACAATATAGTTTAAAGTAATTGATTGTGGGACACTATGTAAATGATTCAAAACTTTTCATTCGTACACAGAAAAAAACGATAATTTTAGGATAAATTCCCTTTTGTAGATATGTAAGAATAGTGCAGATCGAAAATTTTGAGTTTCTTCAATATGTAATATTTTGAAAACAAAATGGTCGTTGCGAGCCTGGGCAAATTATCTTAATATAACAACAAGTTTTCATATCAGAACCAACTTTTCGACTGATCGTTTATATTTTTGCTTTATTATATAGAGGTCTGATATTGATAATTGCAAATATGTAGGGAGCAGTGAAAAGGCAGCAAAATTTCAAGACGATTGCCTTAAAACTGACTAGTAGACTAGTTCACATAGAAACAGACAGAGGGACATGGCAATATCAATTGGGATGTTGAATCTGATTTAAACTATATATTTACTTTATTGGGTCGGATATGTCTCCTTATCTCCGTTACACACTTCATGACTTAATTCGCACTACAAGGGTACAATAAGAGAGATTATAGTTGGATGACGTCTAACGACGATCAGCAGTCAAACCAAGTAGACATTATCAAATTGTTAGCCAATCAACTAACATTGTAATTATGTATGTAAAGTACATTTCTTTACATTATTTTTTTCATTATTAAATCCACTTATCTTTAAATGTTTAAGGAACAAAGGGCGACTTCGACCAGAAAAAAAATATTAATTTTTTTTATTAGTATCAACAGCCGGGTCGATATACCCATGTCCATCTGTCTGTTTCTATGCGAAGTAGTCTCACAGTTTTAAAGCAATCCCTCTTTCTTTTGCACGCAGTACATATAGTAATCGGAACCGGTTGGATCAGACCACTTTATGATATAGCTGCCTTGGGGACGATCGGTCTGGTATGAAAAACTTATTATTTATCACTATGGTTCCTTTAGATATACAAAGCCTGTCTATGTTAAATTGAAAAGTTATATCATATCATCATATCGAAAATGAGGTTTTGTATGAAAAAAATTCGTTTTCAAAATACCTTAACCATTCTCGGCATTAACTATTTCCGATTGCTTCTTAGATACGAGCAAGGCATTATGAGCATTATGAAAAGGTTCAGTTTGCAAGGTAATTAAATCTTTTGTATTTACAGCATTATCCTATCAGGAAACGCCTCTGTCATCGGACACAAAGAAGTCTATGAAAGTATTCCGAAAAGTGTCGGAGATCGCTCTGAATTTATATTGAGGGCACGTTTTCCGCCAATTCACCACTGTTGCGGGTGGAATTTCCCAAATCGCTATAACACGTATTCATTAAGTTTTTTTTAAGCACGTCGAATTTTTTATTTTCAAAGGAAATCAGACACACTTAAAACTTCGCCCAACAAAACTTTGAATCGCATTTCGGCCGAAGAAGTTTGGATTCTGCGAAAAGTGAGAAACACGTCTTAAATGATTTTTAAATACAGCTTTGGAAATTATTTGAGGGTTTCTCTGAGGGCGACACGTTACGCACCAAATCTTTGACTCCCATTCCCACCAAGGAGGGATCGATTTTCCAAAAAGTGCGAAATACCCCTCTGTGGATCTACTAAAAATTCAGCCGCATCTTTTACTCCCACTTCTTCCATTTTCTCAAAAAAAAACTTTTAGCATTTTTTGTTTTTTGCCATTTTCAATGTTTTCAGGGCACATATTTTAAAAAAAATGATTCTTCACACCAAATTGTTGCGATAAAATAAGAAATAAGAAGAAGAAATAGGAAGTTCTAAATTAAGGAAATTTATTTTTGGTAGTTAAAAATTGATATGGGTGCTCCATTCATACACAAACTCCACATCGCTCTTTTTTGATGGAGTCTCCGCTTCTGAAATCTGATCCAGTTTGTACGATATTATATCTTACTAGTGTCTAGCTTAACAACCAATCTTTACGTTTTCAGGGCGACGTTCGGCAGTATGCACTACACTCAAGATTCAACTTAAATAAGTAAGAGTCTTCTAGTCGGGAGTGCCCCAATAGGAGATACGCTGAACCTTCTTTTACCAAACCACCTATTAGCTACTTAATGGATAAAAAAATCCGGTGTGACCTGAAGGCCACCTTCAACCACTTCCCATCGCTTTATACCTTACAGCCATACCTTATTATGAATTAAGAACTGAACTAAGATATCAGCATATAAACACAGCACAGCATATGTGTATGTGTGCATGAGTAACATTATATATAATTCATGGATTTGGTAATGCTTCCTTTTCCCTGTTACATAAATTTCTTTCAATGGGTTCAGGGTTGCGAGGATGCAACTACATTGAACCGACTGAACTGCTTGGCGTCGCCTTATATCTACAGCTATCCTAAGAATTTTATTTTATTTTCATACACAGAGCATCGCATTTAATTTAATAGTAGTAAGGCGCATTTGATAATTCTTTGTATCGCCATATTCTGATATTGACCACTATTTTACTTACTTATGTCTCAGGCTTCCTCATCCCTTTATTTTTCGTGATTTTCAGGACCGTGAAATTTTCCTAAAAAAATTTCAAAGCTCCTGAGTGGTTATTATACCATTGCAGAGGGTATTTTGTGTAATATAAATATAATTATAATTTTGTCGTAAAATGTGTTACGCATAATAGGAGACATCTCCGATCGCATAAAGTATATCTATTATCCATAATTTTTTTGTTTTTCAAGATATCTTGACCAAACTCGGAATTTATTAGTTTTACTAAGCTCCTCATATATATGCAAAATCCTGTTAAGAGCGGACCACTATATCATATAGCTGCCATAGGAACGATCGGTCGAAAACTAGGTTTTTGATTGAAAGCCTTTTTTGTTTACCAAGATACCTTCACCAAGCTCGGCATTAACCATTTTCTCGGCATTAAAAGGTTGCATGGGTATTAGATCTTCGGCGTGACGAAGATAGCCTTTCTTCCTCGTTTTATTTGTTTTTCAAGATATCTTGACCATACTCGACAGTAAAAAGTTTCACTATTCTCCCCATATATATGCATAAGATCGGACCACTATATCATATAGCTCCCAAAGCGTTGTATGGAAAACTTCTTTGTTTGTCAAGATATCTTAACCATACTTGGCATTAACTATGTTTCCTGTGCATCTTAGATACGGGCTATGCTCTATGAGCATTATGAAAGGGTTTGGTTGGCAAGGGCATTAAAACTTCGGATTACCGAAGATAACCTTTCTTTCTAGTTTTTTTTTTATATATTAATCAATTAAAAATTAATCTAAAACCATCTTTTGTCACAGTATCGCGCCTTATGAGTTCATCAGCTAGTGGATCGATGGGCCACATGGGCAACATGACAGGCTTAGCTGCATGCAGCGTAAATGATGCAAAGCCCCTACAATTTCCTTTGGCACAAAGACGAAAGAGAAGAGTTCTATTTACACAAGCACAGGTTTGTAATATCTTGAAATAGAGTATATAATTTATAATTCAGGATAATGGGCTAAGTCAATCTAACCATGCTCGTTTGCAAGAACAAGTCGAAATCTAAAATATATGTTCTTGTTTACGCAATACAAACTTATCATCTACTTCGATATCTCCCCACATTTCCTCTTATTTTTATAATGTCGATATGAAGAGACTTGAAGGTATAGTTAATTGTGCCCCGAACACTTTAAAAATGGGAAAAAGGTATAATTTTTTTTTTTTTTGGCGAAAGTATATACATCTTGGTCAGCATCAATACCGATTTATATATCTATCGACACCCCCACCTCTACGCAAAGCTATAAATCATATGAATAAATCAATTGTATGTAGTTTAGTGTAAGACGTCGAAGGAGTGAACTTAATTTATCTTAATGCTTTCATTCATTTAGTGTCAGTAGATTAAAGTTCAGTTGCCCTAGTAGGACACCCCCGAAGAGCGCACTATTACTTTTTATACCCTTGCAGAGCGCATTATAATTTTGTCGTGAAATGTGTAACGCATAGAAGGAGACATCTCCTCCGATATAAAGTATATATGACATGTATCAACGGCCAAGTCGATATTGACATGTCCTTCTGTCCGTCCGCCGGGCTGTCTGTCTGTCCTTCTTTCTGCTTCTTTGCGAACTTATCCCTTAGTTTTAAAGCTATCTTTATGAAACTTTGCAGAAGTGCCTCTTTCTGTTGCACGCAGTACATATGCCCAAGCCCGTAATTTATTAGTTTTACTATGCTCCCCATGTGTTCGGAGCATTATATCATATACAGTCGAATTCGAAATGGCAAGGGGATCACATTTTTTACGATTTACAGAGGAATTCGATTTATTGAGATTTCCATTTAACGAGGATCAAAAAAGAAAAATTCGAATAAACGGGGATTATATATTTGTTTACATATTTAACGTTAATGCAATTTAACAAACAATATGAGTACATTAATTTGTACGTTCTGAAAATTAAAAAAAATTAATTTAAAATTAAACATATAAAGTCTGTAATTTCGATTGCCGAGTGTTTTTATACTCAGTTTTTCAATCTTGTTCTCTAAACTTATTAGGTTGTCAAAGACACTATCATGAACATCATGTGTTTAAAAATAGAGTTATAATTCAGAAATAAGCGAGCTAGCTTGTATGTTGGATAAAATTTCATCTCCTTCCAAATCTCAATTTATAAGAGGTTCAATAGACTATGCGTTACGAAAAATACTACAAATTACCGAGGGGACCCGACGGGACTCGACGTTTATTAATTTTATTATTCTCCCCATATATATGCAAAATCCGATTAAGATTGGACCACTATATTATATAGCTGCCAAAAATTAAGTTGTCGAAAATTAAGTTGTTGTATGGAATTTTATTTGTTTTTTAAGATATCTTGACCAAACCCGACATTAATAAGTTTCACTATTCTCCCCATATATGTATATGCATAATCCTATTAAGATCGGAGCACTATATCATATAGCACCCAAAGCGTTGTATGGAAAACTTCTTTGTTTTTTAAGATATCTTAACCATACTCGGCAAAAACTATTTTTCCTCTGCATCTTAGATACGGATAAAGCACTATGAGCATTATGAAAGGGCTGGGTCTGCAAGGATATTAAATCTTCGGCGTGCCGTGGATAGCCTTTCTTTCTCGTTTTAACATTACATTACAGATGTTCGTATAATTTATACAAAATAAAATATATAATTCGTAAAAAGTACTGGTTAGAGTATCTGCTAAACAGGCACTCTCGACTTAAAGAAGTTTGTTTTTCTTAGCTTTTCATTACTTAGATTGCGGGTCTGTTTTTATATACTTGTAGAGAATATTATATTTTTGTAATGAAATGTGTAAGGCCTAGCAAGAGACATATCCGAACTTATAAAGTACATATATTCCCGATCAGCGGTTGCAGCCGAGTGGATAAGGCCATGTCCGTCCGCTGGTTCTGTGCGAGCTACTCGCTTAGCCTAAAGCTGTCGTCTTGAAACTTTGCATAGGTCAGTCTTTCTCTTGCGAGCAGTACATATGCCGGTTTCGGCCTGATTGGACCACTTAATGTCTTATCATGTAGCAGTCTTAGGAACTTTCGGACGTAAAAATTAGTGGTTCGATCAAAAACTATTTTGCTTATCAAGTATCTTACCCAAATCCGGCATTTATACGTTTTACCATGCACCCTACATGTATGTGAAGTCTTATCAACATCGGACGATTATATATAGCTGCCATAGGATCGAACGATCGAATAGTACGATTATAGCTGCCATATGATCGAACGATCGAATAGTACGATTTAATATGGAAAATATGCTGTTTTCGAAGATATTTTCATTAAACTCAGCATTTTCGAGCTTCCCTATGCACATATCTGCAAAAGGAAATGTTAAGGGTATAAAATGTTCGACGTGCCGAAGATATTCTTACATTTTCGTTTACTCTTTTCCTAAGTGTCAATATAAAAGTACGTTAAATTAACCATAATTTATTATTTAAAAAATCAATTTAATGTAATAATAGAAACTATTATATTAACAAGAATAGAATTAGTTAAATAGTCCACGATGATCCGTTTTAGGCAACTGAACAGCGAGCATCCCAGAATCGGTTGAGAGTTTCTAGTGTTGTATTAGTAGAAGGTCACCAGACAACTAAATGATATAAGTTATATATATATATTTTTTTATTTATACATTAACCCTAAACCAATCTATAACGCATCTCCGACCCCAAAAATTATATAAATACTTGATCATAATCGATAGCCATGTCCGTCCGTCCGTATGTATGATCGCGTGGATCTCAGAACCTATAAGAACTATAGACTTAAAATTTTGAACGTAGGTCTTACTAGTACCCGCGCAGAAACCATATAGGTCGATATCCTACTACATTAGTCGATATCCTAATATATATATATATATGTGGGCTGCCAATATATATGTCTGTACATACATATATGTATAACCGCACGTTATTAAAGAATAACTTCTGTGTTTCTTAACTGATCAATTTTCAACAGTAGGTTGTACAGTGCGATAGAATATTCACTTATTAACAAAAGGACAGTTGCATTAAAATTGTGGTTTAAATTCTGATTCCTATTCTAGCTCAAATTGATATAGCTATTTGATTTATGACAACTTTAAAATAAATGAGATATATATATGAGATATATATATATATATATATATGTACATACATATATGTACATACATATATATTGGCAGCCCACGTGTCAGTGGCAGTAAGCGCAAATCGCAAGAACTCATGAATGTGTGTGTGTACATACATATATACAGCAATTCTTGAAATGTGCGTTAGATGCAGCAAACAAGTGTCAATAAAGCATACGCTTTCTTTAATAACTTTTGTGAGTATGTCATCGACTACGAATTAATAGATTTTGTTTCTAGATTCCTCCAGCTTGTGGGCAGTGATTAGTGTTCCCCCATGTCATCTCCTTGCTTTTCATATTTTGATTTAAGCGATTTGTGCTTCGTCAGTAGATTGTGAAAGCCTGCCTTGAAGTTATAAGGAGCTCATTGGGATTGGGGCAGTACCTGCTCACAACCACCGGTTGCAGGCGTAGCTGGCGTAGCCGTGGCTTAGGAATTAGTTATAAATAATTTTGGAATTAAATTGATTTTAAATTCAACAATGATATTAAGCCATACGCAAACAAATCTACACTCTCATTTATAACAGCGCATATCTGGTAGAAATAGAGATAGAGATCCATGTGCAGCTTTATGTCTTGTTTTATGCAAACTAAAGTTATTAAAACCCAAAGCTCTTCTTTTTTTTAAATAAGCTAAAAATTGATAATTAAAATATGTTTTTATCGAAATTATCGATATATGGCTAGAAATTGACAAAAAAAGCAACGATGTGCATGTCTATATCAACTTTGCTCGTCGTCTTGATAATAAATATTAGTTGGTAAAAGTACATACCATTCATTAAACCTTTGACCACCGTTCAAAATGGTTGGACATTGCGAAAAATGTTAACATACATATCAGATGAACTTTAACAAGTAAAAAGTTTGTTTGAAGAACCGATTTCAGCCAATTAACCAAAGTTTATTTCCTAAACGGTTGAAATCCTTATTTAATAATAAAAGGCTTCGAAAATAAGTGTATTCAGACCAAACTTAAAACTTCGCCCAAAAAATCGTTGATCCCCATTTTCCACGAAAGAAGCTTAGATCCCGTAACAAGTATGAAATACGCATCAGTTGAATTTTCATACAAATCTTTGAAAATTTATTTGAACACGAAACTTTAGTTTTGTTTTGTTCCGATCGTTCCGTTTGCCGCTACTTATAGTATATGGTGGTCTGATTTTCAAAAGAATTTACAGATATGTAAGGAGCGTACTATTAATTGAAAAGACTGAGAATGTGACTTTACTTTGCATAGGAAAAGGAGCAGGACATGGCTATATCAATTCATCTGTTGATGCTGATCTAGGATATATATATTTTATGGGGCCGGAACTGGACAGCAAACAGGATAAAATAAATAAACGTTTTGTACGGCTCGCACTTTTTGAACAGTGTATTAAAGGACTTTTTTCTTACCATTGCTTGATTGAACTCACATATTTGTATTTGCGTACATGTTTACTCATACAAATGTGCCTAAGAAAATACATAGGTTATGTTTGCTGACATACGAGCAAGATATGAAGATGTAAAAATATATGAATGTGGTATATTCAACAGTAGTGTTTGTGGAACGACAAATGTATGCACACATATGTGCAATGCAAATATACTCCCAAAATGGTATTTATTTTTGTTGTTGATAAGTTATGTATTGAAGTGTATTGTAAACATCAAATTATTTTTCATTATAGTGTTATAAATTTTTAAATTTCATTTTATTATACTATGGCCGATAAGCACATATTTGTATGTACGCGTATGAGGGGACATGCACTTGAATTCGAACGAGAATTTTAAAATGTGTTATTTCATGGTTCTCTTAACCGTTTGTTGCTATTGTCGTGTGCTTTGCTGTTTTATAACATAGGGTCAATCCAGGATTATTTCTGATGAGAAACGTTCAATTTAGATGGGCTTGATAGTTAAAACTATTATTATAAATATATTCAAAAGCAAAAACATGTTGTGTCTCACCACTATAGCTAGTGTTACATCTTATATCTTATATTGTGTATACATATACTGCAATTTGTGTCATCGTAAATAAATGCATCTCGCTATTAGGAATTCAGGGGAAAGCGTTTTTTGACATATACACTACACATTTTCCAATAATTATCACGAATTTACCAGCAAGATAGTGTCCAAATCTATACAACTTGAGTAATGGAGTGTAAGCCTAATTCTACTTTTCTTACTTAAATTGAAAATGTATGAGGTTGGCTAACAAGAAATGTATACGAATCTGGAAGACAATTTCAGGACGTATAGCCATAAGCAAATTCTATCACAAATACCTGAAGCAAAATATCCTTAGATTATTTAATGTCTCTATACTGATAGGATTTATGGGTGTATTTTGAAGAAAAATGGTTTGAAATATTATTTAAGATTTTCATTATTTAATTAAGAAATATTAATTAATATGTATTAATATTTATAAACTGATGAATTAAGGCAAATACATACAATTAAAACCAGAGTTTTAGCAATTTTCAGACGAAAGAACAGTAAAGTTAATGAAACTAATACTTTTGACCCACATTTCCGATCCAAATAAATCTCCACAAAAGTATTTGCATTATTTATTATCCAAGAGGGGCGAAGTGTAAAAACCACTCAAATAATTGTTGTACCCTGAACCCATTAAAAATTGGTAAAAAGGCGTACAATTTATTTGTGCAAGTCTATGTTATAGTCAGAAGAAAGCATCTCTGACCCCATAAAGTATATATATTATTGGCCAGCATCAATGGTCAACTCGATGTGACCATGTCCTGTCTTCCATCTGTCCATTTGTCTATATTTATGAATGCGTGCATCTCAAAATTTTTACTCCTTTCCAAGCAATCCATAAATATAAATTCTTTTTTTTATATCCTTTTATTTCTATTTTACGTATTGCTTATCAGTAGTATTATCTCGTTGCAAGTTCTGTGCTTATGATTTAAAATATAACTTTTACACCCAGTACCCGCCCGTGGAAAATTTATATCTAGCCGACTATTGTGAGCTCCAGATCTAAACTTATATTTGCAAATAAGCTTAAGCTTGAATAAAAAAAAAACAATTTCGAAACAACAGTTTCCGAAGATGTGTGTCGTGCAGTGAATATCTTGATGCCGAAAAGTAAACCTTCGATTATTAAGCCTATGACCTGATTGCCAAGTTTTCACAATAATGTCCATACAACTGTTTTCCGCTAACGGTTTTTCGGTTTTAATTTCCTAAGACTTCGTCTCAGAGTGCTCCTCTATCCATCCAATAAGGTATTTACAGAAAAATTATGAGCGACCTATCTTTTATGGCTTGGACTGTGCCCAATCAGTTCGTTTAGTAAATCAGTCAGGACAAACAGTTTTATTTATAGATCAGTTGTGTTGTTGCAAATCAGTGGAGCTTAGTGGAATGATTAATTTGGGGGATTGTGTTTTATTACCTTGGGTTTCGGAATACTAGGTTCAGTGGGTGAAATGCTTAAAACAACCTTTTAGACTTAGTGTTGTAGGTTGCTGTTGCGGTTGTCGGACTGACTGATTGGTGATCAACGCACAGCCCAAACCGTAAGAGCTAGGAGTTACCTGTAGTTACCTTATGTGATGAAGATGCAAGTATGGAAAAGCCGCGAAAAACTTTTGTATGAAACTTTTTGTTTACCATCCGATCGGCCTCAAACACAATGTCAAAGATATTTGCTCAAATTAATTTAAGGTGGTGTTTCACACTTTTCCAAAAATTTAGCCCTCCTTTGTGGAAATGGGGATCAAAGATTTGGTGTTGACGTTTCGCCCTCCAATTCATTTCCAAGGGTCTACATAAGAAATAATTTGAGAGTTTTAAGATTTTTCCGATTTGCAAACTTATTTTCAAAGCTCTATATAAGAATGTGATGAATAAGTGTTTGAGCGATTTGGGAAATTCCAGAAATGCCAGAAAACTGTTATATGAAAGTAGTTTGTTTACAGTCCGCCCAGTTTCAAAATCATTTTCAAATTTTTTTGAGAACTTGCTAGTTAAATATACAAGCCATGCCCCACATCAGTCATTTTTTCAGAGCTTCCTCGAGCCATTTTACAGTACGGATAGTTCATGGCATGGGCGGCCTTCTCTGCTTTAAGCCCAAAACTGCCTTTATGTCAATTGTATATAACTCCTTATACCCGCATGGTATCCTTCAATGAATATGCGGTCTTAAGTAAAATTAGAAATTAGAAAAATGGCGAAAAGCGGTTAAATGAATCTTATTATCCATGCAGTCCATGCTTTCTCGTTGGAAAATGCAAATCAAAACTTTTTCGGCGAAGCTTTAAGTTGGTAAGCTTCATAAGAACTTAAACAATAAGTGTTTCAATGGTTTTGGAAATTCTTCTTCCCCTGTGATATATGCGCGGAAAACGATTATGTGAAAGTTATTGTTAACCATACGATCAGCTTCAAATTCATTGTCAAACGTGAATATGTTGTCAAAATTTAAATGGTAAAAATTTTAAACTCTTTGCAAATCCATCTTTCTTGGGTAAGAAATGCGGAACAACGGTCCAATGAAAATGTTTTTTTGGCTTTAATTATTTTTATTTTAATCGCAAAAGAGGGAATATAACAAATAATATATTCAGTATTGTAATTCATATACATATGTTTATTAATTTATGTGATTTATAACATAGATGAAATAATGTTAAAAATAATAACAGAGGTCTGGACATCTCCATTTCTGTGTGTGTTTGTCTGTGTGGATTGCAAGCTTATCGATAGATCATAGCTAGATATTTGTAATTTAACAGGATAGTGTCCTTCCTTTTACTTTTGGCCCTCCCGTTTGTCCTCTTCTGTCCCAGATGGTAATACCTCATCGTTCTCGGTTACAAAACGCCTCAATAATAAATTGGTTGAAACTTTCCTCAAACTAATGCAGCCATACAGTTCCCAATAAATACATATGTAATACAAGCTCGATTTCAAAAAGCTTCGTTAAACTTTGTAGCCGTGGGTTATGTGCGTATCCACGATTGATTGACCCGGTGTGCCCCAGAAAAGCTACACTTCTTATATTTGATTTTGAGAGCAAATTGCGCAGGTATTTAGTGAACCAACATCATTTTCTGCATACAAATATCTGGAGACGCGGAGTAAACAATAATGTCGTCCATATAAAGCTAAATAATATCAGAGTTAATCAGATCTTGAAGTATGAAGTTTACAAACCGAATGAAAGCGGCTGGCGAGTATTTAAGCCCGTAAGGCGTCTTATAAACTCGAAAAGCCCTTCTTTTGTGATAAAGTTTGTATACGACTGTTCTTTAATGGGTACATGGAAAACCCCATTTTCAAGATTCAATATGGTAGCTGGCTGCAGCTTCTATAAAATATCATCCATGATCGGTACAGGGCAGCAATCCTCGCAAGCTCGTAGTGCACCACCTTTCTATTTTACGATGACAACTCTACTCGCTTAATTGAAGGCGACTTGCGCAGAATTTCTTGCTCCACCCATTCCTCAACCATTTTTTTTACAGCACTTCTTTAGCTGCTAGTCGACGCAGTGAAAGATGAAACGGCTTGTGGCATTCTGGTAACTGCTGTCTATCATCGGTTCAATGTCCTTGCAATATTGCATCGGAGCTACAAATGCTAAATCTTCAGTGACATTATATACTAGAGCAAACCCGTCTATCATTAACGAAACTGCTTCCAACTTATCGGCGACCAAACACAATTTTATGATAAAATCATGCCCCAACAGAGAATCGTAATCGTAATTAAGCTCTTCACAACGCTTTCTATGATTTTTGTCACATCTGTGTGCCATTTATTCCATTTCTTTAATGCAACTGCGATCAGCAATGACACGAGCATTATCAACTCTATCGGCTTTATTAGGACAGTTACTTGAAATGTCACCATCTTAAAAAAAATTCTTTACAGCCTTACAATCTTTGCGCTTATGATCATCTCAGCCATCAGAACAATATAGTCATCTACCGCCTTGCGCACTTTGCTGTTTGACACTAGCTCTAGATTGTTCTTCTTCTGGAATATGGTTTACTGCTCATATATATCGATATGGCTTTAGGCAATTTAGAGCGATACATTGCATACTTGTACTGGTTTTTTATGTCAAGACCGTTTACATTTGACTTATGATAGCCGTGCCATTAACTATTAACATAACCAGCTGATGCTATTTATTCATTTGTATATTGTACATTTGCATACATATGTATACTCGTGCAGCGACTCAAAAGAGAGTTCTTTTTATTTTTTTGCAGCTGCTGATGAATGTATGCACTATTCATATACAATTCCCATATTTTTGTTTATCTGTTAGATCATAGGCGCCTGTCTTTTTTTAGAATCTGAGACCACTCTTCTATAGTCACAGACTTGCCTTACAACTCAGTAGTTTTCCAAAATTAGATTAGATTTTTTATATGAAAGCACTTTAAGGCAACCGCTGTAACATTTGTTCAACTTTTTCATCAACACTGTTTTCTCAGTACTGTTCTTCACTGTTCTTCCTAGCATATGCCATGTCAATCTTCCCGACCATTTGGAAAGAATCGTTTATTACCCCTGTCCATAGAAAAGTGAGAAAATCTGATATCGAAAACTATACAGGTATTTTAAAATTGTAGGCTTTAAAAACTGTAACATTTATGTCGCTCTAATATTTCAACATCCAGGATGTTCTCTTAAGCTAGTACTATCTACTTGATCAGCTTACAGTCTTAGCTTGTATTTATTTTTGTTAAACCACTGCTGGGTCCGTTAAGTGAAAAGTGGGATGTATCAAATATCATTAGTATGCACGTATTAAAAAAAAACATCAGTGAAAGGTATGTTGAAATTTGAAAGTCGCTATGAGTATTACTCAGGGATGGACTGGCTAAAGCGAGAAGCACTTACTTTATGAAATAACAATGTTCAAAATGCGTCTCTAGTGAACGTAAATGACAAAGTTTATAGACATTTTTTAGCGGTAAAACCCCTCTTCAAATAGAATAGCTTTAAGGAGAAAGCATCGTGTTTTCATCGATGATTAGGAGGTAGAGCTACGTTCTAAATTTTAAGCTTGTAACTCTTATAGATTTTAAGATCAACGCATTCATATATAAGGACAGACGGATATGGCTAAATTGACTTGGCTAACCAAGAATATATATACTTCATAGGGTCATGTATGCTTCCATCCACCTGTTACTAGGATTCGTAAAAAACAACATACCACTTTTTACTTATTGATAATGGAGTATTAATCGGGTAATTAAAATAAGGTTTGGTAACTCATACAAAAAAGAACAATTAAGAGTCAGGAGTTTTAGACTAGCAGATACCTTGAAACCTCTTCCGCTAACACCAAATGCAGCTCGCTCTAAATGCGCGTTTGACTTAGCAGTAAAAATAGCAAAATGTAGATTATAAAATGAAAACTACTACTACTACAACAACTATATACTATTCAAAAAGCTACATTTTGGGGCTCTTGTTCTTAAAAACTAAGAGATTTGGTCAAAAACAAGATTTCGATTTCGAGTCCTATTGATTGCTTATCTGCATGTGTACCAAGCGGATCTACTACTATTCTTTAGTTTTTACTTTTTTTAGGTTCTGAGATGCTTGCCTATTTCATAACACCAGCTATAAATGGCATTCGTACAAATACGGCTCCTAAGAAGAGTCTATCACAAACTCGCACGTTCACGCCATATTATAACGTTCTCTTTTTATTAAAATAATAACGAAAAACTGCAAACCATTTTTTAGCATCAGCCCCGAACCGGCTAACATTGTTAATTTGTATAAAAATCGTTATTAATTCAGTAATATAAAAGGGTAATATCCGTCAAAATCACTAATCGATAAAAGGCAAAAGTGTGTTGGGATCACACACATCGCAGGCTACAGACTAAATTGATAACTGCTTCGTTTGAGCACGTTTAAAATAAGAGTGTTGAAAATTACTCACTCTCCTGCCACCGCGATTTTATATACATTTGAGAATGCGCACGTTACTCAATTTATTATTGAAATCACATAATTAACAACATATAATAATAATATTTATTAATGCATTTTAAGTGATTAAAATTATGCAATTATAATAATTAATTGCGAAATATAATTCTTAAATTCCGCGCGCAGACTTTATGTAACAGTGTTAAAAGGTGCCACTTCATGGGCTTCCTCTCACTTGTGAAAAGAAAATAATATATTCAGACATATGTATGTATGAACATTATTATAACGTATTTGAGTGATTAGGCCTAAGCCTAAAATGTATGTGTGTATGACAATATGATGAAGTGATTACATTCTTCCGCAAGCTTTAATTAAGATGATTTTTAAACACGGGAATGATGTTTAGCGTAAATTCACATTTTTTTCATTTAATTCGAAAATGCATACATATTAATGTATACATCTTCACACAAAAATACCAGTCAGAAATAGCTCGCGCTACGCACTCGCTTGCTTAGGTTTTAGAAGAAAAGAAGAAAAGTATTTCCTGTATTATTTACCTTTTCTAATGGGTGAAAGGATACAACAAGCAATATTATAAAAAATTAAAAAATTGAAAAAAAGATTCTCTCTGTTTGAATTGATGGAATGAAAATAACCGCTTCCTATCGCTTATACCTTACAGCCACACCAAGAGTTGGTACCTCATTTCGTTAAAAATTTGAAGTGCCTAGCTCTTATGGATGCTGAGATCCTTGCGCTTACACATACGTACGGAATACCATGGCTAGATCGACTCGGCTTGTCATCATGATCAAAAATATATAGTATTTATTGAGGTCAAAGTTGCTTTCTTCTGCCAGTTACATACATTTGCAAAAATACATTATACTCTTTTTACCCATTTCCAATGGGAAATAAAATAGTTATTTGGCAACATCAATGTCTGCACAATTGTACATTTGGGACCAATCGACTTGCAGAATAAGATTGTTCAGTTAATGGGAATGAGCTATTCGGAAATAACGGACACATTCCGCTAAATCCGATTCCTTGATAGGAACTCGGACTGGTAGATCAATGACCATCTCCAGACTTGGATGAAAAGGGTCTTCAGGAAGCGTAAGCGGATGAATCCTGTGCACAACACTGTCGAACGAATCCAACACGAAAATTAGATCAAGAGTTCTATTTCTTTAATTGCGCACTCGAAAAACCTGCCGGAAGGACATTCCATGTAGACCATCAAGAAATTCATGTGACGAAGACGGCAGCAGACAGTTTGAGTCTGAAGGCGATGACCACTTGACAACTGGAAGATTAAAGTCCCCAATAACTACTAAAAGGTTCCCATCAGAAAGTAGGGAGGAGAAAGAGTTAGTATCTTTAAAATGGCTTTGGTTAACAGACATGTTAAATAGTGGGGGTATATAGTATATACCTAAAATAAATACAACTCCTACAGCCACCGACTTAAAGAGCAGACTTAACAGCACTGAGTACTGCTTCTCCGATATGGGAAGCTCGATCCCATCTATAAGGGGGTATTTTGCAAAATTGAAGAAACTGAGATATCCGTCTTAAGCCATGTCTCAGTAAAAGCAATATTGTGAAAATTAAATGCAAGAGAATCTAAGTACAGGCTACCAAGATTAGATTAATGACCTCTGACGGTCGGATAGGCAATCTCAAGAGAAGAATCTAGTTTTTCGACACAGTAACTAAAGGTAATGCACCACTGGGTACAAGTGGTAATAAAATCGAAGTACGATTTTTGTTTTTGGCCTTATATTTTTGACTATTAAATGTTCCGGCCAAAACTCTTTACAACAAATTTTAGTAAATGGTTCCGATAAAACTTTTTTTTAATATTTCTAACGTTATACCTGGGACTTGAATTTTTGCCTGTATATTAGCTTTTACATCAGCTGATGAAAAGTGATGGGGAAGCCTATAAAATAAATATGCCTCTTCGGTGGAACGCCCACTAGAGGCGTAGGTACCACAAGTGGGACAGTGGGAAAACGATTAGATGTGGTACCTAAAACAATCGGTAGTCCGGACGGCGAGCCTTCTAGCGGCCGCTGTAAATTTAATTGTTGCTGTCGTTCTTTCAGAACTTTTATGACAGCGGACGACTCGCTCAATTGGTTTTTCTCATATATATGTCTGACATTTCGGAACAGAATCAGTGTCCATAGCAGACCTTACAGCTACAGGAGTAGCAAAAGAGATGAGCTGCTGTGTGATCGGGGAAGTAGGGTGCTGAATTGCAATCGAATGAAGGGCAACGGCAAATCACGAGGAACAATCGAAATAGGAATCGAACACTATCAAACGACTCTACTCGACAGCCACACCAACAATTTATTTCTTATGTAAAAAGAAAACCCATACAAAGAGCAGCACATAAACACAACAGAGAAAACAATACAATCGTAACTGCAATGCTGTTGATAGAATTCAATAAAGACGCGCGTGAATGTGTGTACATGTAGACAGAAATTCTTGCGCTTTGCACTAGCTGCTGCTGACACGTGGGCTGCCAATATATATATTTGTAATCACACGTTAATAATAATAACTTTTGTGGGTGCTTATGCTAAAGATTGTTTTATATTCTCAAAAAGTCAATTGCATTAAAATTGTCGCTTAAATTGCTGGGAAGGAAGATGGAAGCATCTTCGACAATCTAAAGTATATAGATTCTTGATCAACATCAATAGCCGAGTTGATATAGTTATAACCGCCAGTCTGTCCCATCCATATGCTACAATCTTGAAATATTGTACGTCCTCCTAGTACCCGCGCAGTACCAGTTTATATTAATAACTTGCCACGTTTGAAAATAATCGCTAAAAATCCATATCGAAATCTTGTTAGCATATACAAATGAAGTATCTTTCATTTTATAACTAACCCTTCAAAAGGTGTTCCGTTCAACTATTTAACTGATTTTTTTTAGCATGTACGTTATTCTATAGAATAATAAAATCTATTGCTGAATACTGAAATGTTCACAAATTGTTGTTACCTATAATTCCGCAGAGTGTAACGCCGCGCCTGTTCAATAGCCGCTCGAGGGTATACGACTGTCAACGACGTTAACACCCTAGGATTAACGCAACACAATCATCTACAACCCGTGTAAACTCAACAGGCAATGCGTAAAGCGTGTGCCAGAGTTGCTCGAGTTTGCCTTCGACGCTCGATGGTCTCCGCTAACATTAATTTCTCATGATTAGTACGGTAGTTGTTGACTACACTAGTATGCACAGTCGGCAAACTCATGAACGGTCTAGTTCTAGAAGTTATTAGCCAATCGTGGTTTACTAATAATGGTGAAATAAGAGAATTAGTTAACTCCGGTGTTATTGTTAAATTTATTCGTACTTCTCGACTATTATTATTATGGTTAATAACAACTACTCTGTATGTTATTTTCCTACAAGGGCACTGCCGCCCTGAAGTCCTAGCGCTGTGCTGTACACTTACGGTTATTTATTTCCCTTCACACACTATAAAAATACTTAGCTCGAGCCACTAGCCATACAACATTTAGACTGGACAAGTGAGCTATTAGTTGGTGCCCGTCGATTTCTTAGCGGCTGGTCCAAAGACGCCATCGTTTTTGTTCGGGTCCGAGAGCGGCCGCACGCTCTAACAGAGAGCGTGTGTAGGAAATACATAAGACTTGTGTGAGGGAAGGGCAAAGCTGCTCTTTTTTATTCCCTTTATTCGCTCACACTACAGGAAACTGCTTTTGCTTACTCTCAGTGCTCTTTCATATTGTCTATTTACCGTTTAACTGACTGTGTGTGTATGTGTCCGACAAGCAAAAATACCCACAAATTTAAGATTTCTCAAATCTCGGACGCATTTATTCTCTTTCAAAGGGGCGGGTAATATGAAATCATAAAAGGGTTTGCCACGTCGATGCGAAATTCTTGCATTTTAGCTCGATATCGTTGGTAAGGGTACCCATGCGTTGGCATGTGTGCATTTACATTTGTTGGACTTGCCATATTCACCCACACTTGCATATTTTGTATATGAATAGAAGCATTTATGCGCTTGTGTGCCTGTTGGTTGCCAGCCTGCCTGTCCCTATCCCAAATTTGTCAAGCTTTTTGGATTTTTGATATTCGGCTTCTACACACAGACACACACACACAAATGTGTGTGAATGGGCAGATCATGGGCGCAATAGAAAATTTCATGATTGATCTCACATATAACAAATTTAAAAAAGAAGCGATATATATTCATAGTCTTAATAATTTTATTTATTTATTAATTAATTTATTTATTAATAAAATAATTAAAGTGATCAGTGACTTGACCTACATATGCAAGTGCAGGTGCTTGCCATTACCCTTTTAGGCCCTTTTGGGCTAACGGGCTGCTGCAGGTAATAAGGGGTTAACATTCGTTCATCAATGAAAACCCGCGTCAGACGCGTGCCAATCTTGAAATTTTCTATTGCGCCCATGATCTGCCCATTCACACACTTTTGTGTGTGTGTGTCTGTGTTTAGAAACCGAATATCAAAAATCCAAAAATCTTGACAAATTTGCGACAGGGACAGGCAGGCTGGCAACCAACAGGCACACAAGCGCATAAATGCTTCTATTCAATGCTTCTATTATAAAATGCAAGAATTTCGCATCGACGTGGCAAACCCTTTTATGATTTCATATTACCCGCCCCTTTGAAAGAGAATAAATGCGTCCGAGATTTGAGAAATCTTAAATTTGTGGGTATTTTTGCTTGTCGGACACATACACACACAGACAGTTAAACGGTAAATAGACAATATGAAAGAGCACTGAGAGTAAGCAAAAGCAGTTTCCTGTAGTGTGAGCGAATAAAGGGAATAAAAAAGAGCAGCTTTGCCCTTCTCTCACACAAGTCTTATGTATTTCGTTCACACGCTCTCTGTTAGAGCGTGCGGCCGCTCTCGGACCCGAACAAAAACGAAGGCGATTTTGGTCCAGCCGCTAAGAAATCGACGGGCACCAACTAATAGCTCACGTGTCCAGTCTATATGTTGTATGGTTAGTGCTCGAGCACTTCTTGTCGCTTCTTCCAACTGCCGATTTGCACGCTGTCGAGCCCTGCGTTCGCGTCGACCGCCTAACCTCCTCGTGAGCTTTCGCCTCGAAGTTTTGGTGAGCAACTGATCGACAAGGCATTGTTTCAGCGGCGACCGGCTGTTACATTTAAACAAACTTTAAATATATAATTCGGCTCCTTGCCCTTTATAAATTATTTAATAAAGTAATAATATACTCTTAGTTTCCGGTTTCCTGCCTTAACTAATGCGACTAAATGCGACAATATTAAAATATTATGTTTATTAGAGTTGAGTCGTTTAGTTCAGGCCATGATTAGTTCGATTGAACGGGTCATTAAAATGAACTATTGAAATTATTCAGTGATTAGTGAACTAAGTCGGTTTAGTTCACTCGTTCAGCTAGTCGGTTATAAACAATGTGTTCCGCACTGAATAAATGAACGAGTGAACTAAATTACCGATTTAGTTCACGTCCAGAAAATGAATGAGTGAACTTATTCAGCAAATTGAACTAGAAATCCCTACTCTAATGCTTGTATAATAATGTATAATGAATATACAAATTAACTTTGTATTTATAACAATATAACAATATACTATGTAATTAAAAAACAATAACTTTAATAGCTCCTTGACGTAACAATGTATTGTGGGGTGGCTGCCCCAGATAGCCTCCTCACAACATTCACATTTCTCACGACATTTTTTATTGAATTCTAAAACATCATTTCCAAAAGTTTGGAATAAACTTATTTTAATAATAGTCAAAACTTCTTCAAATCTTTTGGATATTACGGTAGATGAGACATTTCTTGTTGTTTGCACGTCAAGGTTTAAATTGGGATCGTCATTTGCGGTTACTGCATACTCCAGTAGACTTCTGATGATTAATCTTCCTGCCTTAATTAATCGTAAAACCATGTAATATTTAATCAGAATCTAATAACGGGTGAAATCGACTTTTCAGTGTTAAATTTTTCTATCCTGGGTTCCGGCTTCTCTGTGATGATTATAACAAGCATAACAGAGTATAAAGTCTTCTATTCTAAACTATAAAGCAAGTATATAGTGTTAGCATATAGTCGAAGTTCTTATTCGATTTGTACTTTGTGTGAAAAAATATATATATATATATCCCCTGTGGTATTCAAACTTAGTCCCCAATCACTTGTGATCCTAAATTTTGGCGTCCTCCTAACTTCCTTCCTTCGATTCGGATATAATCAAATTTTCAGGAAGATGGTTAAATTCATCCATATCTGATTTTGAAGTACAATTTCATTGTGCATAGAAATAATCGGCGGAATCGAAGTGATGGGGTATTAGTTGCCGTTACAGCCACTCTCCAGTCAGAAACTTTATGTTTTACTACGCCTACTGACGTTGAGATTCTCTTAGTTAAGGGGACTTTTCCATAATGCGATACTTATATCACATGCTCCTATGATCCTTTTTCTTCTGATATTAAAATTTATATGAAACTTATTTCTTGTATTAAAGAAGTTTCTACACATGAGCGTGATAATGACCTATTTAGAATGTTTGGTGATTTTAATTTCCCGAACATCTCTTGGTCATTATATATTGACTTCGTTTTTCCCGAAAATTATCTAGTACCCTCAGTGCAGCATGACTTTATAGATTGCATGCTTGACCTTTTTTTGTTTAAAATCAATTCAATTTCGAATCATTTGAATAGAACACTTGATCTTGTTTTTGTCAACGATTCCCCTTTTTTATTTTCTCCTGAGGACGTATATCATCCTACTCTAAAAGTTCACATGTTCAATTGCAATCCTCTTATATTCGATTCGTTTTTTATAAGACTCGGTTAATATAAATATTGCTATTAATTTTTTAAAACACCCTGAACTCCCTCTTAGATAATTGTATTCCCAATTTAATTCATTCAACTGCTTCTCCAAAGCCAATCTGGCTTACTCCCAGACTTTCAAACCAAAATAATATTAAGTCTAAATATTTTTACAAGTAATTTGATTGATTTGATTTGGCTAAGTACCATATTGCACAGCCAAGTCAAACTTTTTTTCTGACTTCTCAGTGCAATGGAAATTATCTTACACGCAGAAAAACGCAATTTACCTAAAATCCAAGACAGTTTAATTATTTTGTAAGCATAAATCTTCATTGCCATCTACTTTTTCTACCGGGATGAATAAAGCAACAAATCTGCTAACCTTTTTGCTCATTTCTTCTAATCAACTTACTCTTCCGTCTGTCATAATATTGCCCATTTCATAACACCAGCTATAAATGGCATTCGTACAAATACGGCTCCTAAGAAGAGTCTATCACAAACTCGCACGTTCACGCCATATTATAACGTTCTCTTTTTATTAAAATAATAACGAAAAACTTCAAACCATTTTTTAGCATCAGCCCCGAACCGGCTAACATTGTTAATTTGTATAAAAATCGTTATTAATTCAGTAATATCACTAACCATACAATGCATTGTATGGTTAGTGGTAATATCCGTCAAAATCACAAATCGATAAAAGGCAAAAGTGTGTTGGGATTACAAACATTGCAGGCTACAGACTAAATTGATAACTGCTTCGTTTGAGCACGTTTAAAATAAGAGCATTATACATTATACATACATTTGAGAATGCGCCCGTTACTCAATTTATTATTGAAATCACATATATAACTATATCCATATAAGCCCGGACCTCGAGCCAGCTAACTAAACTATTATATAATAATAATATTTATTAATGAATTTTAAATGATTAAAATTATGCAATTATAATAATTAATTGCGAAATATAATTCTTAAATTCCGCGCGCAGACTTTAGGTAACAGTGTTAAAAGGTGCCACTTCATGGGCTTCCTCTCACTTGTGAAAAGAAAATAATATATTCAGACATATGTATGTATGAACATTATTATAACGTATTTGAGTGATTAGGCCTAAGCCTAAAATGTATGTGTGTATGACAATATGATGAAGTGATTACATTCTTCCGCAAGCTTTAATTAAGATGATTTTTAAACACGGGAATGATGTTTAGCGTAAATTCACATTTTTTCATTTAATTCGAAAATGCATACATATTAATGTATACTTCTGCACACAAAAATACCAGTCAGAAATAGCTCGCGCTACGCACTCGCTTGCTTAGGCTTTAGAAGAAAAGAAGAAAAGTATTTCCTGTATTATTTACCTTTTCTAATGGGTGAAAGGATACAACAAGCAATATTATAAAAAAATAAAAAAAAATTAAAAAAAAGATTCTCTCTGTTTGAATTGATGGAATGAAAATAACCGCTTCCTATCGCTTATACCTTACAGCCACACCAAGAGTTGGTACCTCATTTCGTTAAAAATTTGAAGTGCCTAGCTCTTATGGATGCTGAGATCCTTGCGCTTACACATACGTACGGAATACCATGGCTAGATCGACTCGGCTTGTCATCATGATCAAAAATATATAGTATTTAATGAGGTCAAAGTTGCTTTCTTCTGCCAGTTACATACATTTGCAAAAATACATTATACTCTTTTTACCCATTTCCAATGGGAAATAAAATAGTTATTTGGCAACATCAATGTCTGCACAATTGTACATTTGGGACCAATCGACTTGCAGAATAAGATTGTTCAGTTAATGGGAATGAGCTATTCGGAAATAACGGACACATTCCGCTAAATCAGACTTGGATGAAAAGGGTCTTCAGGAAGCGTAAGCGGATGAATCCTGTGCACAACACTGTCGAACGAATCCAACACGAAAATTAGATCAAGAGTTCTATTTCTTTAATTGCGCACTCGAAAAACCTGCCGGAAGGACATTCCATGTAGACCATCAAGAAATTCATGTGACGAAGACGGCAGCAGACAGTTTGATTCTGAAGGCGATGACCACTTGACAACTGGAAGATTAAAGTCCCCAATAACTACTAAAAGGTTCCCATCAGAAAGTAGGGAGGAGAAAGAGTTAGTATCTTTAAAATGGCTTTGGTTAACAGACATGTTAAATAGTGGGGGTATATAGTATATACCTAAAATAAATACAACTCCTACAGCCACCGACTTAAAGAGCAGACTTAACAGCACTGAGTACTGCTTCTCCGATACATCCCATCTATAAGGGGGTATTTGGCAAAATTGAAGAAACTGAGATATCCGCCTCAAGCCATGTCTCAGTAAAAACAATATTGTGAAAATTAAATGCAAGAGAATCTAAGTACAGGCTACCAAGATTAGATTAATGACCTAAAACGTTCGGATAGGCAACTTCAAGAGAAGAATCTAGTATTTTGACACAGTAACTAACCGTCTGTCATAATAATAATTCTTATCCTATAACTTCATCTAGCTTCAACTTACTCCTATTATTTCTTATTTCTCTCTCCTTTCAGCTATAAATTTTTGTAAATCTTCTTACTCTCCTGGGCCTGAAAATATTTCTAAAATTTCAATTTTTCATCTTTCCTTAGAATTCTCCGATAAGCCGATGATGAATTACCCTTGTAGAAAAACGAATAGTGGATCCAGGGTATCGCGTAGCCGGGAGCTTTCGACTAGAGCGTCTTACTTATTTTTAAATATTTTTTTAAACGTTTCTACAAGCGCGTAGGAAAAGGTAATGGTAGAAGATGGTTCTGGGACTCTTATTTGTATTCCCTGACACTGGGTAAAAATTGTTATATAAGAAGATTAATGGTCCTTGGTTACAAATATGCAAATATATGTAACATGCAGAAGAAAGCATGTCCGGTCCCTTAAAGTATATATATATATTCTTGATTCTTGATTTAGCCATGTTCGTATGTCCATCTGGCCGACCGGCCCTATGTATGAACGCAAACATCTCAGAAGCTATAGTATCCCAGCAGTACGAGTTTCTTTTTATGATAATCTATAACTTGCACCGTTTCATTTTATAGCTATCGCCACATCCCCGCTCCAACATTGCTATAAATCAAATTAATACCCCAATTTGCATAGCCCAGCAATCTAAGGCACAGTTTTAATGTAATTGACTCAAACTTTTGAGAATAAACAAATATATTATTGTACATTAAGATCTTCTGTTGAAAAGTTCATTAGGATCGGTTAAGATACGCATAAGTTTCGATGTTTCAGCGGCAACTAGTGCAAATTGCAAGAATTTCTGTATACATTTACACACATGCATTCAAACGCGTCTTTATTGAATTCTATCAACAGCATTACAATTGAGATTGTATTGTTTATGGTGCTGCTATTTTGATCCGTTTTTTCTCATTAAGACTTAATTGTTGGTGTGGCTGTTGGTTAGACGCGGTTGCAAGTAACGCGGTGAGTTACGAGTTCGAGTACTATCTTGGGAACTTTATATATATTTTTTTAAATTTATTTGCATTAATGCTAAAGCAAACGAGCGTAGAATATGGTTCAGGGTATCCTCTCGGGAACTACCGACTAAAGCCTTTTACTTGTTTAATTTGTCTGTCAATTTCATTGCCGAGTTGTTTGCGTTGGTTATTGGATTTTGTTGTTCCTAATGGAAATTGTTTTGAAACTGCTGGTCTGAAATTCGGGAGCAATTCAACAATGTTTGAATGAATTTGTGCGCATGAACACTGTTTGTCTTTGAATTTTGGGTATCAAAATTTACGCCTGCAACGTTGGAGACTAAGTATTTTGATCCAATCGTCCTCTCTAATAAGGACACTCATTATTTGAAAATCAATGTGTTATGTAGCTTTTTAGTGTTCGACGATATTTATCTTTATATTTTTATGGTCTTTGGTATATTTTAATTGGAATGTATGTACGTATTTGTACTAGTAGATTCTGATTGAAACCTTGAACAGAAAATATGTTCTAATAAAGGTTATAATAGAGTTTGTAATTATTTTTTTAAGGTTTATGAGCTCGAGAGAAGATTTAAGCAACAACGATATTTGTCGGCCCCTGAGCGAGAACACTTAGCAAGTCTTATTCACTTGACGCCCACACAAGTAAGCAATTAAATATACTTTACTATTAATATTTAAATAAAAAAATAAAAAAAAAAACAACTGGAATGCATATGTACACTCATATATTGATAATGTTTAACAACAAGTTAGGAGCAATTTAAACTTAAGATGTTTGTGTTGCTATCTTTTAAAATTAATTTTTTAAGGATATTCAGGAACACGTCGATGTTTGTATATTTTGGGGTACAATGTATTAAAAATAAGAACTCTGCTAAGAAAGATTGATGATTTTTGCACAATGCCTTGTTTGTTGTTGGTTCTTTGGACAAAAATCTTAATATTTTTCAAAAAGGATTGCTTAAATTAATAAATGCAGAAGTTTTATATTTTTACAACACGCTACTTACCGCTGCCTCTACACAACAACCAAGCCAACAACTAATCGATACTGAAAAAATAAAACCAATTAAAGTAGCAGCACATACACACAGCCTGGAAAACAATACAATCGCAATTGCAATTCCGTTGATAGAATTCATCAAAGACGCGCGTGAATGTGTGTGTGTACATGTACACGGAAATGTTTGTCATTATATATAAAACCACATGCCTTGGAACTGACGGACGGACATGGCTAGATAATCTTGGCTATTGATGCTGATCATGTTATGTTATGTTATGTTTTTAGAGATAGAGTCATCTAATTTGACATTTAGCTTCTTAAATAGTATTCATAAATAAATATACATATCCAGAATCTTTCATTTAATATCCAGTCAGGTTTTAATGACAAACATATGAACATACGTTTTAGCTAATTTTTTAAAGGGCCTACAAATAAGTCGATTTTTGTAAATGTAAACCGATAGTAAAAAGTAATAAAAGCAAGCAAGCGTGCCGAAAAGATACCTTGAGCCCATTAATCTTGCTTTTGTTTTTCAAGACATAAACATATACATATATGAATAACATCTTATTATTACAAGTAGCTGCACGTATTTGCAAAATACCGTCAGACATATGCTAAGTCTCAAAGGCGTACCGAATATACTCATTGCTTCTTGCTGTTTTGAAGATATCATAATCAAAGACATTAGGTCATTAACCTATAGACAAGTTAGAATCAACATTGGAAAACTCTACATAAAATCGATTATCGGATAACAACACCATATATTTGCAAAATTTTGTATGTCGATTTTTTGTATGTTTGTATATGCTCAGAAAATTTAATTCTATAATCGAACCTTATCGGTTTCGTAAACAACGGGAAAGATATTTTTCAATCAGTCAGAGGCTGATTATGAATATTTAATCTAAATGGAGCCAGAGAACGCCTTCGTCTGCCTATTCATACAGTTGGCCAAAACCATTTTATCCTTTTGTTTATTATCAATATGTAAAAACGGGAAAATGTGTGTATATTTGATGTACATATATGCATAAGGAAAGTTATTTTCAAATCCGACATTCCCAGCTTGATTAGTATATGATAGAAATAGAATTGTAACGCAGAGAGATGTAAGAACATTTTTTCTAATATTGTTTTACAAATTTACATTTATTATATACATAGCTATAGGTTTCGACGCCAATATCCATAAAACATCCACAATAATTCAAAATACGTTTTTGATTCATATAAATAATTCTAAAACTGACGCCGCTTGTGGCCAATAAATACTTCTATACATATACTTGTACAAACCACTATTGGAAATGCAATCGAATTTAGTAACGTTTACATTGCTGAACAAATAACATACACAACGTTGGGAATAGCCATAACAAAACTTTACACTTTAAATATAATATAATTGTCATTAGGTTAAGCAATTACTTTACTAACAACAGCTACGGGGTGTGACGTGTTATAACAATAAAAATATTTGAGTTGTGCATTGTCACCCTTGAGTTTTATTATCTGGAAATTTCATACAATACCTACCCATCTAAACAGGAGTGGTGATTACCTTAGAATAAAGCATCTCTAGAGCACATTGAAACACGTATGCGGACAACAGTGGCATGTTTTTAAAAGATAAAAACGCATTAATGAACAATGGGAAAAAATAATATATTTAAACTCACCCCAACTTTGTATTGAAATATGCTCATTGTTTGAACACGCTCTCTCTATAAAAGGTTCTTGGTATTGTGTTCAATGAAAAAGTGTTTGGTGTAGTGAAATAATTTAACTTATGAAGCGGAATACATATCCTATTATACACGAGTTCTTTGTACCTATGTTTATATGTATGTGTGTACTTCAAATACGATTAATAAATGAGTAAACTGTTTAAAATAGGGAACCTAAGAAAATAACAAATTATACATGAATGTTGCTATAAAAAATTTTAATATAATGGCACCTAATTTTAATCTACCTTATAAAAATGATGCTGTACGCCGTGTTTTTGCGTTTCCATAACACGCTTTTAAATTATCTCTGTTTGTATTCCCTGAACCCATTAAAAATGGGTAAAAGGGGTATAATGTATTTATGCAACTGTATGTAAGATGAAGAAGGGAGCATCTCCGACCCCATATAGTATATACATTCTTGATCAGCATCAATAGCCTAGCCATGTCCGATTGTCTGTCCGTCTGCCCGTATATATGAACACAAGGCCGTAGGTCCTCCTAGTGCACGCGTAGTTTTAACTTGTTACTAATATTCGATTGTAATCGACATCGAAATCCTGTTTTTGAGCAATTTTTCTAAAAATCTAGGGCAATGGCCAATTCGAAGAATTTGGCATGTATACGTACACACACATATGTATTTCTGCGCGTCTTCCTTGAATTTCAATGTTCTATTGTTTTCTTTGCTGCTATTTTAATTCGTGATTTTCTCATTTAGGCTCAGTTTTTGCTGTGGCTGTTGAGTCGGGGTGGCGGCAACTGGTGCAGTCTGTTGCTAGCTCGAACCCTACCGATTGAAACCATATTTTTTTTTTGTGGCTGGTGTGGCTGTTGAATAGGCGGCAGAAAATAATGCGGTCAGTTGCGAGTTTGAGCCCTGCCAAGGAAACTTTTTTTAAATTTATCTATATTACTACAAACGAGCGCTGCATTTGGTGATGGAAAAAGAGGATTCAAGGTACCCCTATTCGGGAGCTCCCGACTAGAACCTCATACTTGTTTTTTTTTTTTTAATTATTTGTATTTATTTTAAGGACGCTTCAATATTAAATATTAAGCGCCTGTTTGCTTAGCTATTAATAATAATATCTTCGACGTGCCGAAGATACCCTTGCAGACCCAACTGAAAAGGTTATGCTCATAGTGCTTTACCCGTATCTAAGAAGCACAGGGGAAATAGTTAGTGCCGAGATTGGTCAAAATTTCTAACTAAACAAAAATTTTTTTCATACAACAACTTAATTTTCGTCCGATCGGGCCTGTGGCAGCTATATAATATATAAGTTCGATATAAATAAGATTTTGCAAAAATGAAAGGAGCATAGGGAAATCTCTAAATGCCGTGTTTAAGAAAAATATCTTGAATGACAAGAAAGTTTTCCATACAATTACTTAATTTTCAACCGATCGTTCCTATGGCAGCTATCTGATTTAGTGGTCCACTCTTAATAGTATTTTGCATATATATGAGGAGCTTAGTAAAACTAATAAATGCCGAGGTTGGTCAAGATATCTTGAAAAACAAAATGTTTTTTCATACAAAAACTTAAATTTCGACCGATTATGATATAGTGGTCCGATCTTAATAGAGTTTAGCATATATATGAGGACTATAGTATATCTAATAAATGCCGTGTTTGGTCAAGATAACTTGATAAACAAAATTTGTATTATACAATAACTTAATTTTCGACTGATCATTCCGATGGCAGCTATATGATGTAGTGGTCCGATCCAGCTGGTTTTACATATGTGCTGCGTGCAAAGAGGGATTTCTCAAAGTTTTATAAAGAGAGCTTTAAAACTGAGAGACTAGTTCGCATAGAAACAAATAGACGGACAGACGGACATGGTTATATCGACTCGGCTGTTGATACTGATCAAGATTATATATACTAAATGGGGTAGGAGATGTCCATGCATTACACATTTCACGACAAAATTATAATATCCTCTGCAAGGGTATAAAAACGAATTAAAATAGCAGCCCAGATACAAGCACAGATAACAGTGCAACCGCAATTGCGATGCTGTTGAATGTGTGTGTGTACATGTATACAAAAATTTTTGCAATTTTCGCTGGCTGCCCCAAGCTAGCGGCCAGGCAAAACATGTTATATTTAATAACTTCTGCGTTTCTTAACCGATCTTGATAAATTTTTCTGCATTAGATCTAACTGTGCTTTTGAATATTTTAATATATCCTCAAATAATTAATTGGATTTAAATTGTGACTTATATTGGTGGGCAGTATAAATGTGTTTATTTAGTTGATTTATATCAATGATATAGTAGCAGAGAGGTAGTGATAGCTATAAAATGAAAGATACTTGATATATATATACTATTCTAGACGCTACATGTCAACTTTGCTGACTCTAGCTCTAAGATCCTAGAGAATTGCTGAAAAAACACTACTTCGATTTCGGTTTGATCGGTTACTCAGAAACGGAGAAATTATTTAATAATTTATTAACTAATTAACTATCGCGGGCACTAAGAAGACCTACGTTCTAAATTGTTCTGAGATCATTGCATATATACATATGGACAGACAGACGGATATGGCTAGATCGACTCAGGTATTAATGCTGATCAAGAATATATATATACTATATGGGGTCGGAGAAGCATCCGTCTGCCCTTTTCAACCTTTGCATAAACACATTATACCCTTTTTACCCATTTTCAATAGGTTCAGGGTATAAAAAGGGCCAAATGTCGTGTAGCCGTACACAAGAAATCGAAAAAATTCTGTTTAGGAATTCTATGCGACCAAAATCCTTCAATATACACTTATCCGTTAATCCTTCAATCCCTTGAAATATTTTGATAAAAAAGTATATTTATACACAGATTCCTATTTAATTCTTTATAAAGACAGTCACGACCCCATTCAGCGAAAATATTTGAAAAACAAAATTTTTCCATTATTGTAGTCCGTCTATAAGATTTGGCTCAGATTTAAGGCGCATAGTGAATCTCATGTGTGTCCAGTTTATTAATGATATCTTGAAAAACAAGATAGGTTTTCACAAAGGAGATTAATTTTCGTGCGATTATTCTTAGAGTACGTATACGACGTAAAAGTCCGATCCGGTCGGTTCCAAATATATTTATTGTTTCGTCCGTAAAACCTTAGGGTTTTATTTCCACTAAATTTTAAACGGAAAACACTTTTAAATTTTTGAAAATATTTGAAAAAGCTTTAGAGGCCGATAGTATGGAAATAAGTTAAATATTCACTTTATCGATTTTACAGTTTTGTTATTTTTTTTTGCGGACAGAGTAAGCAAAGTTAACAAGTCTATAACGGTTGTGTGAAATATCTGTATGGCTGTCCATACTATCCGTATGAATTATATTTTTCGGTATGTAAGCTGGAGACTTGAAATTTGGAACATATGTCGCCAACCAAGCTTACAAGCCGTAGAAACTATGTACCACGTTTTGGTCTTTGGAAATCATATTCATCATTGTTATGTTTGACCATTAACCATACAATGCATAGATACACCAAACAGCCTTTTTATCGAAACATAATTATTCGCAACGAGGGAACCCCAAGGGTGTCTGAGACCATTTTAGTGTGCCCAGATAGAGTAAGACTGCTGTTAGTGGCAGCCGAACGCTTTGAAAGCCGAACGTTCAGTATGAAGCCGCATCTTGCTCAGCGCACGTCGTCGCTGCGGCTGATGCATTTTCTTAATATACATATGTATGTTAGTTTTGAATCCTACAGCCCAAATACATATGTGTATACCTATGTGCCTCGCACTCACTCATTCCTTTGCGCACTTCTGTGCATCTTTTTCTCCCTGCATAGCTTCTCACAAAACCCCGAGATCTACATACATACATACATATGTTTGTGTTGTGTTCATGTGCACATAAGTAGATCAGAGCGTTTAGAGCATTTAAATGTGTGTGCCTTTCGCTACGACAAGCAAAAAGGGCACACAATTGAAGAAAAACCTCTGGCTCGCGACAAACGCTCTGATCTACTTATGTGCACATCTACACAACACAATCATATGTATGTATGTGTGTAGATCTCGGAGTTTTGTGAGAAGCTATGCAGGGAGAAAGAGATGCACAGAAGTGCTCAAAGGAATGAGTGAGTGCGAGGCACATGATTATACACATATGTATTTGCGCTGTAGGATTCAAAACTAACATACATATGTATATTAAGAAAATGCATCAGCCGCAGCGACGACGTGCGCTGAGCAAGATGCGGCTTCATACTGAACGTTCGGCTTTCAAAGCGTTCGGCTGCCACTAACACCCTTGGGGTTCCCTCGTTGCGAATAATCGTGTTTCGATAAAATGGCTTTTTGGTGTATCTATGCATTGTATGGTTAGTGATATAAGTTATGGCACTATTGAATTGTGATCCCTATTATTATTTTTTTGATGAAACAGCTTAGCACACGACTTGTGAAATTATCTAAAAACAAAATAAAAATGAATTAAGAACACAAAAGTGGTCGAAATGAGCATTATTAACGACCAACTTCGAGACGTCATCAGTTCACAGACTAGCGCCATTCAGTCAGCAGTGCAGAAGAAGGTGGAAATGCAGGTGGGCAGCAAGCTCTACAAAAGTACCGCCGTTTAGCGACATTACTGTTCAGCAAGAATATGGTAGTGCTAATTGATCACTTCGATGGCAAACGAAAGGATTACGCAGAGAGAGAGAGAGAGAGAGAGAGAGAGAGAGAGAGAGAGCCAGGAATATGAGGAGTCAATAGCAGCATTTTTTCTACGATTGAAACTTGCAGCATCATTTTGCAAGTACGACTCAGACAGAATGCTAACAGAACAAATACTTTTCAGTATGCAAAATCACAGCAAGTGCTATTAAGTTATCGCGAAACAGCCAACAATCTTTGCAGACGCATACGAGGCCGCGTATTCCAGGGAATTGTTACTTCGATCAGCAAACACGGTTTATGACATCCAATACGGAGCCTAATTCCAACACAAAATGTTGGTTGTTGGCGCTCGTTTGTAGTAATACAAATAAATTAAAACAAAAAACCATCGGCAGGGTTCGAACTCGAAACTGACCGCATTACTTGCTGCCGACTATACTCAATAGCCAAACAATCCAATAAAAAAAAAATAGTTTCCTTGCAGCACAGAAAACAATACAATCGCAATTGCAATGCTGTTGATAGATTTCAAAGCAGACGCATATGAATGTGTGTAAGTTCTTGCAATTTGCGCTAGCTGTCGCAAACACGTGGGCAGCCGAAACTCATTTTCTTTGTGCTTCTTAACCGATCTAAATGAAATTTTCAGCAGTAAATCTTATTGTACTATAAAAAATTCGTGTATTCTCAAGATGACTATTGCACTTAAATTGTGGCTTGTATTAGTGGCAAGCATAAATTTCTTTATTTACTTGATTTATAGCTATGGGGTAGTAGCGGGGAGATGGTGATAGTTACAAAATGAAAGATACTCGATATATATATACAATTCTAAAAGCTATCTGTTAAGTTTGATGACTCTAGCTCTTATTATTTATCAAAATTGCTAAGAAAACAGGATTTTGATATACATTTTTATTATTTAGTTTGGCAAAGGGGCAAGTTATAGAATATCGGTCAAATTTGATCTGCGCGGGTACAAAGATGACCTACAGCTAAAATTCAAGCCTCTAGCTCTTATAGATTCTGAGATCTTAACGTTCATACATACGGACGGATGGACAGCCGGACAGACAGTCGGATATGGCTAGTTGACTCGGCTATTGATACTGATCAAGAATATATTAGCCACTGGCTGCCAAAACTCAAGCTTGTGAGACAACACACAAGTGACACACAAGTGCTCTTGGGCCAGCATGACAATTCGTTAAATGTAGGTATATAATAAAGCTCTAGCGAACTGGGTTCTTTTTTTTAAATAGTGGAAAATTGGCATAATATGAAAGAGGAGCATTTACAACAATGTATAGAAGCACCAGGATCCATAATACTCATGAATAAATAAATTGAGACGCTGCAGGCTACGACCCACGCGTGTGCCTTTTCGAACTCTATCTATGTATGTCATCATTAAATTCAACTCATGGGATGACTACTATTCAACTTCAACTATTTTTTCGAAAGCTTAAGTGGAACACATCAGCAAACACTCTCTGCTGCCTGGCATGTGATGTGAAACTATCGATAGTTTCCAAGAGATCTGGACGGTCTACCATAGCTACTTGTCCATAAGCTGTTTAGCGTACTTCTATAGTTCGCATCTCATCTTACATCAGATGCTGGTTAACCGGCCAGATCCTCTTGGTTCCTTCAATATGAAGGCCCATCGAACCACATCGACGCAAGTAATTCACCAACATCGCACCCTCTTAAATCAATATATGCTGGGTTTTGCCGTGTAGGTACATGCAAATCAGCTGTCTCTGTCCATTCTTGGATTTCAGTCAATCGATTCAACAATTTAGCAACATGCTATAGACGAAGGATGTGACCAAATCCAACGAAGCCTGACTTCAGAATCAGACTAAAGAACCGTCCGTTCAATTGGTAATCTTATGAGATTTCGGACTCGATGACAAAGATCTGCAAGAAGATGAGCCGTAGGGAAGAGTCCTCTTCTTGAGAGGGGTACTTTAGATTTTGATTGCAACAACGAAATACGACAACTTTCTGCATTACGGCTGTGTATATATACGCATGCTCCAAACGCTTTTATTGAGGCGTCGGCGAAACTATGTATGTCGGTGAAAGTTGGCTGTGTAATTGTGGTATTTTTATTCGTTGCAACTGAATCAAAGTAGATTTCAGTTGCTGCCACGAGATATCCGAACTCTTAGGGACAGATTCATCCCAGTCTAACTTCTGAAGATAGAGCTCTCGGTATAGGAGTTTTTCCTTGATATTTTCGTTTTGACGCTCTAAGACCCATGATTGAATCTTCATTCGGCAACTACAACACGCCAAGTGTTTTGGTTGTGTCAGACTCTGAGATCGATATCGGCTTAGCTGCGTTTGGTTAGTTCGAAACCTGCGCTTTGAAGTATTTGCAACAATGCAGACTTAATTGTCTGAAGGCTCTGTGCGCATGCAGCACCAGTCAGTAAATCACCGACATAAAAGTTGATCCCTATAACGTCAGCAGCTTAAGGGTTTGATGACTCGCTCATCTCGTTTAGCTTTGTTAAGCACCGTATTGCCAAAAACGGGGCAGGCGCACTGTAAGTGCTTAACCTGAAGGACCATAAAGAGTCAGATGAGTTCTTTCTCCACACTACGATGCGATTAAAACCTCAATCTGCTTCATACACCATGACCTGCTCATACATCTGTTTGATGTCAGCTGTTAATGTATATATGTGGAGTCGAAATCGAATCAACGTCGAGTATAGATCTTGAATGGTCGGTCCAACCATTAGAGGGTCATTCAACGCAATTTAGTGCGATGGCCGACAGGACAGGTATTAAAACACACTGATGCGGAATGAAGTAGTATAGAGCAATTGGAGTCTGATCAGCTATTTCAGACATGTGACCCAAAGTTAAATATTCCTTGACAAAATCCAAATACATATGCTTAAGCTCGGGATCTCGCGTCTTTCAAGCGACAAAACGACGCTTAGCAACCTCAAGGAAGTTGCCAAGCTGATTGGGATCTGGTTTAAATGGCGGTCTTACCTTAAATCGACCTGAGGGCAATATTTCCAGATTATCTATACGGTGGTTCTCACATGCACTCACATTCTCATGACTTGACGGCGTGTTACGCCAACAACAAGAATCGGACAATTCGGACATTGTTTAATCTGACCGACAGACAGAAGCTCAAAGAACGTCTTAGCTCCAAATGCAGGTTCTCAGGGTTTTTTCAACCACTGACATAGAATCTAACGAGAACTCACTGCAATTGCATCGTGACTTCACCTTCTTACTTCAGTATTGCATTGAGTAGTCCCAAGTAAGCTGATACTAGCCTCTTCTCTACGCAGCTGAAATGGTTGTGCTAGCTCGTCTGTTACAAAATTAATTTGTGAATCAGCATCGAGTAAAGCTCTAGCCAAAACGAATTCGCCAAGGCTGTTTCACAATCACTCCATAATGGAATGATTGCATAATCGAGTTTATCCTCCCATTTTCGTCTAGTCATTGGGTCAACTTTGTTCATAACGAGATGAATGAGAATCGCGTTAGAAATGATTTTGTCATCACCTATTGACCGGAGCGAGCCATAGATGGCGGAGACTGTGTCAATCATTGATCTCAATGATGCCGCAGAAGGTTGCGTTATTTTCGGCAGGCTAAAAAAATCGAATATATTTTCATAAATATTAGACATTTATTATCGTATACTCTCCTTAGACTGTCTTATGCTTTTCAATAATTGTCCTCGGTGACTTGAGACTCTCTAACAGTGCCTAGAGCTTCACCAGAGAGACATGAGATCAGATGATTGAAGTTCTCTATGCTCGGGATCGCATGATCGCTATGAACAAGAGTTTCTAACAGGCTAATAAAATTCTTAAGTTCGGAGTATTTTCCACTAAACTGGACTCTGTAGATCCTAGGTTTAATTTACCATATTATTATTATGTGATCATTCAAACGCCGTACGTTTCTAACATACAAATTGCCTTTTTTTTTTAATCGTCAAAACTTTTCCTTATAATCCATCTTTGACTCTAAATTCGATTTAATAATTATTAATTTAAATTAAGACCGAATATGCCAAACGAGTTAAAAAAAATACTAATATGCCTGATTAATAAAGCGTAGGGGAGCGAGCGTCTCTTGACAGAAACGCGCTAACGAAATATGAGTACAACAACAATTGCACAGCCACCACTTAGCAGCCACACATTTAGAACGAAAATATACAGGCTGCAGCTGGCTTACAATGTACACGTGTATGTATGCGTGTACTGCACTTATATATAAGAGAGTGATGGCAAAAAGAGGGAAACGACAAAGACTAAACAAAATGAAATTGTAGTGACAAATAATTTTTAACACTAATTATCATTCGCGTCGAAGCACTAAATTTCACAAATACTAAATTATATGTATGAACCTCCAAAGCGGTTAGTAAGTGCATGTAAATTTGAATTATGCTCAACTACTTTACATATGTGCCAAGATTTGAAAGCGTTGGCTTCATTATCGCGACGAAGCTAATAAAGTTTAGCTTCAATTTTTAGAGCAACAATGTCTGCTGTTCCGGACGTTCCATTTGGAAGCTACTTTTCTTGGCATTCTCCAACGATGGCAGCAGGATAGATTTAATTTTTAATTATTTCTGGCCGACACGAATTTATTTCTCTTTTCAATTTAATTAACTCGCGAGCCACAGATAGTTGCACTTAAGCCACATGAGTTTATTTATTACGCACAATTATCTTTTAAAACTGACCACCGTGGGTGCCATGGAAGCTTATATTCTTTTATATAGTTAATAAACGAAATTTGGTGACTTTAAAAGCAAGATTATGTGTTTTAGTGCGTATCGCTTTGATATAATTCGACAACTGACTTCTTAAGACTAAATTAAGCTAAGGCGTCCAAGCGAGGCGAATTCGCTCTCAGAGCGAGTGATAAAGCTTTTCTGCGCTCTTGCTCCGCCCTAAACCTAACTTACACTATACTTCTAGTTGTACCCTAAATCCATTGAAAATGGTTAAAGGCTATAATGTATATGTGCAAATGTATGTAACAGGCAGAAGGAATCATCTTCGACCCCATAAATATATATATTCTTGATCAGCATCAACAGCCGAGTCGATCTAGCCATGTCCGTCTGCTATTTTTATTTAAATTTAGCTGTAGGTCCTCCAAATCCATGCGCAGATCGAGTTTGTTTCCAATAATCGATAACTTACTCCGTTTCCAAGCAATCGATAAGCATCGATATCGAAATTCTGTTTTTTTTTTAACAACTTGGGTATATAAAAAGAGCTGGAGTCACCAAAGGTTATATGTTTATTCTAGAAAAGTATATACATACATACATACATATATCAAGTATCTTTCATTTTATACCTATCGCCACCTCCCCGCTACTAACTCATAGCTATAAATCAAGTTAGTAACCCAACTTGTGTTGCCCTCCAATTTACGCTACAATTTTAATGTAATAAAATTAACTTATTGAGAACTCACAAATATTCTATGGTACAATAAGGTATGCTGTACAAAATTTCATTAAGATCCGATAAGTAACACTTGCTTGTGGCTAGCGTAAATTTCAAGAATTTCTGTATACATGTACAAGTTAACTCTTGCACGCGCAATACTGTAGCCGGATGTAATCGGATACCTTTGTTGTGCAATATCCGTTATCGCTCATATGCTTGGTCGGTTTGCCGACAACGACTCAGCTGCATGCTTTTAAGAATTGTCAAATTGTAATTTTTTCATATTTTGTATTTAGCTTTTAAAAATTGTAATAATCTAATATGATTTATCAAATAAACGTCAAACACCCAACACGTTGGTACTCCTGCACAGAGCCGTTAATAAATACACTCAAAAAACACATAATTGGGCCATTAATAAATGCACTCAAAGAATACATAATTGGCGCCTACCTAACTGAAGAATCCTAAACAAAAAGCCTTTTTAAATAATACAATATAAAATCAGCTTTGGTTCTACAAATATGCGACATGCCACCGTTGTGAAAAGTGAACTTTAAAACAAAAAAAAACAGAACAGGCAGCACAATTCGCGTCTGACAAAGTGTTCATGACCGGCATCAAATCGCTCAGTGTGTTTTCGCTTTCTTGACCTACGCCAATTTGCTCAGTGTGCTCGTGTGTTAAATCACAATCATTAATTGTTTGTTCACCGAGGCCGCAGGAGCTCCTCGGGCAGCAGTGTTTCACCAGAATAGCGCGCAAGCTAGACTGGGCAGCGATTTGAAATTCGATCTTGACTGCAGCAAGGGAGCAGCAGAGCCAACGAATAGATCATACAACGATAAGGGACGTCCCAAACAAAAACAATGTAAGTGAGTTGCTCAACAACAATGATGTCTTAAGTTTGCGTGAACTTTTTTAGCGTTATGGCAATAATCCTGAATATAGGAATATTGTGTTTTGTGTGCCATTTTGTTTTGCTAACTTCTTGACAATTTTGTTGATTTTCCGGTTGATTGGTGGTTTGATTGTGTTACACAGCGATCCATGAATAAGGCATTCCCATGAATATAGGGACCCCATGCCAGGAAATTCAGATTCAAAGGGTTCAGTAGAATCCCAGTTATGATAAACAAACCAAGCGCGGCGGTCTCAGCTTCGTTGCAAGCCCAGGCTGAAGCTTTCAATAGAATGGACAAGGCCTTAAGGAAAAGCTTAGAGAGCCAAATTGCTGAGTTCACAAAATAGGTAGTAAATACGGTAATTTCTGCCCCTCCTATAGAAGTTACGATGAACCGCTAGATGCGGTCAAATGTCTGCCTGAATTTACAATGGCACACGAGGCCTACGTTTCTTGGCGACAAGCTGCGACGGCAGCATATAAAATATTCAATCCATATAATGGCAGTTCTTGTCATTATCAGGCAGTGATCATAAGGAGTAAGATCAGGGGCTCCGCTGATGCTGTGTTGGCTTCATTCGGCACAGTATTAAATTTCTATTCAATAACAAATCGCCTCTACTTCACGTGTAGCGACAAGCGGCCAATACTCGTCATCGAGCAGGATATAGGCACTCTTAGGCAGGGTGGCCTGCCCTTCCTGCCATACCATGACGAGGTTGAAAAGAAGCTGATATTATTAACTAATAAAGTCAACATGTGTGAAAAATTCCGCGATAATTTATATCAGGGTTAAGGCGCAGTGTAACTGATGTACTTTCTGCGGCAAGATCCAGAGACTTCCCTTCGGCTCTGGCTCTCGCCCAAGAGGTCGAGTCGAACTATGAAAGATATGCATTCGCTGCCAATTTTACGCGGAAGAAAGAGAGCGCAGGCCAAACGCGAAAGCGCAAGGTCAGCAACTGAAGAAATTTTTTAGGGGTAAGTCCCTGCTGCCCCTCATCAGGCGAGAAGTAGCGAGGACACAGATGATAATTGTTAGCGACACGGGCGCGGCGAAAAACTACATTCGCCCATACCCTTGGATAAAAGGAGTCCGCTCGGTCGATAAACCATTAAGAATCCATGCAATTCATGGTACTATCAAAATTTCACAGAAATGTTATATATCAATATTTGGTCAGAAGAAATGTTCTTCTTTCTTCCGGATCTTTCAACATTCGACGGTATCATATGCCTGGACCTGTTAACACAAGTCGGAGCTCAACTTTATCTAAACACTAGCCAACTCAAGTCGGTAATCAATCAGAACCGATACTGTACAATAAGTGCGTAAACGTTAACTTCACTAACGCTGACTCAATAAGAGACAAATTCCTAAAAATATTACATGGTAGGAAAAAGAACTTTGCAGACGCTAATGAAGCTCTGCCTTACAACACTTCATTCAGGAGATCATCCAGGACACTGAAGAGTCCAGATATTAATTATGCTACAAACGAAAGAGAGCTACTGGCAGATTTCAACATCTTCGCATCAGCCTCTGGCCTTCTATAAAATAAAATTATACAAGCCAGGCAAGGAAAATCTAGTCGCTGATGCCTTGTCCAGGCAACAGCTTAACGCTTTGAGCCACCAAGATAATGAAGCATGCATTGCCACGGCTCACAGTGAGCTTTCCCTAACAACAATTGAATCTTCTGAAAAACTATTGAATTGTTTCCAAAACCAGATAGTTCTCGAGGAAGCGAACTTTCCGTCGAAGCGTAGCTTCATTCTGCTTGGAAATAAAAGGAAATAGTTAAACCTAATACGGTAAATGCACTACTGTGTTGGCTCGGAAATTCCCGATGGCCAACTTCTGGCACAGCAAAAAGCGAGTTACGAATATTTTCAGAGTTGGTGAGCGGGAAGAAATCCTCCTCACAGAGCACAACAGGGCTCATAGGGTAGCCGAGGAAAATGTCAAACAGATCATGGAGGAATATTATTTCCCAAAAATGACCAAGATTGCAAATGAAATCGAGCTGAACTGCAAGGTTTGCGCGTGGGCAAAATATGACAGACATCCTAGAAAAAATGAACTCGGGGAGACTCCGATTCCCTCACACGCAGAGGAAATGTTACATGTAGACATTTTTTCAACAGGCAAACAACTTTTTTTTTAACATGCATTGACAAAATTTCGAAATTCGCTATAGTCAAGCCAATTCAATCACGAACCATAGAAGAATTAAAAGTTGCCATATTACACCTCATGAATTTCTATCCGGTAGCCAAAGCAATCTACTTCGACAGCCGTCCTTAAACTCCCAGACGATCAGCTCGCCTTTAATGAACAATTATGGTGTCAACATTTCAAATGCACCACCCCTCCATGCTTGAGCTTGCTAGATGTCTGAAGATCGCAAAAAACATAAGCGATACTGTTGAGGTCATTTTGTAAGCTACAAGCGAATACAACAAGACAAATTTCTCGATCCCCAACAAAAGACCAGTTGATGCTGTGAAGTCTCATTCAGATGTAGTGCTAACAGAGATTCAGGATAGACTCAAAAGGGCTCAAGACACACTCAAAACCAGAGAGAACCAGTCTCGACAAAATAGAGTCTTCGAAGTCGGCGAGAAAGTTTTGGTAAAATCCAATCGCAGGCTTGGAAACAAACTCACGCATTTATACGTGAGGGAGAGAGCTGTGGAAGCTGACCTGGGAACCACGGATTAATGGGAGGGTGGTCCACAAGGACAACCTTAAATGAATATCCCACTTTATAAACCTTCTATTATAAGTTTTGCCCACATGTTAAGACACTAGGAATGTAAATTTTTTAGCCACTTAGCATATTTGTTAATTAAGTTGGGTGGTGGTTGTTATTAATTCTAGAGTGCAGGATCAAATCAACTAATTAACTTCTGCCGTCAATCAAATTTTAAAAACTACAAAAAATAATCAAATGGAATGGAATGGAAATTGTAAACACTCTTAGCCACGAATAAAATGTTGCTAATGGAGTTGCAAAACACAATGCTCGCCATAAGCCTTGCCAAGGCAAACATTGTCAGCCTAAATACTTTAGACAACGCAAACCTAAAATCCGTTTGGCTTGAGGAGCCCACAAATACCCCCATTGCTGACCTTATGTCTATATCGTCCGAGAAAGTCCTGCAGTCTAGAAACATGTTTTATTTTATAATTATGTTTTCTAAAGTTAAGGATATATACCATAAAGTCACACTCTACACTTGGATAGAAACATCGTCGCCCAATGCGAAGGCCAAGTTCAAGCATTGAAGAACTGCACGACCACGTTGAGAACAACCTTTTGTCAACTTTAACGGCCAGATCATGCGCCAGAGAGCTCCATGCAGGCGGAGTGGCTCCCTGGCAAATCCAGCCGAGTCACCTGGATGCGATCACATGGATTGACGACGGAATCATAATCGTCAACGACGCATCGGTATTAGTGTGCGTGGACAATGTTAACTGTTAGTTTACTAACTCTTGCACGCGCAATGCTGGCGAATGAAGCGTCATGTCCTTGTCTTGCGATTTCCGTTAACGCGCATATGCTTGGTCGGCTTGCCAACCACGACTTGTCAAATTATCATTTTTTCATATTTTTATTTAGTTCTTAAAAATTTTAATAATGTAAAATCAGTTATCGTTGACCCAACATCGGTACTCCGGCACTGACCCACAAATAAATGCACTCCAAAAACACATAAATGAGGCGGCAAGTAGTGCGGTTAGTTGCGAGCTCGAACCTGCTAAAGGAATTTTTTTTTATACCCTTGCGAGGGACTTATAATTTTGTCGGGAAATGTATTTCGCATAGGAGACATCTCCGACCCTATAAGGTATATATGATCAGTATCAACAGCTGAGTCGATACAGCCATGTCCGTCTGTCCGTCTGTCTGTTTTTATGCAATCTAGTCTCTCAATATTTATGAAACTGCAGAAGTCCATCTTTCTGTTGCACGCAGCACATATGTCAAAACCAGCTGAATCGGGTCACTATATCATATAGCTGACATAGGAACGATCGGTCGAAAATCAAGTTGTTGAATGGAATTTATTTTGTTTTTCAAGATATCTTGACCAAACTCGACATTAATTAGTTTCACTATTTTCCCCATATATTTGCATAATCCTATTAAGATCGGACCACTATATCATATAGCTCCCTAAGCGTTATATGGAAAACTTCTTTGTTTTTTAAGATATCTTAACCATACTCGGCATTAAATATTTTTCCTGTGCTTTTTAGAACGGGAAAAGCACTATGAGCATTATGAGAGGGTTAGGTCTGCAAGGGTATTAAATCTTCGGCATGCCGAAGTTGGTATTAAAAATGTATATATTTTTGATAATAAACTAAATTGCCATTCATATTTTCAGGTAAAAATCTGGTTTCAAAACCATCGGTATAAGTGCAAGCGACAAGCCAAAGAAAAGGCAATGGCTGAACAAAATCAACACAATCAGGTAATAACCTTAATCCTTGATGACAAAGACCATACTTGTAACATTTGCAGACCTGTTCTTGAGTAAGCTTCATATGCAATTCTATTCAATTTTATTCAACTAAAAATATACATGAAATTAATTGATTTGGTCTTCTGCGGAAATTACAGGCTTCCCATGCATTAATTTTCTCTTCTACAACTTAGTCTTTGTCTTTAGTCCTGTTTTGTAGTTGTTTTTGTACTTAGCGGCTTGATCATAGGTTGTTGTATTTATTTTGTGTATGTATGAAAGCCAGAATATGTGTATCGGTATCTCAATGCTGAGCTGATGCTACCTCCTGGTAACCTTTTTAAGATTATGGCTTGATACAGCAAATTTGGTTTGTTGGCTTCTAATTTTGGGTAGCTCACCAGTGCCTTTTAAAATTAGCAAGAGTACATTTTTAGAAGAATGGTTTTGGTATTTACACACATTCGAATGCAATATGACCTAAAAGTTTCAAAAAGATATCGTACTCTGTTACTAGGGGAACAAGAAGCTCAGCCAGTGCTAAGGCGTGGAGTTATGCGAATCTCCTAATCGGGCATAACTTTTCCTTAATGCGCTATTTATATGATTAAGTTTATATTAGAAATTTTAGTTGTACTGGAGAAGTTTCTCACATGACCTTTTAATTTACTGAAAATCTCTTGATCATTATTTACTGCCGAAAATTATTTAGTACCCTCAGCAAATCAATTGATTAGAATAGAACAGTTGATCTTGTATTTGTCCATATTGCTAATGTGTTCAGAACCCCTCCTTTATCTCTTCTTGAGGTTAAATATAACATCTTATTTCTCATTCATCGGCTACCAATGAGTCCCACAGTTGCTTTTGCAAAGGAAGCTATTCTTTGTTTAATCAACAAATTCATGCAACCGACTCGTCTTTTTTATTTGACTCGGTTGATATGCATACTGCTATTAATTTGTTTTATAACACCCTGATCTCCCTCTTAGATGTTTGTATTCCTAAAACAATTTCTTAAATTGCTTCTTCATAGCCGCCCTGACTTACTCCTAGACTACCAATCATAAAAAATATTAAGACTAAATTTTTTAAAAAGTTTAATAAGTCTGGTTCGATTATTGACTTGGCTAAATATTCCATAGCCATGTAGAACATATTTTTTTCTGATCGCAAATCTTTAAGCTTGGCATCTTGTTATTTTCTCGGGATGGAGAAAGCTAGCATTGATTCTGATTCTGCTAACCTCTTTGTTAATTTTTTCCAATTAACCTACTCTTCTGTCTGTCCTAATAATCTTACCCTGGTAATATTAGTTTCTCTGATTCTATATATACTTGCTCCAATTATTTCCCATCCCTCTCTCTTTCTGCTATAACTTCTTTAAAATCTTCTTACTCTCCTGGGCCGGACAATATTCCTAGTTGTCTATTAAAGTTTAGTTCTACCCTTCTTCGTCTATTGCTTAAGCTTTTGAATCTATCCATCGAATATTTTGTCTTTCCATCTCTTTGGAAAGAATCTAATGTCATTCTTCTTCACAATAAAGGTGGAAAGGAATAAAAAATTACAGAGACATTGCAGCACTGTCCTCTTTCCCTAATTTTTTTTTAATAAAAAAATCACTTTAAATTTGCACTTTAAATTTGTCATTTACACCGACTTCAGTAAAGTGTTTGATTCTGTGCACCGTGATCTTTTACTCCTTAAACTTGACTGCATCCAACTCCTCGCCTATCCGACCGAGGGGCGCAGTCGTGTAACGGACGACACGAAACACAAAGTAAATACGAAAAAAAAATAAAAAAAACTATACAAACTACGAATATGTGTACAAATACAATTACAAATAAATAATAAGACTATCTACTTGCTAAATAGTTAACAATAGAATACTTTATAAGAGAAAAATAAGTAATGTAATGCTTGTTATAGTCATCACAGAGAACTCTGATCGGTTCATGCAAAGCATAATTAGTTGAGCAAAATTTAAGCGATAGGGGTACAAAATTACACGTTAGACTAATATGGATAGAGAAATTGGCTAGTCAACAGAGAAGAGTCGATTTCACCAGTAATTAATTTATGAATAAATAATACAGCCAGCATGCTTCTACGATTAATCACAGAAGGACGGTTAATAATCAGAAGTGTTGTGGATTCAATTCTGTCTTGACGTATAGCGTATTGTGGTGACCAGCTACATGAGGCATACTCAAGTATAGGTCGTACCAAAGATATATTAATTGTTTTTGTCGTGTACGAATCATCAGTCTCCGACCATCGCTTGATGAAACCCTTATTGACCTTATTGACCACGGCTTTAACATGAGAGTAGAATTTAAGTTTATGATCAAGGATGACACCTAGATCATTAACTTCATTAGAACTACCGATAACACACTTGAGCGGTAAGCTATCAAGGATGTAAGAAACCAATTGACGACGACTTCTATAGAAAGTCATTACCTTGCATTTGGAGCAGTTAAAATTTAAGAGGTTGGCTTGACACCAAGACTGACATGCATCAATGTCGGCTTGTAAAAGGTCACATGATGCTAAGTCTTTACATGCGATGTAGAATTTTACATCATCAGCATACATTAATACCCAAGAGTGAGACAGTACCGAGGGAAGGTCATTGATGAAAAGAGTAAAGAGTAGTGGGCCAAGATGACTACCTTGAAGAACACCAGAAGTCACCAGAATACGTTTAGAAACCGAATTTCTGAAAATAACCTTTTCGGTTTTATTACGCAAATACTTTGCAATCCAGTACAAGTGATTGACTGGGAAGCCGAGAAGGCATAAAATATAAAGCAGCAAGGATTGGTTGACAGAGTCGAAAGCCTTACTGAAATCAGTATAGATGACGTCAGTCTGCATTCTTTTCTTAAACCCATCAATTGCAAGCGAAGTAATCTCAAGAAGGTTAGTGGTTGTAGATCTGCGCTTTACGAACCCATGCTGGGATGGTGAAATAATAGAAATACATAAATGTTGCAGTTGAGATGTTATGATTCTCTCAAAAGCTTTAGGTATAGCGGATAATTTGAATATATCGAAAATATCGACATCGGACTTCCTCCCTTTTTTATGGTGAGGAATAATGTATGATTACTTCCAAATGGTTGGAAAAGATAAAGTGTTTACGGCCAATTGAAAAAGTTTTAAAACAGGTTTACATAATGCTGCAGCTCAGAACCTGAGCCCACAAGCATTAAGACCATCAGGGCTAGGTCAGTAAGCCCGCTTGATAGTGTTAAGGTCGCTAAGAAGCGAACTTTCCGTAATAATAGGATTTAAGATGCTGTTTGACCTCTGCAACTGATAAGGATAAGGCTGCCTTTTACTATAACTAGAGGAGGAGTAGGAGGTTTGAAAAAAGTACGCGAACAGATCGGCTATGCCTGGATCATTCCCGCTCTTATCTGGAAACTTAACCTAAGAAGGCAAATAGATGTATTTCGTATAGAAATGATAATGTTAAGAAATTGATCGGGATCATGTGAAAATTGGAGGCGACAACGTCGAAGGAAATCTTTATAGCAGATGGAATTTTGAGAGGAAAAATTTGATCAGGCAATCAGAGTGATTTCCCGATTTCTTAAACTTTTTCTAACACCTCGACTTTACATTTTTTATCTCATAAGTTCCCTTGAGAACCAGGGCGGCCTATCAGGCTTCGATGCGTGAGCAAGAGGAACGCAGACATAAAAAATCGAGTACAAGGTATCATAAAACAGTTTAATGACAACATCAATGTCTGCACGATTGTACAGTTGGGACCAAGTTGCAAAATAAGATTATTCTGTTTATGAAAATCAGCCTTTCGGAATCAGCGCTCGATTCGGGACTCGGGCTGGTAGATCAATGATCAATGAGCATTTCCAGAGTTGAATGAAAAGGGTCTTTAGGCAGCGTAAGCGGATTAATACTGTACAACACTGTCGAGCGAATCCAACACTAAAATTAGATCAAGATCTATTTCTTTAATTGCGCACATGATTAACCTGCCGGAGGGACATTTCATGTAGATCATTAATAAAATCGTAAGACGCAGACCGCAACAGAAAGTTTAATTCTGAAGACGATGAGCAATCGACATCTGGGAGATAAAAGTCCCCAAGAACTACTAAAAGATCCTATCAGAAAGTAGGGGTATGTAGATTTAATAGCATTAAGATGGGCTTGATAAGTGGACAGTTAGATACAGGAGGTATATATCAGCATGAAATAAAGATAGAAAAACTTCCAAATACAACTTCTACAGCCACCAGCTCAACCTCTGAGATGGGAAGATCAATGCGTTCCGACGACAGACAAGACTCGAAGCTCGATCACATCTGTAAGTGGTGTATTTGAAGGTAAAAATTGACGAGTCTGGGTAAAAGCGATAATTTGAAAACCAAAATCAAGAGAATCTAAATACAGGCCAACAAGTTTGGATTTAAGACCTCTAACATTCTGGTTAGAGCTCGAAAGAAGAATTTACTTTTTTGACGCAGCATGTAAAGTTGATGCGCCAGTAGAAATAGGTGGTAATAAAATCGGGGTCGGTGATTCTAATAGAAATATGTGCATTATAATTTAGGCTATTAGCATTTAACTTTCATTTCCTATGTATTAAATAATTAGGCATACACTCATTTTATCGAACATTAATAAAATAATAAATAAATAAATATAATGCGCTTATTGCTTTTATAAAAATCAAACAATAAACACCACCCTATTCACGGAAGAAACGCATAGTGGAAGGCTAAGATATGAGGTAACATAGCAACTGCATAATCTGCACAGCCTTCGTGTGTGATTTTGTGTGTACATGTATATTTTATATGTAATTAAAGAGGGAAGCGAGAATGTTGTAAATGAATCTGGGTATAGAGTATGAAAGAGTGCAATTTTTTTTCAAGTTTATAAAAACTTTTGAGAAATAGACATATAAACATATTCTATTTTTATTTTTTATTTTCAGTCTGCAAGCTCGCCAAGACGCGTCGCTGTTCCAGTTTTGGTAAAGGATGGTAAGCCGTGCCCTGGAGCAAATAATGCAGTACAACCGCAAACGCTTAATAACAGCTCCTCAACTTCTGGTAACAACAGCAATAATACCAATGGGAATGCAAATGGTGTAACTGGAACAGCTGCAGTTACAACCAATGTTCCGAGTGTACTAAATTTGATCCCTGGTGATACACCTAACTCTCACTCACCTGATACATCTTCATCTCTAATAGCAAGTTACGGTGGGACAGTTGGAGGTTCCAATGCTTCTATGTTACAACAACCCTGCAATAATGCTCTTATGTCAAATAGCTTAGCTATGGCTTATCGAAACCAAAATAATTTTATTTCGAATGGTCATCAGCAACAGTGTGGAGGATATTTGCCATTGCAAGGTAGAGCATGGTAAAATCACCTTTATCATGACATTCTTTCGGTTCTGTAGAAACGTACTCAATTCAGTTATATGTAAATTTACTGACAACAGAAATTAAAAAAATTTGTTTAATTTAATTTCAGTTTCATAAAATGAAATTTTTGCTTATATACTATCAATAATACATAAGTTATAAAAAAAAAAATTTCCAAAATCCTCTACAAAATTAGTTATTAGCAATAAGTGTATATATTAATAGGTCAATGTATTAAACAATAAACTATAAACTTAAATGTGTTCAAATGGTTTTAAAATTTAGTGGCTTACATGAACATAGATATATAACATTAAATTCTATATGTTATATAAGAGTTAAAGAAATAACTCAGTCTTTCCCGGGACAAATCGGTAATTTTAAGGTGGTGGTTTCAGGGACTTCCGGCGTATGGGTCTGTTAAATATGGTATGTCAAGTGATAGAATGCACAACTAGGCGGTTCCAGAACCGGTTGGACCTAGAAGTAATAGTTTCGCAAACCATATAGATATTCAGGTCGGTGAAAATATTCTCTTTTCTGAAATAGTGAAACCAGCGCACGTTGGTCATGCGACGGAATGACATAGTGATGCCAGCCTGGTCTCCTTTAAAAGTGTTGCCACTTGCAGTGCCCTAATTTAATTTTGAAAGCCCTATGCCCTTGCAGACCTGACGTTTGCCATTTGCCCGCTCACTAAGGACCCAACCAACTTTGTCCAGTCAGTCCTTTGCAGAGGACTCTCCGTGTTTCAGAGGTTGCTATTCGCTATTATTATCGAAGCGGAAAGAGCTTTCATATTTTAAATGATATTAGGTCATCTCTTCGTACAAATTTCAACTCCCTGAGCTTCCGTGAGGATTGTCGTATTTTTCTTTATTTCCGTATGTGTGTATGTTCAGTGCACCGCAGGAAAAAAGTTAAAACTTACAGTGGAAAAACTTACAACTCGGATTGCTACAACAAACACGAAATAAAAGTAGCACACAAACCTACGAACATGTTACAAAAATTCTTTAACAAAATTAAAGCAAAAATTCCTATGACCGACAAAAGTAATGTAATTTACCAAATATGTGCTGGGGAAAATAACAACAAATGCAATAGTGTGTACATAGGCACAACAAAATCAAAACTAAAAACAAGGATTACCCAACATAAATCACACTTCAAATTAAGACATCAAAATAATATGCAGAAAACAGCACTAATGACCCATTGTATGAGAAGCAACCACACGCCAAATTTTGACGCAACAACAATCTTACAACAAGAACAACACTACAACAAACGACACACATTAGAAATGCTACACATAATTAACACACCAACGAACAAACGACTAAACTACAAGACGGACACCCAAAATTGCGCTCACTTGTACAGACACCTATTGAACAGCCAAACAGTTTAAATCTCCACGTCATAAAGCGCAGACGTGTTAAATAATGTATGTTAAATGTGTCAATTTATTGTTTAATTTAATATATTTAAATGTTAATTGTTTTTTATACCTTGTGTTAGTGCCCTGAAGACGGTTTGCCGATGCGCAACCGAAATATATTGGAAACAAAATTTCAATAAAATTGTTTTCATTGTTTTATTAAAACAAACCCGGACCTCGAGCCAGCTAACTAAACTATTATATCAAATATCTTTCAAATATTATACCTATCGCCACCACCACGATACCACCGAATAGCTATAAATCCAGTTAATAACCCCACTTGTATTGCCCACCAATTTAAGCTACAATTTTAATGTAATTGATTTTTTTTTGAGAATACAGAAATATTCTATAGCCCAATAAAATACACTGTAGAAAATTTAATTAAGATCGGTTAAGAAACACAAAAGTTATTAAAGAAAACGTGTTTCGGCTGGCCACTTGTTGGAGTCAGCTAGCACAGATAGTACGAATTTCTGTATATATGTCCACACATACATTCACGCGCGTCTTCTTTTGAATTCTATCAACAGCGTTGCAATTGTGACTGTATTATATTCTGTGCTAAGTGTATGTGCTGCTATTTTAAACTGTTGGTTTGCCTTATGAGTAGGGGTGGTGGCAAAAAGTGTGGTCTGTCGCGTGAACGAGTCCTATTGAGGGACCTATTTTTTTATTGAACCCATACAAAAATTGTTAAAGTCCACTATGTAGCAATAAATCAAATACACTTAAGCTACCCACCAACTTAAACTAAAATATTCTGTAGCACAATAAGCTATACTGTACACACACACGTTCATCTTCTATGAATTTTTTCTACAGCATTGCAATTGTATTGTTTTCCGTGCTTCTTTTTATTTATTTTTTATTTTTTATTTAGACTTAATTATTGGTAGTAGGAAGTAGTGTGGACTGTTGCGGGTTCAAACCCCTACTGAGGAAACTATTTTTATTATTTTTATATTTGTTTTTATAATTACTAAGGCAAACGAGCGCGTAGCACGAGCTTCATTTGGTGTTGGAAGAAGTGGGCTACGAGTAGTTTCCCCAGTCCGGAGCTTCCGACTAGAACCTCTTATATTTTTGTGTCTGATTTTGCGGTTGCAGCTCAAGCAAATCGACCTAACGCCAGTTGTAAAACGGTAATAGGAGCTCGGAGTGACTTTTTATCTTTATATATTTATTACTCAATGGCTGATCGCCCATGCAGAGCCAAGCAGAGATTTTGTAAATAGCTCTTGCCAAGACTCACTAGCACTAGCATGAACCAATAGGAGCACAGACAGTTCTGGCAAGCCAGTCACGGCTCGTCACAGTGCTGACAGATTCCTTTCGCCGTTTTGCTGCCTGTTTATTACCAAAGACACCTTTTACAAAAATTAATAATTAAGTTTTGGAAAATAATTAATACTAATTGCGTTCAACAGCCCAATTTATCCGAATCACAACTATCCTGCAGCACGCACAAAGGCCAGAAGTCAACAAGCGAAAAACGGCAGATCAGGGACCGTATTGGATAACATCCTAGGCACGTACAATTATACCACTCATCTCTGGCGACTGTATCATCAAAAACGGTGGCAACGCCACTTGGTGACATCCGAAGATGTTTCTGCCCAATTAACAAAAAAAACGGTTGTCGGTCATTTTCCGTTGTGTGTGTCCAATTAATAATGTGAACAACAAACATTTATAGCGAAACAAAAACAATTCTATAAAAACCTTCGAACGAAAACTTATAACAGAATAACTATCAAGAAACGAAATGATTTAAACTATGCCGTCAAACCAAAACTTGGAACAGAATAACTGTCAATATACGAAATGATTTAAACAATGATTGAAATACCAAACTGCATAAATAAAACATTGCAATAAAGTTGCGAACAACAGAATAGAATTGGTCTGTGCGATGACCAGCACCAGCAGCGCCTGAGCCCATAGTCCCCGGACAACTTCATCAGAAAAAAAATGTAAACCAACTTTACATTAAAATCAACAAAGGATTCCGTCAAAGTCGAGGGTACTGCTCCTGTTGGGCAAATGCATGTACCGATCCTGTCTGAGGCTTTAGAGGTGTATCCAAATGATGGACCCCGCACACTCACATAATCTGAGTACAGGGCAAGGCAACAGAAGAAACCACGTAAGAAGACAAAGCGTGGTGGACGAATAAGGAAACTTCTCCAGAAAAGACGACTGGAACTGAGGAGGACCGAAAACGCTGCCAAGAGCGTATTGACGAATTAAATAAACAACTTCGCCCTGGTGCGAAGTAACGCAAAAAAGGGCTGCAGAAATGCGAATTCTACACTTTGTCTTTAGTTTAAATTCTCAAAAACAGGTTGAAGCACCCTCAAAGTGCAGCTTGGAAACTACTAACCACTGCTTGGCTATATACTAAAACCATATGATTGGCATATAATTATATAATGAAAAACTTGTAAGCCAATCGTATGTAAACTAGCACGACTTTTTCCTTAACCCTAAAAATTAAATAACAATAAAAATATCACTATAAAGATATAGACGCTCCTTAATCTTCATTAAGTATTTGAATAATCAAAGACATATAACACTTCACTTCTCATGTAAATTAGTCATGTCTAAAGACAAAATTTATAAACTTTACAACGACTAACCAGACTTTCGTATGCGAGCCATAAAAATTTTGCAAAGGCATAGAGAATTCATATCAGTATATGAGTTCGAATACGAAAATATAGAAAAATATGGCACAATTACAAGCCCACTCTATTCATGTTCTAAAATAGAGAGTGGAATAATCTTGTCGACCTTACACAACGTCAAAATAATAACAATTATTGACGAGCATCCGATTCTTCGGCCAACAACAATTGGCTTAGTACGTCTGCACAGGTAGTATAAAAAAAAAAAAAATAGAAAGAGTCATTATATAGAAAAATGGCAGCTAACAAACATACTGCTTATTATACTCATCGTAATAGCTTCAGTGAAAATCCTTCAGAAGATGTATCTTCTTCACGAAAAATCACTAAGAAAGCGTTATATGAGTCGGGCTAACGATTTAGACAAGGGCGTTTTGCAACGTCTAAGGGACAATCGGGTAAACTTTAATAAAAAGAATGATCCCAAGCTTTATCTACCATCGGTGTTAAGTACATCGGTAACATTTGATGTGTCACTATTGGCAAAATCAACGACAGCCGAAAAAGGTATAAACACAGTAAACATGGCTCAAACAGTAGTTGAATTTTTAAAATTAACCTCATCACTCATACCTGAGATCATTGGAAAGGCAGAGAATTTACAACGTTTCAAAGACGCATTGAATCTACGTGATTGAACGTGCGAATGAAACAGTAGCAGTCAACCTAATAAAGACTAAGCTGAAGGGTAATGCAAGAAATTTAATAAGCCAGGAACAAGCAATTGGTCAAACAATTGACAAATTACAAGCTTCGGCAAAATTACTAAATCTCCAACAAAAAAATAAGACGGCCTACCAATACGTCCAAGAAATAGAAAAGTTGTCAAAGTCCCTGGAAGGAGCCTCTATCACCGATGGCCTCACCAGATGCAGCCACCAAGTACAGCACAACGCTGGCTGTCAAGGCAATGACTAACAACTGCTCCATCGATTAGGTAAAACTTATCATGCAGGCTGGCACATTCAGTAACATGAATGATGGTATGTCTAAATATGTCAATCGTTGCACAGAAGCAACTGGGCAGTGCAACAGTATCTTGGAGGAGGATCTAGAGGCCATTAAAGTAGTAACAGCAACAGAAACAATGTTAGGATAGCCCAAAATAATTCGGGAAACCAACAACCCGCCTTAGGTACACAAAATTAATAAAAGTTCATTCGATAAACATCAATCTCAATCTTTTTGTCTCTTTTTATAATGTACAATCAGGAATGAAACTGGTATTTTTATTAGATACAGGTGCAGACATCTCAATTTTAAAAGATTTCGATGTTTTCAATGACATCCAGGTGAATAACACTATAGACATTCAAGGTATAGGTCAAGGAGTCATAAAATCAAAAGGCCTCACCCCAATAGAGCTACAAGCAGACAAATATAAATTTCCTTACAATTTTCATATAGTTGATGCAAATTTCGCTATACCGTGTGACGGAATAATAAGCATAGAATTCATTAAAGGTCTTAATTGCAAAATAGATCTAGAACCGTCCGAAGATTGGTTCATAATAAGACCAAACAATATAAATGTCCAAATATATGTTCCCATAACATTCGGTTCTGGTAACAATTCAATAATTTTACCAGCAAGATCAAAAGTTGTCCGAAAAGTTGAGCTAACTTCAAGTGAAGATAGTATATTAACCCAAATCAGGAAATTTAACCTGGCATTAACGTTGCAAGCACAGTTGCAACATAAAAGAATACATTTATCCGATTTCTTAATACGATTAATAAAGACCAATTAACTAATATAAATAATCTAAGCTTTGAACCACTTTCGAACTACAACGTAGTTCAAACTACTCCAGAAAACAGAAAAAACACAGTAATAGCTCGATTAAATAAAAACTTTCCAAAACTTTTTAAGCCACAATTAAAAGAATTATGCACCAAGTGATGTATCCGGATTTGATACCGAATCGATAACAACTGTTCGGTTCAGCAGCTAAAAATTGATATGTATTATGTTTGCATAACATTTCAGTTACATCTTGTTACATCATGCGTAGTTTCTGTTATCGCGCTAGCGCATCAATGCTAGCGACGCCGCAACTCATTCTTGTCTCGTAAGTCCGCTATATCGGAATACTTATCTATCGCTTCGTTAAAAATTGCATTTTTTCGCATAATTCTCATAATCAATACGCTCGCTTTAAGAATATAAACAAACCAATTGTTTCATGAATATATAAGAAAAAGCGGCATTTTCATAATATTCTAAACATCTCGCTATTAAGTGCTAATAAAAAAGCTTTTTAGCCCAACATTTTGGTGACCCCAACGTCATTTTTCACAATTCACATTATATTGTTGCATAAAAATTATTTAAATTAAAATTGTGCTGGTTGTTACTAACTTCGGCAGCAATTAAAAACCGCACTTATATACATACATACATATGTGCAAGCAAGTGTCGTGCGGTAGATTGCAGTAAAGCGGAGTCTGTGTATAAAAGCATATATACACATACATATAGACGCGTTGGCTCTCGCTATCTGCATTTTGCTTGTGCTTTGATTCGACTAGCTGTTGTGCGCGGTTCGAAATCTCTAAGCGCAGTAGAGCATTGCCGTCCACCTCAACAATTGTAAATTGAAAAAATTCAGCATTTGCGGCTCTGCTTGAAGGACTCAGCGCTGGATACTATTCGGTCATTGGAAATATCAGAGGCTAATTATTCCATAGCATTAAATTTATCACAAAAACGATTTGACTGGGACTCTAGTTCCGTGTCGTGCTGTATTGGATGGTGGGTCACAGCTGCATTTAATTACATCCCGATTCGCTCAACAGCTTCAGTTGAAGAAAACTCCATCTTCAGTGTCAGTTGCTGGCCTGGGAAACGCTCCTTTTGCTACTGATGCATGCACTGTGACCGTCAATCTACAATCTCAAACGTCAGAGTACTCCGCAATCATCACAGCCATCGTAGCTTCCAGTATAGAAGCTCGCCAGCCAAGCATCGCCCTTAATAAAACTAAGTGGGATGTGCCTGGAAATATTCGCCTCGCTGATCGTTGCTTTTACAAGCCGCAGCGAGTTGACTTATCAATCGGAGCAGGTCTTTTCTACGAGCTAATGTGTGTCGGGCGAATAAAACTGCTACCGGGATTGCCTCTTCTGCAGAAGACACGCTTTGGATAGATTGTCGCAGGTGGCGGTTCCCAGGAAGGCGGTACCTCTATTTTGGAAAATCGTGTATCGTCTGATGCCCGCACTGAGTCTGATGGCCGAACCGATGAGTTAATGCAACGATTTTGGGTAGTAGAAAGTTTTCCAGAGTCTGTTGCTAAAGCAACAAAGGAAGAGCTTGACTGCGAGGAGCATTTTATTAAGAATTTCCAAAGGTTGCCAACAGGAGTATATTCCGTGCGACTACCTCTCAAAATCACTCTGGATCAATTAGGTGAAGCTTATCAACAGGCATTTCGCAGATTTATATCGCTTGAGAGAAAGTTGCATCGTCAACCCAACCTTAAATCCCAGTATTGCGCGTTCATTCAAGAGTATATGCAGCTCGGACATATGACTCTTGTCCCTCCATAGTCGTAACGTTTATGCAAATATTTTCTCCCTCATCATTGCGTGCTGAAGGAACAAAGCACGAGCACCAAACTTCGTGTCGTGTTTGATAGTTCAGCTATCACCAGCAATGGATGGTCACTGAATGAAGTGTTGATGGCAGGGCCCGTCATACAACCGAAACTGTTTAGCATTTTGATGCGATTTCGCACGTTCCCTGTTGCCCTTACTGGAGACATTGGCAAGATGTATCGCTGCGTCAGAGTTACGGTCCCAGATAACTACCTACAATGCATCTTGTGGCGAAATTCTACTGATTCTGAAATAAGTGTCTTCAAGTTGGACACAGTTACGTCTGGCACAAAACCAGCTTCCTTTCTTGCTGTTCGAGCAATGCAGCGACTTGCAGTCGACGAGCAGCATTCATTTCCAATTGGTGCCAAAATTCTACGAGGAGACTTCTATGTAGATGACCTTATATCAGGCAGTGCCTCGGTCCAAGAGGCGATCGACGTATTAAATCAAACAAAGGGCATCTTCTCTAAAGGTTGCTTTGAACTCAAAAAATGGTGCTCGAGTCACTCTGCAGTGCTAAAAGGTGTTTCTGACAAGGATAAGGACTCGTTTTTAAAATTTAGCGATGGAAGCGACATTACCAAAACTATGGACCTTGCGTGGGATCCTTCAACTGATAAATTAATGTTTTCTCTCACGCCTGCCAATCAGACACTTAATCCTTGCAAGAGATCTGTTTTGTCCACTATAGCTCGTTTTTACGATCCATTAATTGGACCAGTCATTGTTAGGGCCAAAATCTTTATGCAGCTTCTTTGAAAGGAAAACTTGGATTGGGATGAGTGTCTTCCAACTTCTCTAAATACTGCCTGGCAGGGGCTTTGCCAAACTTTCAGTAATGTCCAATTATCAACCTTCCCCCGGTTGGTTTGCAATACAATACAAGCAATAGAAGGTAATCTTCCAAAGGTTCACGGTTTCTGTTATGCCAGCATTATCGCGTACATTTAAAGGGACATCATTCGAGTTCACGCCTATTTTGCTCTGCTGATATATTTAAGTTTAATCAATGTTACTTTATTGGTACAGTGTACCCTCAATATATGCACATACTACATCTCCCTCCTTTTGAAAAATAACGTAACTTAATGGAGTTATTTTGCTTAAATTTATTTATGTATATATTATTGTTATTATTATTTTTTTTTACTTTTATAAAATTTGTGTAATTACAATTTTTTTGTGTTTTTGAGTTTACAATAAGAATACATATGAGAATCAAAATTTTATATAATAATATGTCAGACCGTTATTATTGGATTTTTGGGGCGAAATATAAGTTTAAATACTTACTTTGTTTTAAAAACTTGAATGATTCAACAGTTAAACATTTTTAATCTGTCCTTATGAACTTTTTGGGTCCTATTTTTGTTATCTTTAATTAGAATGTTATCCCTATTTTCTATGTTAACTATTGTATATGGGCCTATATCTACTGGATCCAATTTATGGCCAGTTTCGTTTCTTAATAAGACTTTATCTCCTATTTTTACTTGAAAATCTATAACTTTTTTATCAAAAAGTTCCTTACTTTTTGCTTTATGTTTTTCAAGCATTATCCAAGACCTTTTATATGCTATTTCTAATCTAAACTTAACTTCTTTAGCATAATCGTCTACATTATATAGTGGGTCTATTCTATTTATATTATTAAAATCTTTTGGTAAATTGGTTGTTTTACCAAAAATTAGCTCATATGGACAATGTGTGACATAGAGGGGGTCGTGTTAAAACAGTGTACGAAGTATTGAATCCCTACGTCCCAATCAGTTTTATCAACTGATATATATGATCGTATGTATTCGTTAAAAGTCCTGTGACTTCTTTCTACTGTTCCAACTGTCTGGTGATAATGTGCAGTTGATGTTAAGTTGTTTATTTTCATATACACAAATCGTTTATAATTGAATTCTTATATTCCGTACCCATGTCCGTAATGAACGTCTTCATTGGACCTTACTTCAGAATATAAGATTCGAAAATAGCTTTAGCGACAGTGTTTGCACTTTTATTTGGGATCGGAATGGCGACGAGGATTTCGTTAAATCACAAATGAGTGTAACTGCATACTCGTTCCCATTCTCTGATCTAGGTAATGGACCTATTGTGTCAACGATTACTCTGTCGAAAGCGGATATTGGTGTTTCAGTTATTCTTAGAGGAGTTTTTGTGTTCTTTGTAGTTTTTGCTTTCTGGCATTTTGGACATTTTCGGATGTAGTCTTTTATTTGTTTAGACATACCTTTCCAAAAATAATGTCGTTTGACCTTGGCCAAGGTTTTTATAATGCCTGTATGTCCTCCTAGTATGGGATCATCATGTAGTTTAGACAAGATAGCTTCTTTTTCTTTTTCAGAATTTATTTGTGTCACCGGGTGGAGTAGCGGTACTCTTAAAGATTTTAATATTTGATTGCCCATTTCCTTGGAATTATCCATTGAAACGTGTTCAAAGATATTTTCCCACGGTGCCACTTTGAGTTGGCTGATTTTATATATACCGGCGATTAAGCCTTTGAAAGAATTGATCTAAATCAATGGTTTCATTAGTATTATATCGCTAACATCGTATCTTGCAGTCATTTTTCTGCCATGTTTAAAAAACATGTCATATTGTTTACATGCAAAGTCACTACTTTTCGTACCTCGTCATTGTTAATCACTTGGTACTCTTTGGGCTTTAAAGCTTTTTCTATAGATTGCCTAGGCAATTCTATTTCTTTTTCTCCTGCGCAGGATTCTTGTCTACTTGCTTGTCTTGTAGTGACTTTCATTATGTTTCCTGTTTTTGTAGTTCCTTGATGGTTATTCTCGATAACGCATCTGCTACGTTATTGTCCTCCCCCTTCAGATATTCGACCGTAAAGTTATATTCCTCCAATGCAAGCCTCATACATGATAATTTTGAACTTGGATTGACCATTGAAAATAGATAAGTTAGTGGTCTGTGATTCGTTTTTACCGTGAAATGGTTACCATAAATATATGGTCGAAAGTGTGTTATTGCCCAGTGAGTAGCTGTTAACTCTTGTTCAGTTGTACTCTTGTTACTTTGTCCTTTAGTAAAGGATCCTGATGCGTATGCAATTGGAAGTTGGAGTCTGTCGCGTGCCAAACGAAGGTGGAGTTGCAATTTGAACACTGCAAGGTTTTTACGCCAGGCCCCTGGCCATGTTACTCCTATGTTGATAGAGGCAGCGTAATGCAAAACGTGCGAGTGCAAGTGCAAGTGCAAGTGTTTTATTCTGAACGGATTACATAGGTTAGAACTTAGATATATATTCCCTCAGAATCTTACCGCAGTCTTTCCTCCTACGGCCTTCGAATTCACGACAATAATGAGCTTAACATTTAAGTAATGGCGGCAACAAGCCAAATACGGTGTGCCCGTACATTCGGAGGGCAAAAATACATACTTTCAGAATATACTAAATACTAAACTATCGATAACTTAATTCGTCCCGCAACATCCCCGCCCCCGTGAAGGCCCTGCTTCACTCACATCCAGTATGGCTAGTTTAGCCACGGGACGAGTTATCAGTCGCACTCGATTGTTGTCCGCCACGCGCACGCTGGCGCGTCGAGGCACTCCATCTGGTCCAGGGTAGAGCTCCTCCACTATGTCCCTTCGCCACTCTCTGCGTGGCACGGCTGGGCAGTTGAAGATCCATTCAATGTCTCTAGAAGATAGCTCACCCTGAATCTTCTCCGGCTCGAATACATCTATCAGCCTTTTGGCTTCTCTGTGTGCCACAACAAAGTTCTTTCCGTTGTCACTGCGCAACCTCAGTACAGGTCCGCGACGGCAAAGAAAGTTCCTGATCACGATTATGCAGGAATCAGTTGACAGGTCACGTGCCAGCTCCAAATGTATGGCCCTTGTTGTCAGACACGTAAACGAGGGGACCCATCTCTTTTCCTTCGACGTCCGATCGTCACAAGGAGTGGTCCAAAATAGTCCAGACCCGTAAACTTAAATGGCCATCCATTGGCCTCCAATCTGTCCTCTGGCAAAAGACCCTTTATAGGTGTCGCTGGCTGCGCTCTATGTAGCTTGCACACACTACATCCAGATATTACTGTACGTAACAGACGCAGCTTTGTTATCCAAAATCTGGTCCTGATGTCGCCTATCGTTGCATCCACGTTTTGATGCTTCAGTTTCACATGGTAGTGATACACAATCAGTTCCGTCAGGGCGTGCCGGTGTGACAAGATTATTGGCCTTTTCGCACTATGTGGTGTACACAGTGCGGCATCGATCCTGCCATACGTAAGCAAGACTCCATTGTCATCCAAGTAGGGCGTCAGCCCTCTTATGTCGCTTCGATGACCGACTGATTCTTCATTGTATGAGGCTCGAACCTCGTCAGGCCGTATTAGCAAGTTCTCAGCGTTCTCACACTCCGTAGCGGTGAGGCTGAATCTCTCGAGCTCAGTCCTCTCTCCTCGGCACCAGCGCGTGAACCAAGCCGTCGTCCTCACCAGCCGACTGTAGATAGAGAATCTCTGAAATGAAATGAAAAAGTTATTTGCTGCAACTAAGGCAAATCCACTCGGCATCTCATCTTCATCATCGTAGGATGAGTGTTCCGTGCCCGGTTCGGACTGCGGCCAGCTGCTTTCCGGCTGCCGCAAAAATGTTGGCCCGTCTAACCATCGTGACCGTTGGCTGAGGTCTACGTGGCAATACGGCCTCGTTGCGTCGTCTGCTGCATTTTCAGCAGTAGGTACCCATCTCCATTGGGAAACCTTTGTTGACTCCAAAATTTCTCCCACTCGATTTCCGACGAACTGCTTATATCGACGGTGGGTAGTGCATATCCAACGCAGCACTGTTTTGGAGTCAGTCCATAGTATAGCATCGCTGATCGCTATACTGTGCTCCTTTTTGACAGTGTCCATCAGCCTCGTTCCTAACACGGCTGCTTGCAATTCCAGTCGTGGAATTGACATCGTCTTCATTGGGGCACACTTCGTCTTGGCACATACGAAACATACTCGCACGTCGTTGTTGTCGTAGGTGACCCTCAAGTAAGTCACAGCTGCAAATGCTGACTGGCTAGCATCGACAAAAACGTGCAGCTGTATTGCCGCACAGGTGTTGGGCCGAAGTAATGGCGAGAGCTCCGAAATCCTTCCACGTTGTTCATATCCTGAAGCCATTTGCTAAAGGCCCGGGCGATCTCGTCTGGTAAGGGTTCATCCCATTGCACATTTCGTCGCCAAATCTCACGCATTAGTAACTTTCCAGTTATCATGAGGCAGCTAAGAAATCCCAGAGGATCGAATGTTGACATGATTAAGTTCAAGAATTCCCTCTTCGTAGGAACTCGCTCCAAATTTAGCACACATCGGAGTACTTTGTGGTACTTCATGTTGAATTTGAAATCGTCCGTGGCTGGTTGCCAGTACATGCCTAAAATCTTTTCTTCAGCTTCGCCCCATCCGATGCTCCTAGCAGCCCCATGTTGGCCCAGCTTGTCAGCTACAGTTGGCGAACTGGAAGTAAACTGGCACAATTCAAATCCAGCGTTTGCATGTATTTTTCTTATTCTTGTTGATATGGTGATGGCGTCGTCTTTACTATCAAAACTATCCACATAGTCGTCCACATAGTGGCATTCAAGAATAGCTTTAACCGCGCGAGGATCTGAATCCTGACACTGCAGGGCATTCAAGGTCTTCACATAGTGCGCGGCGCTTGGCGAACATGCTGCTCCAAACGTCATCACCCTCATCTCATGAACATCAGGCTCCCGGCGATCATCGCCGTTTCGCCACAGGAATCGCTGGGCGCATCTATCCTGCGGTCGAATCAACACTTGATGGAACATCTCTCGGATGTCTCCACAAACGCCAACGGCACCTTACCGAAAATGGAAGAGAACAGCCGTCAGCGACTTGTAGTGCTGCGGTCCCTTGGATAGTGCCGAATTCAATGAAATATCACCAACCTTTGCTGCCTCGTCGAACACCAGTCTTATCTTACCGGGCTTATTTGGGTTTTCAACTCCCTAAGTGCGGAAGATACCAAAGTTTGTCGCTGTTGGCTAAAGCGACCGCATGCTGCTTCAATCGTCGAGCATATCCTTTATGAACATAATCGTCCATAATTTTCATATAGGCTTGTTTAAACTGATCGTTACGCTTCATCTTTCTCTCAATGTTGACCAATCTTTTATATGCCATATCATAGCTTCGTGGCAACTCAACATTCCGTCTGGTAACGTTCTCCTATTTTCACCGAGTTGTCTTTGAGTATCTTCTGTGCTCGTGCATCGTCGCTGGCTGCGACTGGTGGCGTAAGTTTCACACCGAAGTTTTCGATATCAAAATAATCGCTTAACATCTTTTGGATTGCATCCTCATGCGACACTGCCAGGAGGCAGGACTTTGATGACGTTGCCGTCGGTTGACCTCTTACCGGCCCAAAAACCACCCATCCAAGCTCGGTGGCTGCGGCATATAGTCCCTGTGGTGCAAATCTTTTTGTTTTGGTACCGCCCCGCAATACGGTTTCATTGGAAGTCGTGCGCCGTTGCCCCACATTTGGACGTCACGTCGATGCAGGCTTTGCATTGGTAAGCTCAGGTTGGACACGGCGTACACATTTCGCAACACATGACGTTTGCGTTTGTCTGCTCCACTAAATTCCATGCTTACCACTGTGGTCGGCTCTCTGGTTTCTCTTCCACCAAACCACTGTATATTTAGTTGCCTGCGTTCCCCTTTGATATCTAGATCGCGCAGTAGCTCGTCGTCGATCATCGTTACAAACGAGCTAAGTTAAACTTGTTGGAGTCCCTGACTGCGTGTTGACCATTACAGATTGGACACTGTTTGGTGCGACCTCGGTGACGCCCTTCATTATTCTGTTCAATGCTGGCATGCAGCACTCTACGCCTTTGCTCCTTACTATCGACGTCCACAATCGTACATACCACATTGGCGTAGTCCGTTAACCACGCGCTAAAATGTACGACTGTCGGGAAAGGTCTAATCGTAGCTGCAGGTCTGGCCCATTCGACCCTTTTGCTTGGTGGTAGTTTAGCGACCAAAACCTCCATCAGTGTAAGATTCGCTAAATGCTGTTCCCCGTTAGCCGATTGTAGAAAGGCGGCAAGGTTACTCACGCGTGTAGCATATGGCACGATTTTAGCTATGCTGTGCTCCTGAATTGCCTGCACCTCTCGAATGCTAATTAGCTGGCTGCGTATTAGCTGTTCTGGGCGGCCATATCTGAAACGTAATTGTCCCATTACGTTGTTCACATTCCCGGGATGTGTGAGCAACGACTTCACGGTGTCACGTGCTTCTCCTTTGAGTGCCTTTAACAATCGCTGTTTATTCTCCAGATTCGTACAGTTGTACGCCAAAGTTGTCTCCGTAAACGCGCAGAAGAATATAGGCCAATCCTCAGGTTGGCCTCCAAACTCGGGTAGATCTGGCAATTTGCGTAGCAGGCATACATCGTTCCTGGGAGTCGTCCATGCGAAGTTTCCAGTTGCCTGCGTTGGCTCCAAAAATATCGCTTGTTGGTTCTCCTGTGCCGGAGTGTAGCTGAGTGTTGGCTGTGCAATGCCTGCAGAGCAATATGGCGTCGAGCGGCTTGATGTAGTAGAGCAGTTATCCATAACTGCAGCCCGTTCTACCATTTGCAACTATGTTCCCAAATTTCCACTCAATGACGTAGGCAGTGCCTCACTCAAAGATGGCGATCTGCTCAAAATGGCAGTTCCACTCAAAGTTGCAGTTTCACTCAAATTTACTTTTGAATTTGGGACTACACTCATAGTTGCAGTTTCACTGAAACTTCCACTCGACGATGGCTCTCCGCTCAAAGCTCCGATCAAAGATGGCGACAGGTTAGCTGTACCACTCACGCCAGCATTACTCGACCTAACGGGATCAGTAACTGTACTCACATGTGCTTGACCAGTTGCGTGATTGGGCTTGGCGCTCCTGTCAATGTGCTGGCTCGTGCACTCACTCCCGCGGCCACAGTGCCGGCAGGTTGTACACTTGTGCCCACATCCACGGTGCTGGGGCTTTGTGGTGCGCTAACAGCGGGACTTTGCATTTGTGATACAGTGCTCACCATTCTACTTGTCCGCTTTGGCTGCGTCCCACTCGCCGTGGAAGTTATCTCCTGGCCATCGTTTAAGCGTGGGCTTTTCCTGGGTGACCGTTGTGTCATCCTACTCAGCTTGGAAATGGTTTCTACTATATTTTACGCTGGCTGCGTACCAATGGTGACTCTATAAATGGGTGGAGGCCCTGCCTGTGCCGTGTCTATGTGCACACACTGTAACTCCAAAGCTACACCACGTCTTGTCTCCAGCGCAAGTCGCCCTTGCAGTTGTTTACAATAAGAACTGCGAATAAAAGATCAAGTCGCGTGCCAAACGAAGGTGCAGTTGCAATTTGAACACTGCAAGGTTTTCACCTGGACCCTGGCCATGTTACTCCGATGTTGATAGAGGCAGCGTAATGCAAAACGTGCTAGTGCAAGTGCAAGTGCAAGAGTTTTATTCTGAACGGATTACATAGGTTAGAACTTAGATATATATTCCCTCAGAATCTTACCGCAGTCTTTCCTCCTACGGCCTTCGAACTCACGACAACAATGAACTTAACATTTAAGTAATGGCGGCAACAAGCCAAATACGGTGTGCCCGTACATTCAGAGGGCAAAAATACATACTTTCAGAATATACTTAATACTAAACAATCGATAACTTAATTCGACCCGCAACAGAGTCCATTATAGTTTTGAGTTAAAACTGCTCCACATCCTTGCTTACTTGCATCTGTTATTATGCAGAATTCTTTGGTGAAGACTGGATATTGTAACAAGGTTGGATTTATTAGTGCTGTTTTGAGATGATCGAAGGCATTCTGGCATTCAGATGTCCATTCGAATTTTACGTATTATTTACATAATCTTGTTATGTGACGTGAATAGTCAGCAAAGTTTTTTATAAAGCGCCTATAGTAATTGCAAAATGCAACGAATCGTCTTGCGCTGTCTGCATCGTGTGGGACTTTATCACGTCGTATTTTTTGTCGTCTGGCAAGATTCCTTTATCAGTGCATCCCAAAAATGTGACTTCATGCATGAAAAATGAAAATTTTTTCGGATGAATTTCCTATATTTGTCGAAAACATCAGTTAAGTTTTTGACCATATGTTTCTTGGAACAACCGATTACTATTATATCATCCATATAAAGAAATGCTTGCGATGGCTCTAGACCAGAAAATGCTATTGTCATCATTCTTTTAAATGAGTTTGTGGCTATTCTTAAGCCAAATGGTAATCGTGTGAAGCGATATGAGCCAGACATTAAGTCTAGGCATGAAAAATATTTTGCTCTACCTAGTTGATCTAGAATATCATCAATTCTAGGTAGTGTAAATTTGTCGGACAATAGCTTTTTATTAATTTGACGATAGTCAATTACTAATCGCAATTTTTTCTTTTCAGAGTCCGAAAGAGACTTCTTCGGGACTAGTAAGAGTGGGCTATAATATTCTGAAACTGATGGACTATTTTATCGTCTATTAATTTTTGTACTTGGGCTTGAATTTCTTGTACTTGGCTATGAGGACTCCTATATTTTTTTATATATATATATCATCCTTCAGTCTTAGCTTTTGTTTGTAAAAATTATTTGTTGTTATTGATTCTGTTTCTAGTCCGAATATGTCTGTATATCTGGTACATAAATCTTTTAAATGATTTTTGAAAAAAGGCGGAAAGTTTTTAATTAATTTATTCATAACGAAGTTGTCTCATTCTTCGTTACGTTCTTTTAATATTTCGTAATCATTTAAGGTTTCATATTTTATTTTATTTAAATTGAGGATCTTAATGGTATTTGTTGTATTTAAAATTCGTACATAATATAATTTAAGATAATTTAAGGATAGTTTAAGTTGTTTGGGAGAAGAATTAGTGAGTCGCCACTCTGAGTGAAATCTAATTGGCGATTATATTGTTTTATGAAATCTATGCCTAGTATGTCATCACTAGGTATTGGGAAATTGTAATCGACTAAATGAAGTTATGCGGAATTATGTATTTACCTGTAGTGAGTTCTATAAAGGCCAAGTAACTCTTTCGTTTACGTTTTCAAATATATCTACATTTTCTTTTAATATAGATATATCTGCACCAGTATCAAGCAACAGTGTAAATGATTTAACTGTTCTTTCATTGTTAATTTTTACAAATATGCTGAGGTTGAGGTTGATGGTTTTAATTGTGCCATTTATTGGCTCTGAACATCTGAGCGGTCTTGTTGGTTTTCTGAATTACCTTGAGTTACTCGGACATTACCTCTATTGTTATTATTTTGGTTTTGGTTGTGAATTATTTCTTCCTCGGTTGCTACGTCGGTAATTTCCTCTGAAATTACCCCTATTGTTGCCTTGGTTATTGTTGTAGAAATTACCATTACCGAGGCCATTGCCTCTACCTCTTGGGTTATTTCGGTTGTAATTTCCACGATCATTTTTCCCTTTATTGTACAATATTGTACTTGGGCTGCCAGTCAGTTCAGTGCTACATTGGATATATTTACCCATAGCATCATTGAAAGTAGTGAAATTGCCGGCTTCTAGTATTATGCGAAGTTTCTCGTATTCGCAATTTTTGGTCATAGCTGATATTCTTTCTTTCGTTGCGAACTTTCGGCGTTATCAAAGTCCAAGCCATTGTCAATATAGGCTGCAACGAGTTGCTTATGCAAACTGTCAATTTCAGCCGTATATTGCGAAGCTGACTTCCCTTTTTGCTTTATATTCAGCAATTTTGCTTTAATAACGTCAGTGGACTCGCCTTTGATATTGGTGTTTAGTTTATCTATTATACCGATAATAGAAGTGTTATTTTGTACTTTGTACAAAATTGGGCCAATTATTTTAGATTTTATAACCTGTACGGCCAAGTCTTCTTGCGTACCTTTAGTACTTTCTACAAGTCCTAAAGCCGTTAGAAATCTAGCTAGTGATATTTTTTTACCATCAAATTCTGGAATTGTAGACGATATTTGTCTTACATATTCGCGATCTAAGGCTACTTGGTCCATCTTGTTTGGTTCCGATAATTCAAGTGGCTCAATGTCGCTATCAGCTTCAATATCAGTGTCACTAATTAGTGTTGGTTTGGATTCGTTAAGGTCTTTTAGCAGTTCTGAGTCAAAAGTTGCCATCAATTTTAAATCTTTTGGGATGTTTATGTTAATATTATGCCTTGTGCTAATGTTTAATAATCTAGTCCCAAGTGATATTATTATTTTTTGGCATCGATTTCTATGCTGATCTGTTAGCCTTTTTTTACTTATGAAAAGTTTAACTATATTATTATAGTTTGAGATTACTATAGTTATGTGGTGAGCTAGCGTTTCTACTCTTATAGGTGTGTTCTTATTAATACACTTATAGGATTTTTCGAATTTATCTTTAAAGTTTTTTATTTGCTTAGCTAATTCACTCCATTCCATAGTTCTTTATCTATGAAGTTTTTTTTTTTTTGTATTAGTGGGCATTTCTTGGATATATATTTTTAATTCTCGTATATATTCTTAAACTTCGTTACTGATTGTAATTGTTATTACTTATTTAGATCTTGTCGAGATCATTCACCCTGCTCATATTGTGTACTTTGTATACTTTAAAGAATAAATTGGCGATCATTATTACAACTATTCCTATCAGTAACGTTGTAATTATTGTTACATCTGTGTTTTCTATCTTATTAATAACATTTTTACATCGAGTACTGCCATTTTTGTGGGTATTGTATATAGTTTATATTTAATATGTTCGACTGTTTCAATTTTTTCGACAGATTTGCTAATTCTGTTGTTATTTATATATTAAATAAAATTTAAATTTTAGTTTAATGTCTCTGTTTGATACAACCATTCTCTACTTTGCTTTAAATATTTTTGTTTTATATATTTTTTATAATGTTAAAAAAAAAATATGCAACGCAGTGCAATGGGAAAAAAAATATGCGCTCTTGGAAGCCCTGCGGTTCTCTTATCTTTGGCCTGACTTGGTGCGTCAGACGGGACCGGTGCTGGCTGCAGAGGTGTTACTGCTTCTGTGTTGGGGCACCGGTGCAGTTCCAGTTCCTGGCGGGAGGTTTCTTTTTTCGCTCAATTCGTTTTCCGTTCGTTTGCTTTTTATGCAAAATACGCTTATTCGTTATTTTGATCAAAGGAAAAAATCACAATTTAACTGTTCATTTCGAGATACTTCCAAAATGTGTGGCTCTTCTTGTTGTTGTTGTTTTGCTGTCGTTGTTGTTACTGCCGTTGCGCCGGATCATTGGCGCTGTCACTGATATTGCTGGCGGCCAGGCCGCGTGTCACGCGTGTGTCAGCGTGGAGCCAATTATGTCGCTGGCAATACGAATGGCCGCATCCCGTGCCGCTATAGTCGATATAAATGTGGCTGCGCTGGGGCGACTGAACACCGTGTCACTGGTCACCTGGTTGCCATCGATGCGTATTCCGGCCACGACCTGGTGGCCAGATCACGTTTGACGCAACGACAGCGCGACGGTTCGTTTTGACGCTGCTGCACCAGCTGCTCCAGATCCACAATGTACACGTAGCCAGCGACAAGTATGCTGCAAGATTTGTCGCCCTTTTTGAAGGCCTGTCACGGTCGCCATGTTATAAGCTGCTTCCATACTGCTTCAATTGTTGTACTGTGGCACGTCTGTGCCGTTTGACTTTAGTTTTCAGAATGTTTTATTCAATATATTCTTATGGCTAAGACCGCGTAGTTGCGCTGTCGGTTACGCCAAACAGCGGAGCGGCTTCATACATATTTTGTCTTATCAGCATAATCGGGAGAAAGAGTCTTATGTACATATTTGCATGTATGTATATATGTGCTACGAATGGTCAGCGTGGGACTGCTGACTTAGCGTAGCTCATAAACGGGCGATCATGTTACACGCTCACTTGAAAAGGGTTTGTTTATATACTGCAACAATGTGTTGCTGATATATTTAAGTTTAATCAATGTTACCTTATTGGTACAGTGTACCCTCAATATATGCACATACTACACTACTCTCTTATCCTAATAATTCTTACAACTAACAAAACTCACCTATAATAGTAACGGCTCCTTGCCTCTTTTTTAGCTAAGATCTTATTCGAATGCAAATTATACTTATAAACTAACATAACCAACTAAGCTATGACGTCAACGGCTCTAGCGCTCAAGGTGACGCTGTACTACCAGTCTTCCTTCTGATATGCGGAACCTGGTTCGACGACATCGCTCTCGGCGGATCCTCGTCTCTACCTCGATTTGATCCACCATGCCCACTGGCATGGACGACTGTTGGGGAAACACCCTCCATCCCCAGGTCGTGAAGTCGGAAGTGGGGTGCTCGACAGAGTTTTGGAAGGTGTCTATCGGCGTGGGGCTCCTCGGCGCGAGCTCCTGTCCCGCAAGTCCTTCTCTTCGTCGAGCACAGACTCCAGCTGGTGTCTTACCCGTCGATATCATCGAAGAAATCCACGATGTCCTCCACAGCTCGCAATCAGTGGTGGCTTAGGAGGCACCTACGGGTGAAGCGTCAATCGTTCCCCTCGGCATAAGGGGCAACGTAGGGGGTGCCGTTTCCGCCTCTTCGGACCACACCTCTTCCGTATCCGCCCGGGGGAGGGCAACGGCCGCCTTCACGGGTCTTTCTGCCCGAACCATGCACCGTCCATCTCCTTTCGGGAAGTACTGCTGGGCGCCTGTGCGCGTGTTATGGTTACGAGAGGGGGCATCGCGTCCTTGTCTCTGATCTGCTGCTCCTCTGTAACCATCTGACAGACGGCAATTGGCTCCAACCAAGGCTCGGGGTATCTAACTGGGGGAGTGAGACTGAGTACGTTTATCCTTCCAGGGCTGGGAACGACCCTCTTGACGCTCGCGGGGCTAACGCAGCACGCGTACCTACGGTTTTCCAATCGTCTCGGGACCCGGGCGAGACTTCTTGGGGATCGGTACCGGCGACCCCTCGACGCTGGGTTGTCGTTGACTTCCACTTCGGCGGCGCTTACCCCGGGCGGTTCTGCCGGTGTTTTTCGCCAGGGCCTTCTCCTGTGCTCGCTCTTCCACGTTTCGAGACGCCAGATCTGGGTCAAATACCCCCTCGGAGATCTTTGGCAGATAGCGTAGAGTTATCCGAGGAAATTGGCTATGCGGGTCTACCTCCAGACGGTGGGTGGCAAGGCGGCGGCGGAATAACGGTTTCTCCAACTCATTCTCAGTTACTGGTTCGACTGCCGTCGTGGGCTGCGGAACTGGCTGGTCCCTTTCCTTGATGAGGTCTGAGCTGCGGCATAGCGGGTCGGCTTCCGTGCCGGCTACTGGGGTATCCGGGGTCGACGAGGGAATTCCCGTACCTGCTGACTCCATCAAACCGGATGCCTGCATTGATGACGCGTGCTCATCCGTCTCGAGTGATAAGACTCCCTCCTCGTTCCCTGGAGCGTCCATTTCGTCGGTTGTTGTTGGGACGTTCATTCCAGGCGACATTTGTCAGCGGTACTGATAGGGGAGACGGGGGCTCTTCCGCGTACGGTTGCGAATTCGGCGAAAACGGAGCCTCGACGAACATGGTCGTCCCCTCGACGGCCATTAGCATGAACATTCCGTCGGGAGTGCAGAGTGTGACGCAACTGGCGAGGCGGTTCCTCCTGCTTTCTTCTTCCGATAGAATCTCGTCATCATCGGACGAAATTGAAATGATTTCTGGGTCCATCTGTTAATTCGTCTTATTCGTTAACTTTTTCATTACTTAGTTGTTAATACCCTATGATCACAGTGCGGCTTACATTATACTAAGCCATTTCTATTACTATTACTAGTGTTAGTCTAATCTAATTTTAGTAAAATGGTTACGTTGGGCGACGGATCTTACTCTCACTCTCCGTCTGCTCGTGTGCGTTTTTGGGTCCCTGTTCCTCTGCCTAGTCATAATTTGGTGAATGGCTTCAGCTGCGAAATATTGGCCACCCTCTTCCTTCGTTCGCCTGGCTTCGCTAGGCGCACGATGTTAGGGGTCATGAACTTGACGACCCGATAGGGATAATCAAATTTGGGTGCGAATTTCGCAGCAAAGCCCTCAGCGGCGTAAGACTGTTGGTGGTGCCGTAACAGGACCATCGAGTTCAACGAGGCCCGCCACTCTCCCCTCCGCAGGTTGAAGTACCTGCCTTGGTCCTTTGATGCGCGTTGGAGATTGCTATGGACGATATCAAAGATTTCTTTTAGCCTATCCGCCTTCGTCCTAGGGAACGCACTAGTTGAGGACCCCGGAGTCACCTGATCGTACAAAGCGGCGGACAACCGCTGCTCCCTTCCCTGCATCAGGAAAGCGGGACTAAATCCCGAGTCCGTCGACAGCTAGCGATATCTCGGGCAAAACTTCGTCCAACGAACTCTTCACGGTCCGGTAGGACTCCAGAAAAGTCTTGAACCTACGACTCGTAAACTGTACTCTGTTGTCGCACTCCGAACGTACTCAAGATCTTCTCTCAAAACGCTGTCTGCAGGTGTGCCGCCGTGGCCCTCCTGAGAGAGACCAATTGCACACACTTTGAAAAGGCATCATGGAACACCAGTAACATTGTGCTGCCATGTTTTGACCGTGGAAGGGGTCCGACGAAATCCGCACAGAGTAGTGCCATCGGCTTAAGTTAAGTTTCTCGCTTTTAAAATTCTGGCAGATTTCACAGCACTTCCCGTACTGGACGGTGTCGCAGAACACACCCGACAAGTAGTATATCTGCACCAACCTCGTCACGGTTTTTCTCACGCCTTGATGTCCAGCCGTGGGAGCAAATTGTCATTCTTGTCATATCCTTTGTCGCTGACCACTAACCATATATAGCTTCCAGGGAATGTAATCCTCATCGTCCGTCCGGTGACCCAAATGCCTATATAGTTGCCCATTTTCTTCTATATAGTCCGGAAATTTAACTGGCTCTCCGGCGATCCTAATGCACATACTCGCGACCTATTTGCAGGGGGCCCCGGTCCCCACTGCTTGCTGACAGGTCTCTAGAGGATAATGCATCGGCCACGACGTTGAGTTTCCCTCGACGGTAGTGAACGTCAAATCGGAACTGTTGCAGTTCTTGTGCCCATCGCGCGATCCTACCTGAGGGGCTCTCGATCGAGTTGAGCCACTTAAGTCCCAGATGAACCGTTATCACGTCGAACGGTAGCAATGCAGCTTCCGGACCGACTATAATATTGCCAGGCACTCTTTCTCGGTGGCGGAATAGTTCACCTCAGCCTTCAGCAAGTCTCGGCTCGTGTACGCTATCACCCCCTGTCACTCAATCGTCTGCGTATTTGCTCCCCTTGTTTAAGAGCGTTGTGAGCGGCTGTACCTGAGTCGCGAAGTTGGGGTCGCAGCGCCTGTACCATGATGGCATCACGAGACATTGCCGAAACTCCTTACAATTTGTTAGGGTCCTCAGGTTTCGTATCGCAGCCACCTTTTCTGGACCGGTACGTATTCCTTCAACGCACATGACATGTCCCACGTAGACCAACCTCTACCTGAAGAAGTTGTCAGGAAGTCAGGCTGTTCAGCCTGAGATTGGCCGCCCTTAACCGGCGGAACACCTCCCTCAAATTCTCTACATGCTGCTCTTTAGTTGCCCCTATTACCACTATGTCGTCTAGGTAGGCGGTAGCATGAGGTTTCATTTCCGGCCCTATTACCGTGTCCAAAGCTCGCTGAAAGGTCGCACACGCCGAATGTAAGCCAAATGGCATCACCTGCCATTGGAAAATACCTCTTCCAGGGACTGTGAACGCCGTAAACTCCCGACTTTCGGCTGCCATCGGTATCTGCCGGTACCCGTGCTTCAAATCCAGAGTGGAGATGAACCGGGTGTGACGCAATCGCTCAAGGGTGTGATTAATTCTGGGAACAGGGTAAGCATCTGGGATTGAATGCGCGTTGAGTTGTCGTTGTGCCAGTTCCGACTCCAGGAACTCCCTAAGTTCGTGGCTGGGCTCGCCCTGCGTCTCGCCTCCTCCGGGCACCACTCCGACTCCACATAGAGCTCCATGATCGCTCCACTCTGGCAGTCACTCCTGATCCCCTGCGTCAGTGTGGATTCTAGTTATTGCTCCTAATTCCTCCATTCTCTGGCACATTTCCTCCTTTCTTCTTCGTCTCTTATCTGATCTGTTGCCGAGCAGCAGCTCCCCATTCATGATCTGGGAGGCTTCCCTATGGTTCCTCACTCATATCATTTTCCATTACTTGCCAAGCAGGCACTGATGCTTCTTGACGCGGGGGGATTTCTTTTGGTTCCTCTCTTGCCCCAGGCCTGCGACTGATGCCGTCACCGTCTCTAAGATCAGTTCTGCCTTGCTGCAGCGCATTGAGGTGCCCATTGCATCCAAGATATCCCAGGATGACGTGGTCTTACATCGAGGGTATGATGAGCATCGGCATACTGACCACCTTTCCCGCTAGGCCAACGTCCAACGACAATGCCTTCCCTACATTCAGCATTCCCGTCTGCCAGACGAATGCGCGCCTGTACGTCCTCCACTCTTTCCCGAATCGTCCACTTGCGTACGCAGTCCGGTATCGATGGTAGCAGGCATCGTTCGCCCGCCAACCTCCACAGTAGCGACGATCCGGCCACCGTCCACCTTCAATGTGTGCCCTGTCACCGAGTCCTGTGTGTGTCGGCGCCGGACCGATCCAGGCCAGGGCGGACCCGTTGCCCGTTTCCTGCTTCCCGAGTATTCCATTCGTACTCCACAGCCAGCTAGGTCAGCTGGGACAAGGTGACATCATGCCGTCGTACGTTAAGCTTGTATATACTCTAAGAAGCCCCTCCTAAAAACTGACCATGTCACATCCCTTAGTCCGCTACTCAAGAACCAAAGAGCGACGCGGTCGCAGAATACCTCGATCATGGCCAAGGGAATCGATCGAGGGCTAACGTACTTAATGGCGCGCTCCTCCAGATCCTCTAGGAACCCATTGTCTCGCATGCCCCACTTTCGGACTTGTTCCAGAACGTTTCCGAGAGGCTTGGCCTCCGACTGAGGATATGGTCGGGGAATATAAGGACTGTTCGTTTCGACAGGGACTCGCCCTAGCTCCGTGTCGGTCGCTGTTGTTCGGCAAGCTCCGTTTCTTCTATCGTCATGAGCCTCCTACACACCCGTGACGGTTATGCTAGGGTTCGGAATCTGCGGACCCTCTACAGTTGCGAACTCCTCAGCTCTGTCTCCAATTTGTTACGCGGCCGTCCGCTAACGTCGGATGAGCGAGCCGAGCCCAAATTTCGGATATATGGCCGCCATCCTGCACGATAGTGGATAGCCGCTTACGAAACACCTCCACGCGCCCTTCCTCCGCGCCTTCCTTGACCAACTCACTGGCGATCGCCACCAGTTCTTCCTTGCGTCGCTGGATTCAGCGGATCCAGCGCATGCCTACACCCGGCTTTTGGCACTCACCTGACTTCATTCTGAGTTTTTGTTACTCACTCTAGGCTTGACTTCTCCCTCTTCTGGACTCTCGCTCGATTTTCGTGTCTGGTGTCTGGGCAATTCTCGCTCCATAAGTTTATTTATTTCACTTTTGTCTTTGTCTCAATTGTTTTTTCCTTTTTTTTATATATTCCTTCTTTTTTGTTTTTTAGTTGCAATGCCCGTCTATTTCACAAAACTCAAACCAAAAAATTTATAAAAAAACCCACTTTATGTTCTTTTATACTTTTGACATTCCCTCACTTTGGTCTTTGTTTGTTTTTGCCGTTGTTTCTTACAATTTTGATTTTCTTAAATATTTATTCTCATTATTTCTTATATATTTTTCTTGCATTCATTTCACACAAAAATATTTAAGAGAAAAAATAATTCACTTTAATCTATGTTCGTTTAACTTTATTTTGTTTTGCACTTGTCTTTTCTTATTGTTCCTTCTTTTTATTAACCACACCCGTTGGCATAGCTCTCGCCAAATGCGCGCGAGCTAAATTCGACCCACTGTTCAGCCGCTGCCGCGATGCCTTATCGGCCCTTCGACGCCGACGTCGACTGCGGCGCGCGTTTTGTGCACACGTGTTCAAGCGTTGCTTCGACGTCACCCGTCTAACACGCGCGCGTGCAGTACTTTTTTGATCCGTTATATTTTCTGCGCACCACTTTGTGTGCTCGATTTGGAAACATTTTTTTTGCTTAACCTTGCAGGTGTTCACTTCGTCGCCTAACATTGTGTATGAAATGCACTTCCTAGGGCATGCTCGACTACCTAAAACTTTAGATTTGCATTTTACCCATACATGATGTATTCCCTTTATCTTATCCTCCTACAACTACAGACAACTTTTTTTTATTTTTTTTTGTAAAACACTTATTTGGGTATATTTGCGGGGCTTTAATTTGCAAACATGCCACGCCCCTCAATCTCCTTGCTCGGGCGCCATTTGTAAGGAAGCTATTGGCCGGGGTAAATATCTCAATCTAACCAGGACTAGTAATCTACAAGACATTTGTTAGTTTACTGGGACGGTGGGCTTAGAGGGGGGAGGAAGTGTTTCAAACAGACTACGACTCCTACTGCTTTTATGGGATAGGGAAGAAAGATTAAACACATGGCCGAGATTGCTTACACGGCCCCCAAACCAAATCCCTATTCACACACACACGGCCGCGATTGCTCACGCGGTCGGCAGGCTAAGCCCCTGATCACACATGCACGGTCGGGGTTGCTCACGCGGTGGGCAGCTTAAGTCACCTTTCGCACATACACGGCACGCTAGGTTATGGGAAGAGGTCAGGTTGAACACCGGTTACTTAGGTGCTCGAGGTTACGATTAGTAGGAAATAATAAGAAATAATTGACTTCTATAACTTACTTCATATTTATTCACATTCACTTACTTCGCGCTATCCTAAAAAATTTCCACTTAGCCCTGCCGCACTGTTTGGAGCTCTAGCGCTCCGCTGCACACTCTAAGTCTCCTTTTCTGACTTCTCCTTGACACTCAACTACTCACCCTGACACTCCATCGCAAAGTCCCGGCTAGTTGCGAGTCGTGCGCTTGCCTCGGCCGCTCAACTTCACCGCGTGCTTTCGCAACTTCGCTTCGATGCTTTAGCCCTTCGTCGCCGAATCGAAGCTGTGCTCTCGCAGGCGGTGTTGGGCAACCGATCAGCAACGCACGGTTGCTGCGGCGGCTGGCGGTTAAATTCAAACTTCAATTTTTATTGAATTCTAATGATACTGTGAATTATAAGCCTAACGGCTTCTTGATTTTAGTTACCTACTCTCTTATCCTAATATATCTTACAACTAACAAAAACTCAACTATAATACTAACGTTTCGTTGCCTCTTATTTAGGTAAAATCTTATTCCAATACAAATTATACTTATAAACTAACAAAACCAACTAACTATGACGTCAACGGTTCCTTGCCGTGCCTTTGGGCTATAAACGTGACGTCTCCCTGCCGTGGATCAAAACTGTGGCGTGGCTGACTCAAATAGCCGCCTCACAGTAGAAAGCTGAATCGATCGAGATAACATAGAAATCAACAAAACACCTAATTTCAAAATAAGAACTAACCATAAACAAAAGTGGATTATTTCCTTTTATAAATGAAGTCAGAAACTATTTAATTGCAAGTCATACGGGGCGTATTACACGTTTTCATGTTATAAAATCGACCCTTGTCCCTTGGCCGTCATTTTAAATATTTGACAAATACTTTGGCAACCTCGTCAACCTCTGCAGCGCATAGAGTAGCCTAGGTATAATAGACATAAAGGAGGCTTTCTTATAGTGCAGGGCAAGAACATTTGATGGGCTTTCCAGTCGCCACCCGAAAGGAAGTAGACGACCGAAGCAACGAACAGTCCAGAGTATTCCCCCGGGGTACGTGCTACACGGACGGTAGTACCCATTAGAAAGGCCACACTAACAATGCGAATCAGTGCCAAGCAGACGATAGGAATACCTACTGTTGAAATGAGATTCTGACAAAAGAAGGATGTCAATTTTGCGATCCTGAACCAACGATGACGAACTTGACAATGTTCAAAATTAGACGTCGGGAAAGAAGCGAGCTTTCTCGGCACGCATTGCATTATTCCTAAGATGGATGTTATTATCGACATCAACTGTCCGAATGCGATAGCAACATAACAATCGCAGACAATCGTATTTTTGCTCTGGCTTATTACTGTCCCCGCAACTCGCCGCAAAATTGGAAAGTTAGAACCATCAGGTTGTTTGTCTGTTTGGAAAACTACATCCAATGCGGCTGACACCACTCAGCAAAGTTTGAGCCATAGCGCATGTCAACAGCCTCCAGATAGGCAGGAAGGGTCAGAAATTGAGGCGCGCAGCGATTGGAACCACAGTTGATGCCCATGTACTGTTCCTCAGCGGTAGCTTGGCACTGATCCCTTTCATATGTCTCATGAACACCTGCATATTTGGCCCATTTAGATAGCAGGGAGCAGAAGTTCTTGGATTGACCAAACTACTGACAGCGGAAACACCTTAATAGGCCAGCGACTTGATAGGCCAGCGCTTTGATGTCATACAATCATTGATGGAAGCAAGTTCAAGCCAAATGTAGAACGTGTTACAATTGTGCTCCCCGTTCTCACCGACCCTTGACACTCTGAGGATTATGTCCAAAATCCACAAGTTCCCTCTTGATATCGGAAATATCAGTAGAAGCATACAAGTCCTAGGCTCCACCTTAAACAAACGGTTCTCCTTTAGCTGGAAGGAGCTGTACGAAAATTTATTGTCTACAAATAAATTTTAGGCAATCCTAGGTGTGTGGTTCCTTTCCACACATGGGATCATGAGAGAAGATGGGTCCAAAGTCAATTTTATCAAATTTTCGACACTTATTTATTCCTCAAACTTACATTCATAAATTTGATTAGGCATGAAAAATAAGTAAATAAATAAAAAAAAAATTAAAATTGATATTAGATATTAGAATATTAAATGAAAACACCACACGGGATAGGTACTCCATGCTAGCTGAACTTGACACCAGCAGAAAGGAAGCACTATCAGTGTACTTTGTTACATGTCGGTTTATGGAACGCACAAAATAAACTAAAAATATTCAATGATGAGACTTATTAATAAAATTTTCGAATCGGATAGTTCCATTTAATTTTTACTTTTTATAGCTGAGAATGCATTGTTGGTCATTTCTCGAGAGTCTCATTTCCCAAAGTCAAAGTCTATGCTTCCAAAAAAAACTGTTTCGATAATTCGCCTCGTAGATCGATCGCAGGGGCGATTCGCCGATCTGATGCCCGACTTTTGTTAGTCATAGATCGATGGCATCGTTTGTGACGGGAGGCTGGCCCCCTTTCGCGTGCCTTCGCTAAGACTGCTTTTATTCGATGCAGCTTGAGTGCTAACACCGTGCCCCAGAATTGGACGGCGTAAGACCAGATGGGCGTCAGAATCAATTTTATATATAGCGCCTACGCTGCAATTTGAGGTTACTTTGAGCTTTTAATAGCCAGTCGAGTTTTTCTAGAGTGGAGGCTCGACGTATGGAGCGTGTACAGGACAGCTTTCGGGACACCTGCTTTGATACCTTTGACTCTCGATCTTTTGTTTTTACGGCCATATTAAAGTTGCGTCCTCCCTTAAATAAATTCAGGTTTCTAAAGTAAGTCGCAGGACTTTTAGCGTGTATAGAAGGCCCTCATGTATATATATATATAGGTGCAATTTATCAACGATTTGAAACAAACGCTCTAGCAAGACCTACATTATAAAATTCGAGTATGTAGCTCATATATACGGGCAGCCAGACATGACTAGATCGACTTGACAATTGATGCTGATATGTAAAAAAGTGTTATTCTTCACAGAATGGCTGACTGCTTGACTGCTTGGTGATCAACGCACAGCCCAAGACGTAAGAGCGAGGAAGCTTAAAATTGTACTGAAGCTACCTTATGTAATGGACGTCCAAGCTAAGAAATTTGAGAAATTCCATTCGCAATAGTGGAAAAATCACTAAAAAAAAACAGTGATATCAAACTTTTTTTCCGTACCATCTCATACTCATTTTGAAAGCGATGTGTTTCACTCTTATCTATCATTCCTTAGTTGATATGCGGGTCAATGTTTTGGTGGGTGCATTTCGGGTTTAAATTTAAAAGCGAGCATTCGTAGAGTCGAATACTCATTGGAAAATTCGGCATTTTTCGGAGGAAGTTGAATAGTTCGAATAGTTCGCCCTCTTGGATCATTAATACTGTCAAGCATTGAATAATAAACAGAGCCGTTTTACTGTTCTAAAACTGAATCATGGTCGATTAGGGTGGTCCTTTACCATAGGAAGCAATAACAAATCAGTTGCAAAGCAACAACAGGGCGCATGAAACCGCATTTTCCTTCGTCGCCTGTTTTTGATTGCTGAGAGTTGATGCAAGATTTCGAGGTCATAGGAAACTTGCTGCAAAGAAAAGGTTGTTTGTTGTTTTTCTGTCGTTCCTACAAGGCAGCGCGGTGAAACAAAAACAACACAATATGGGTTCTTGCAGAACCGAGCGCAAGTAGGTAGAAAAGTCGAATGCCAGCAGGCAATGACGTTACCATCAACAATTATGACGTCACATTTCAACTAATTTTATTTCTTGTTGTTCGCAGCAGAACGCCCTCTGAATAATATTATATCTGAATTACAATACATCTTTACTTCTCAAATCACGATATTGAAGTCACATACTATTATTTTTAAAACCACCATAAAATACCATTGTAAATTGCTCATCACTAATCTATCGATAGTTATTGTTGAAAGTTCGAGAAGTAAATCACGCATTACAAGCTGTCTAAAGGCTCCTTTGATTTTTATTAAAATTTATAAAACATAAAAAGGGGCCGAAGTGGGGTGCAAACTAGCATCTCCTCAAAACATTGGTGACCCCGACGTGATTTTCTTACTTGCTTCTCGTCTTGCCGCAATTTTTTTTTCGTTGTTCATCGTTCTTTTGCTGTTGCAGCATAGGCACTAAACTCAAGTACAGACATACGTACATATGTATGTACATATTTCGCACACCGGCTCGAGTGCGCGCTTCTCTCTAACGATCTTATCGCGTTATTTAGCAGATCGGCTATTATAACCAAGCTGTTTGGTGCATATCAGTGCCAAGCACAACCGTTTGCTTAGATAAGAAGCCGTCGAGCAGATACCTACATACTTACATACATACATATGAATGTGAATGCAAGTGCCGCTACAATTGATCTCGATACATAAACATACACAAGCCGCTGCACACATAAAACGGTAATCGCATTCTCGCACTGCTCACTCTGTGACATTCGCAGTGATCAAGGGCAAAGCTCTTCTCCATAAGTGAATTTTGGTGACAGGCCGGAGTACAGTGAGCACTCAACAAAACTACCAACCGAACATTACCTCGGCAACAACAGAATGGAAAATTCGACAATTGAAAAAGACTTTTGCAAAGCCAAATGCGCTTCTGTTCAACGCCAACTATTAGCAATGAACGAATTCCTCAGCGCTGGTGAGATGATCAGCTTTGACGAGGCCGATCTGATGGTGCGTATAGAATCTGCGGAGAGCATGAAGGCCGAGTTTGATATCAGCCAGTCAAGGCTAGAAAAATTAGATTTGCTTGAGCTTTCAACGGACGCACGCTCAGACTTCGAGAAGGTTTACTGGAAGATCAAATCCAATCTCGCTCGTCAAATGGATGTAGTCACTAAGGGACGTATGACTTACGCCAATTCAACAACTATCCCACGCTTTGCTGAAAGTACGCACACATTTGCTCACTTGTTCAACCGTAAGTCTCGCCTACCGGAATTGCAGCGGCCCAGTTTCAGCGGCTCCTACAAGGATTGGCCGGATTTTTATGCCATGTACAAGACTGTCATTGGCTGCAATGATGACCTAAGTAAAATTGAGAAATTACAACATTTACGTGAGTGCTTGGATGGTGCTGCTCTCAACATAATCAAATCGTTAGGGCCTGTCGACGTGAATTACGACAAGGCGTTGGAGTTACTCATAAAGCGTTTTGATAATAAGTTGCTACATTTTCAGGGCCACGTGCGGGCTATAGTCGGGCTGCCAGGTGTTGAAATGGGATCAGCAGAGGCTTTGCGTGAGTTGAGTGACAAAATTAACTCGCATCTTCGGGCGCTTAGCACCATGTCAACAACTGAGGAGCTGGCTGACGGATTACTCATACACACAATATCGCACAAGCTCGATCACCACACCCAGGAAAAGTGGCAGGAGGCGCTTGCAACGGATAAGCTACCCAGGTGGACGGATATGTCGGCGTTCTTAGAGAAGAGATGCCGCATAATGGAAAACTTGAAAGGCGCTACGGCACCTACGCCTAGCGACCAGGTTACCAGAAATGTACAAAAATTGAATCGTAACACATTCATTGCATCCTCATCTCACAATTACCAGCAAAATTGTAATTTTTGCGACTCAAAAGAGCATTTTCTTGTTAAATGCCCGTTGTTTTTGAATCTGTCCCCAAGTTTGCGCTACAAGGAGGCCAAGCGATTGCATCTTTGCCTAAACTGCTTGCGCAAAGGCCATGGCTTGCAGCAATGTCGCTCAGGTCACTGCAGGCATTGTCAACAAAAACATCATTCGTTGCTGCACATGAGCCCCATCACAACTCAATCATCTGCCCTGTGTACACCTAGCTTGCAGGCTGAAACCACGATCCAGCCTCACGCATCGTCTTTAAGTAATCCACCATCTTCAACTCTCGTCAGCACTGCTCTTGAATTCGCACCTGAAGCCACCAATGCCCAGCCTGTAGACTATGTGGTGCTTCCAACCGCCATCTTATATGCCAAGAGCCACTCAGGTGTATTCATACCCTGCCGCGCATTACTGGATTCTGGATCTCAACTCAACTTTATCACTGCTCGTCTAGTAAAGCAGCTCCAACTCAAAACTCATCATGCTGCCGTTTCAATATCTGGTATAGGCGAATCAACCCTATCTTCTAACATGTCCACTGACATATCAGCGCAGTCACGTGACAGGAGCTTCAGCACATCATTTTCAGCAGTCGTTACTCGCAGTATAACGGATTATCAGCCCCACTTTGGGTTAGACATTTCTGGGTGGAATATCCCCAAAAACATCTCGCTCGCGGATCCAACGTTTTTCAAATCTCAAAGAATAGAATTATTATTTGGTGCCGGACTATTTTTCGCTCTCATTTGCATCGGCCAACTTCGAATGGCGGATAACCTACCAACGCTTCAAAAGACCAAGCTCGGCTGGATTGCGTCTGGCGGACTCTCTCGCGTACACAACAAACACAAATCCCTTTCAGCCCTTTACAAGGAATCTAATCCATGGGAGGATCCACTGTCGGATATTGTAAAACGATTCTGGGAAGTCGACAATTGCTGCGGTACCACCCCTGCGCTCTCTGATGAAGACGCACTATGTGAGCAGCTATTTCTCCAAGGCTACACGCGACTAAAGTCAGGGCAGTATTCAGTTAGGCTTCCAGCAAAGTTCAGCTTCGACACGCTAGGAGACTCATATCAACGTGCTCTACGACGTTTCAAGTCGCTCGAAAACAAATTGGACAAAAATCACCAGCTGAAGGAGAGCTACTCTGCATTTATGTGCGAATACATCGACTTGGGCCACATGTCTTTGGCTTCCAAGCAGCAGCTTGTCCCACAATTCTATTTACCCCACCACTGCGTAGAAAACCCAGATAGCTCAACCACCAAATTGCGCGTCGTTTTTGATGGATCAGCCAAATCAACATCAGGCGTATCTCTGAATGATCTTTTGCATACAGGCCCAGCAATTCAACCCAAATTATTCAACATTCTAATTCATTTTCGTTTTTTAAAGGTTGCCATGTGCGGTGACATCTGTAAGATGTACCGCTGTGTCCGAATAACGCATCCAGATCAATTTCTGCAATGCATCTTATGGCGTGATCACCAAAATGAAAGCATAAGGACGTACACCCTGGACACTGCAACGTATGGAACCAAACCCGCTGCGTTTCTACCAATTCGAGCGATGCAGCAGCTGGCCCACGACGAAGAGCCTACCTTTCCACTAGCTGCAAAGATAGTTTGTCGCGACTTCTACGTAGACGATTTAATTTCTGGAGGGGGCTCTATAGAAGAAGCCATTGAGATCCGACAGCAAGTAAAACTGCTACTGACTAAAGGTCACTTTCTAATCAGAAAGTGGTGCTCAAACGAGCCTGATGCATTAAAAGGAGAAAGCGAATCCGATTGTGAGAAGCTAATGGAGTTCAAGGATGGCATCAACATTGCAAAAACGCTAGGTTTAGCTTGGAGCCCTAGCTCTGATAGCCTACTTTTCAACTTTGCGGAGATCGTACCCGAAGGATCAGTCACAAAGCGGAGTATATTATCAATGATAGCGAGATTTTAGGATCCGCTCGGATTGATCGCGCCCATCGTTACCAGGTTAAAGGTATTTCTCCAAGCACTGTGGAAGGAAAGGGTCAATTGGGACGAATGCCTGTCGCATTCGCTGTACTTCTAATGGATCAAACTCATATCGCAACTCTCATTTATCAGCAGCTTGAAATTCTCCCGTTTTGTATTGATGCCGCTGGCTACGTATGATCTGCATGGATTTTGAGACGCCAGCACAGCTGTTTATGGTGCGCGCGTATTTGTCAGATCCGAAATGCAAGGGGTATTTTCATCACATTTGCTATGCTCTAAATCAAGGGTCGCCCCATTAAAGACGCTGACAATCCCAAAGCTTGAGCTGGCAGCTGCACTTTTATTATCAGAGTTCATAGAAAACATTGCCAAGTGCATTCAGTTCGAATGCAGATATCATTGCTGGACCAACTCAACAGTAGCGCTTGCATGGATTCGTGATTCACCTTCAAATTTTAACGTCTTTGTATCCAACAGGGTATCACAAATACAGGAGCGGACCAAGGGCATGACCTGGCATCATGTACCCTCTCAGCTGAACCCAGCGGACATTTTATCACGTGGATGCTCACCTTTGGAACTTTTAGAATCACAGCTATGGCATAATGGACCCCGATTCATACAGGCCGCTCGTTCGACTTGGCCTCAAAACGTCGCCTATCCCTTTGAGCTTCCAGAACGACGCCAGAAAGTGCTGGTACTATCAACGAAGACGGACCTATCGGCATCTTGTAAATTCAACAACACATTTGCCAAGTTACAGCGCACTTTCGCATACGTGTATCGATTTATAGCGCTAAAAAGATCTGATTCGACGAGATCAAAAGGTCCACTCACTCCAAATGATATCAAGTGCGGAACGCATTTACTTATAAAAACATTCAACTTACGCACTTCGCCGAAGAGTACAAAGCACTCAGCTTAAAAAGGCCGCTTCCAACAAGAAGCAAACTTCGTTCATTGTGTCTACTGTTGAACGCTGAGGGACTCTTGCGCATCGGCGGGCACCTTCAGAACTCAAATTTGGAATATGAAGCAAAGCATCCGTTATTGTTGCCTAAACGCCACCCAGTCACCGCAGCTATGATCACACATTATCATTTGGAATTTCTTCATGCTGGTCCGCAATTCCTTCTAGCAACACTCCGCCAGCGATACTGGCCCATCGGAGGTCTCAAGGCTGTCTCAAATATCATCAACAGGTACGTGCGCTGCTTTCGAATGCGACCTAAACTTCTGGAGCAAGTCATGGCCCCGCTACCAGCTGAGCGTGTGCAGCCAAGTCCGACGTTTCACGTAACTGGCATCGACTTTTGCGGTCCTTTCTACGTCAAACCAGAGGTCAAGAATCGCTCACCAACGAAATGCTACATCTCAATTTTTATATGCTTTGCAACGAAAGCAACGCATCTAGAGTTGCTAGAGGACCTGTCCACGTCATCGTTAATCGCTGCCTTGAAGAGATTCATCAGCCTTCGAGGGAAACCGCATACAATATGGACAGACAACGCCACAAATTTCGTGGGTGCTCGAAATGAGCAGAAGGAACTGCGCGACCTGTTTATAAGCGATCCCCAGCGCAATGAGATTGTTCGCAACTGCCTAGCTCTGGGAATCAACTGGAAATTCATTCCGCCCCGTTCGCCACATTTTGGAGGATTGTGGGAGGCCGCTATCAAGTCAGAAAAATATCATTTTTACCGCGCCGTTGGAATTTCTCGAATATCCGCAATGCTTAACTCAAGACCGCTTTGCTATATTACAGAAAACCCGAATGACTTGGAGATACTCACGCCTGGGCAATTCATCTGGGGCAAAGCTAATGCCACTATCGACGAGCCAGACATAACTCACCTAAGCATAGGTCGTCTCAGCCGTTGGCAGCGAATATGTCACATGCAGCAATCATTTTGGAAGAAATGGAGTACATCGTATTTGTCGTTGCTCCAAGAGCGCGGGAAATGGCGATCGTCCAAGCAAAATCTTCAGGCCGGCAGCATCGTGCTGCTCAAGGAGGACAATGCACCACACTCAGGTGGCCGCTTGGTCGAGTCGACAGCGTCATCACGGGTGACGACAGCATTGTGAGAGTAGCAGTCATTCGTACACAAAATGGTCTGGTCAAGAGAGCCATCGCCAAAATCGCCGTTTTGCCAATCGAGACCACAACGGTTGAAACCTTGTATCTTCCAACGGGGGGAGCATGTTCGCAGCAGAACGCCCTCTGAATAATATTATATCTGAATTACAATACATCTTTACTTCTCAAATCACGATATTGATGTCACATACTATTATTTTTAAAACCACCATAAAATACCATTGTAAATAGCTCATCACTAATCTATCGATAGTTATTGTTGAAAGTTCGAGAAGTAAATCACGCATTACAAGCAGTCTAAAGGCTCCTTTGATTTTTATTAAAATTTATAAAACATAAAACATAGCATCTCCTCAAAACACTTGTCTTGACTAGTTAATATAAAAACCTTTATGATGTATATTTAAATAATTAATGAATAGGCTCTTTTATAGTAAATAATTAATTGACATACTTATGTAATAATTTTAAATACGAAATGATCGTACACAAAATAGGCTGTGACATCACATGTGCAATAGAATATTGCAAACTTCTTAAATTCATACACTGTTTCCTATGCAAAATATTCTGAAGTTGTCTGTGATTTTTTGGGCAACCGCTAGCTGCGACAGCCGGGTTAGATCTTTTGAGATCTTTTGATCAAAAACCCACCCTTGTAAATTTATAACTCAATGGCTGTCAAGGTCGCTAGAGCGAACTCTATTTTCAAAGCCTATTTACAAAGAAATGCATAAGAACTTGTTAAATACGTGTTTAGGCGATTTTGGAAACTCCACTCGTAACTATGAACATTTTTCGGAAAGCTTGCAACTCTTTTATTTGTCATCTAAACAGCTTCAAAATAATTTTAAATAGGCCTTTTTGAAAATTTTGTTCATACGTTCATTTAAATTTTGACGGTAAAATAAATTTAAAATGTAATCATTTCACTTAAGAAGTGCAGTTCAATTAGAACAAGTACATTTAGTACATTTTATTTGAACTAGGTTTAAAGAACATTTGTCGAAAAACAAGTAAGAGGTTCTAGTCGGGAGCTCCCGACGGAATATCCTGAACGCATTTATACCAACACCAAATTCAGATCGCGCTACTCGCTCGTTTGCGTTCGAAGTAATAAAGATAAATTAAACAACAACGAACTCGCCACACCAATAATTGAATCTGAATGAGAAAAAACGCATTTAAGTAACAGCACAGAGAACAATACTTTCGCAATTACAATGATGTTAATAGACTGTGAGGGTGTACATGTATACAGAAATTCTTGGAATTTGCGCTAGCTGCTGCTAAAACGTGCACAGTCAAAACACATAACTTTTGCGTTTTTCTTAAAATATTCAATTGAATTAAAATTTTAGCTAAAGTTGGGTTATTAACTTGACTTATAGCTCTCTGGTGGTAGCGGGTAACTGACGATAGGTATAAAATGAAAGATACTTGATATATATTAACTATTCTAGAGTAAACATATCACTTTTTGTGACTCTTGCTCTTATTATCTACCCAATTTGCTAAAAAAACAGGATTTCGATATCGATTTTTATCGGTTGCTTGGAAACAGAGTAAGTTATCGATTATCGGAAAAAACTCGATCTGCGTATGGACTAGAAGGACCTACAGATAAAATTTCAAGTCTCTAGCTTTTACGGGTTCCAACAGCCTTGCGTTCATACATACGGACGGGCAGACGGACAGACAAACTGACATGGCTAAATCGACTCGGCCGTTGTTGCTGATCAAGAATATGTATATTTTATGGAATCGCAGATGCTTCCTTCTGCCTGTTACATACATTTCCACAAATACATTATACCCTTTTTACCCATTTTCAATGGGTTCAGGGTATAAAAACAAGGCATCGAATACTACATTACTGAATATACAAAAAATTCATTCATAAGGAAAACTAAACTTTTCTTGGTTCGGACTGATACTTCAACACGCTTGAGAAGCTTGAAATTAGAAAATGCAAGAAAAATATATTTATACACAATTATCTGTTCATGGATTACAGCTTCCTGTGAAATTGATATGAAAGATATCAACACACAAAACTACTGTTATACGAAACTGCTAAACTATTTCTGTTTTTTTTTTTTCAGAAAGAGATAAACGGTTTAAAACAGTATCACAGAGAGAATTGAAGTTGTCAAAAATCGTATTGTACTATGACTATAGAATCGTATAAAGTTTTCTTTTTTTATACCCTTGGGTATTATAATTTTTTCGTGAAATGTGTAACGCTTAGAAGACATCTCCGACACCATAAAGTATATATATTCTTGATCGATGGGTTGAAAATTAAATTGTATGAAAAACTTTTTTTTACTCATGCTTGGCATTAACTATTTTTCCTGAGCTTCTTAGATACGGGCAAAGGAAGCGTATTATATCTTCGGCCGAAGATAGCCCTTCTTTCTCGTTTTCATTGATATTTTAATCGATAAAAGAATAACTTGTTTTAAAATGTTGACACTTCGCCGTGTCTCCCTCGATTTCAACGAACTATATTTGAAGCAACGCCTATTATCATAATTATATAATAAAGGGGTGAGGAATCATATACACAATTGTTTTTAGTTTTCTCCGAATTAAAGTAAAAAAATCGTACAAAAATACCGTACAAAAATCGTAGTTTTCTTATGTGTGGGCATAAATATATACATAAATTTGTATGCTTGCAGCCACGTGGCTTTCCAATATAACAACACATTTTCTTTCAGAAGATCTCTGTTCATAACCATATTGATGAAATTTTTTTCAGTAGATGTTATTGTTACTATAGAATATTCGTATACCAGCCATAAGGACAACAGCATTAAATTTGTGGCTGGAATTGGTGGGTAAATTGATTTATTTATTTGGGCCGTATATTCTGTACTAAAAGCTTTATATTGAATTTCGTGACTCACAGCTCTTAGAACATAAAGACTGGCCGATTTCTTGTAAGCATAGAAAGTTGACGATGATCGAAGACTAACTCGTACTAGGAGGACCTCCGTTGTAAATTCTACGTTTCCAGATATTATAGGCTTTGACGACGCGTTCATACATAACAGACTTAAAAACAGACAGACGAATATGGTTATATATATATATATTCTACCCTATTTTTCCATTTTTCAATGGGTCCAGTGTTTACAAATATTTATTTTTAAGTGATTATTACTTTTCTGTAAGTGATTTTTACTTCTCAGTAAACAATTTTCCTTGCACATAAAAAAAATATAATCACATGATACATGGCCCTGCTCTGATATTTCAGATATTTAAAATTGCAATCCTTGGTTAAATACATACAGCCGCAATAAAACCCCGCTTTTAAATAGTTTGACTTTCACTTATGGTCATTGCAAAGTCGGAATGGTTGGAAATTTAGTTCAGTGTAGTAATGCTTTTCCCTTATTTAGTTAACATTAACTGATACAGTTATTTAAAAAATCTATTATGCTTACATGCTTCATTGGTGACCATTCTATCGAAGCTGTAGAATGACCGTTCCTCTCTAGGTAATTGTTAAGTGATTTCCATATTTATAAATTAACAGTGGTAATTTTTTTGGAACGAAAATATCTAAATTGAAAATATCAGTAGATATACGTATTGGAATATTTCCAAATATACCGTTGATGATATACCCAGGCTCATAAATTAAATGATTATGTATTTAAGCGAGGGTTCTCCAATGACTATCCAAAATCTTCTTCTCTTAAGTAAACATCATATCCAGGTATCAGGCAACTAGGCGAAACAATTATAAAAAACTTATAATTCAGTGGGAATTCAAATATGCTCCAAACAGCATCAATGAAACCAACAAATCTGGTTTTTAAGAACTATTGAATCTCATCAATCACGATCATTATCATCATAAGTACGTTCTGAGAAATCTTTTGAGAAATTTTAAGAACATTTTTTTCTCGCATATTCACTGAATTGGGTTTTAAGTCCCCAAAGTAGCCATGAATCATTTATGTTTAACTAAATTATGTATTTTTTGATTATTATGAGGATGACCAACTGTACTATTTTATTGAAAACTTGAACACCCATAACTTTATCAACACTTTCATAAGTCAAAAAAATATGTGCATAAGATTTGTATACACATTCAAAACGGAAAAAAGGGAAAAGAATATAAGATATATAGTATATAATATATGTACATATATAAAATAGACTAATTCCGCTGTCTACGTTTCTTACACATTTTTGAAAATGTCTTGTTTTAGAAAAATGTGTAACGTGCGGCCTATACGTTTACCCATAAGAATATACATTCAACACATTTTTCAAAAATGTGACATTTTCAAAAAATGTGTTTATTAGCCCCCAAACATTTCGTGTTTTTTGCGATGATTTATCGAATTTGATATCGATGTTTTGAACTTATAATCGATGTTATAACTTTCAATTATAATTGTAAAATTGTACTAATCCCACAGATTTAAACATTTAAAGATGGCTAAATCTCGGAAAGAGTATATGAAATGGAGCCCCTACTTCGCGATCGCGATCGCGGCTTGGGAATAAACGACGGGGGTGCCGTTTTCGTGGCCTCGGACAACGCCTCTTCTGTATCCGAACGGCGGACGGTGACAGGTGCCACCACGCGTGTACTAGGCGTTGGCTTCCACTTTCCGGCGTTTTTCGCCAGGGCCTTCTCCTGTGCTCGCTCTTCCACGTTTCGAAATGCCAGACCGGGTGCACTACCCCCTCGGAGATCTTTGGCAGATAGCGTAGAGTTAGCCGAGGAAATTGGCTATTCGGGTCTACCTCAAAATGGTGTATGGCGAGGCGGCAGCGGAACAACGACTACCTCCGCCGATACCGACTCGGCTTCCGGGGTCGACGATGAAATTCCCGTTCCTGCCGACTCCATCCGCTCGTCTCGAGCGAAGTTTCTCCTCGTTTGCTGGATCGTTCACCGTCGGTTACCTTTGGGGCTTTCGTTCCAGGCAACATTGGCGAGGGTGATGTCAGCGGGGGGGACGGAGGCTCCTCCGCTTACGATGGCGAATTCCGCGAAAACGGAGTGTCGATGAACATGGTTTATTAGCATGACGATCCCGTCCAAACGTTATATTATGTTAGTCCGTCGGGTGTACAGAGTGTGAAAAAACTGACGAGGCGGCTCCTCCTGGTGTCTTCTGCTGTAAATGGCGAGGGTCGTGTCGATTGTTGTTCGACAATGGCGAGGGTCGTGCTGGTAACCTCCGGCGCCAGGTTCGGGGAAAGGCTCAATATTCCCGCTGCTGGCGGCGAAGCCCTCAGGTCCATTGAATCCAATGAAAGTCACCACTCTCGACTCCGCAAGTTGTAGTGCCCGCCTTGGTCATTTGATGCGCGCTGGAGATTGCTATGGACGATATCAAGGATTTCCTTCAACTTATCCCCCTTTGTCTTAGGGTTGAACGCACTAGTTGCGGACCCCGGAGTTACCTATTCGTACAGAGCGGCGGACATCCGCGGCACCCCTCCCTGCATCAGGAAAGCAGGACTGAATCCCGTAGAGTCCGTCGACAGCTAGCGATATCTCGGGCAAAACTTCGTCCAACGAACTCTTCACGGTCCGGTAGGTCCTTTCGGTAGGATTCTCTTGCGGGCAGTACGGGGCGGTATACTGGACCTCTACATCCGGGGACTCCAGAAAAGACTTGAAGCTACGAATCGTAAAATGTACCCCGTTGTCGCACACAACCTTCTTAGGCACTCCGAACGTATTCAAAATCTTCACTCAAAACGCTGTCTGCAGGTGTGCCGCCGTGGCCCTCCTGAGAGGGACCACTTCCACACACTTTGAAAAGGCATCATGGAACACCGGTAACATTGTGCTGCCATGTTTTGACCGTAAAAGGGGTCCGACGAAATCCGCGCAGAGTATTGCCATAGGCTCCGCTACGTCAGCATATGTCCAGCCGATATAAATTGCTCGGTCTTGAACTTCTGGCAGATTTCACACACACCCGACCAGTAGTATATCTGGACCAACCTCGACACGGTTTTCCTCACACCTTGATGTCCGGCCGTGAGAGCATAATGTCATTCTAGTCATATCCTTTGTCGCTGACCACTAACCATACATAGCTTCCAGGGAATGTAATCCCCATCGTCTGTCCGGTGACCCGAATGCCTGTATAGTTGCCCATTTTCTTTTATATAGTCCGGAAATTTAGCTGGATCTTCGGCGATCCTAATGCGCATACTCGCGACCCATTCGTAGGGGGCCTCGCCCACCGCTGCTTGCTGACATGTCTCTAGAGGATAGTACATCGGCCACGACGTTGAGCTTCCCACCACGGTAGTGGACGTCAAATCGGAACTGTTGGAGTTCTTGTGCCCATCGCGCGATCCTACCCCTCTAAGTAGCAATGCAGCTTCCGGATCGACTATAATATTGCCAGGCACTCTTTCTCCGTGGCGGAATAGTTGACCTCAGCCTTCAGCAACTTCCGGCTCGTGTACGCTATCACCCGCTGTCACTGAATTGTCTGCGTCAGCACTGCGCCGAGACCATACTGGCTCGCGTCAGTCTGCAAGACGAATTTGGCGGAAAAGTCCGGACAAGCCAACACAGGGGCAGACGTCAAGCTATCCTTCAATTGAAGCAATGCCTCCTCCTGTTCTTGATCCCATGCCTATTTGCTCCCCTTGTTTAAGAGCGTTGGAAGCAGTTGTACCTGAGTCGCGAAGTTGGAGACGCATCGTCTGTACCATGATGCCTTCCCGAGACAGGCCCTCAGATTTCGTATCGCAGCCACCTTCTCTGGATCGGTACGTATTCCTTCCCCGTAAATGACATGTCCCAGGTAGACTAACCTCTCCCTGAAGAAGCTGCACTTCTTCCTAGTTAGCCTGAGATTTTCCGCCCTTAACCGGTGGAACACCTCCCTCAAATTCTCTACAGGCTGCTCTTTAGTTTCCCCTATTACCACGATGTCGTCTAAGTAGGCGGTAGCATGAGGCTCCATTTACGGCCCTATTACCGTGTCCAAGGCTCACCCGTCTGTCGCGCGCGCGCTATATTTTTTCGGCAGACCGTTATGTTTTCTGCTCTCCACTTTTATTTATTTATTTATTTTCATGATTTATTATTATAAAAAAATAATATAATAACTAACGGGAGGGAGTGCTAGCTTCTAAGGCCATCGACTCTCCACTTTGTGTACTCAACTTTGCACACAATTTTGTTGCCTAAATCTAGCTAGTGTTTACTTTATCGCATAGGTTATGAAATGAAATTGCTATAATATGCTTGACTACTTTATACCCTAGATTTGAATTTTACCCATATATGAAGTATTTTCTTATCCTCTGCTATGGTACATACACTCTAGGGTATGCCAAGCTTAAAATACCCTATATGCAACTTTTTTTGCAAACACCTTTTTGGGCATACTTGCGGGGCTTTAATCCGTAAACATGCCACGCCCCTAAACGCCTATATGTCCCTGCTCGAGCGCCACTTAAAGCTGCTGGCCGGGGTACAAATCACGGGCTTACCTGGTTCAGCAAGTTCACAAGACATTTGTTAGCTGCGGGGATGGAAGGCTTAGGGTGAGGGGAAGTGTTGCAAACGTCGCTACCCTGTCTTCAGTCTTCAGTCTTTCTTGCAGAATGGCCTGCGGATATCCAAAACGACCGAGCTGACCTTCAGTGTTCTATGGATAGCGTAGCGATTCCTGCCGGAGCTCGTCTCATCAAACACGCAAACTACTGCTAGCATAGTTTTCAGGAGCGACGGAATGAAGCCTCGTCTCTCGATACACTACGCTTTAGGTTAGAGAAAGGGTGCTATGTTGAGCACCGGCTAGCCACGGTGCCCGAGATTAGTGTTAATATTAATGAAAAGGATTAGCAGACAATTTTTGGCTTGGCATGGCTCCTTGCCCTACATTCACTATCCTTTTATTCCAATAAAATATGTTTAACAATGCTTATATCCTATCGATATCAGAAACGGCTCCTTTTCTTCTTTACTAGTAATACATATGATGCTTAAATCTAACAAAACAATGAAACTATAAATCTAACGGTCTCTTGGCGTGACTCCACATAACTCGCTTAAGCTATAAAGTTAACGACTCCTTGGCGGGAATCAGGATTGTAGGGTGGCTGCTCTGGGTAGCTGCCTCACAAAGTCAAGTAGAAGAGTGGAGCACAGCACTTAAAATGACATGAGCAGGCGCTTATCAGTTCATAGAGGGATCAAAGGCACCGTCGATATCATTCCACAGGCCACAAAATAGTACAACCGTTCCTAATACTCGTTCGTGGGCAGAACGGCTGTAATTGTAATACACTCAGATTGACACAAAATAGTAGAATACATAAGAAAAAAAATCCAAAAAGAGCAACAATTGTAAACAGTTAGAGAGGAAAACCCGTCTAGACAAAAGGTGTTCGTAAGGAGGCTTGAAATTCAACTCATCTCCTTATGCGTGGAATAATAAATGGTGGCTGATTTGGGAACAGCCTGTGAAGCGGACGCTGAGGTCAGCCACCCCATAGCTTGGAAATCATGGCAAGTAGCCGATGGCGGGACGAAGTTATAGTTTTGTTAGTTTATAAGTATTAGTTGTATTAGGTTAAGATCATAGTTGATAAGAGGCAAGGAGCTGTTAATATTATGAGTGATCTAAGTTATGTTATTATTAAGCGCATAGTAAAGAGCAAGGAGCCCAGTTCAAGTTTGAATCTATCCGCCGGCCGCCACTGCAACCGTGCGTTGCTGATCGGTTGCTCAACACCGCCTTCGAGAGCGCAGCTTCAATTCGGCTCCGAAGCGAGGCTGCGAAAGCTCGCGGCGAAGTTGAGCGGCCGAGGCAAGCGCATGGCTCGCTAGCGAGAGAGCCATGACTTTTAGAAGAGCTATCAGGGTGAGTAGACGTGCCGAGAAGACGCGCGCGAACGATAAGAGGGAAATCTACGGCGCAGCGCTAGGGCTCCAAGACAGTGCGGCAGGGCCCCTAGTTTTAGAAAGTTCAGCAGGATAGCAGTTAATAATAGTGAATAAAGTGAATGTAATCAAAGTGATGAAGAGAAGTGTCATTCTTTGTATTCTCGGGCGGTCATATTTGCGCTAAACATCGGGAATAACCGATGTTCACCCTAACCTAGGTGGTAGGAGGCCACGGCCCGATAATGTAGGTGGTGCGAGGCCAAGACCCGATAGTGTAGTTGGTACGAGGCCAAGGCCCGTTAGTGTAGTTGGTACGAGGCCAAGGCCCGAAAGTGTAGATGGGGCGAGGCTACGGTCCGCTGGAATAGGTAATACGAGGCTGCGGCTCGCTAGAGCAGGTAGGACAGAAGTACTGCGAGGTATAGTTTGGTCGATTCCCAAGTTCCCAGCGAACTTATAAATGTCTTGTAACTCGCTGGGCCTGGTAAGACTGAGTATCGTACCCCGGCCAGTAGCTTCTTTACAAGTGGCGCCCGAGCAGGGACGTAGTGGCGTTTAGGGCGTGGCATAGTTGCGGATTAAAGCCACGCAAGTATGCCCAAATAAGTGTTTTTTTTTATACCCTTGCAGAGGGTATTATAATTTTGTCGTGAAATGTGTAACGCATAGAAGGAGAAATCTCCGACCCCATAAAGTACGTATATTCTTGATCAGCATCAACAGCCGAGTCGATATAGCCATGTCCGTCTGCCCGTCTGTCTGTTTCTACGCCTACTAGTCTCTCAGTTTTAAAGCTATCTTAATGAAACTTTGCAGAAGTCCCTTTTTCTGTTGCACGCAGCACATATGTCAAAACCAGCTGGATCGGACCACTATATCATATAGCTGCCATAGGAACGATCGGTCGAAAATTAAGTTTTTGTATGAAAAAATTTGTTTTTCAAGATATCTTGACCAAACTCGGCATTTATTAGTTTTACTAAGCTCCTCATGTATATGCAAAATCCTATTAAGATCGGACCACTATATCATATAGCTGCCATAGGAACGATCGGTCGAAAATTAAGATTTTGTATGAAAAAACATTTTGTATTTCAAGATATCTTGACCAAACTCGGCATTTATTAGTTTTACTAAGCTCCTCATATATATGCAAAATCCTATTAAGATCGCACCACTATATCATATAGCTGCCATAGGAACGATCGGTCGAAAATTAAGTTTTTGTATGAAAAAACATTTTGTTTTTCAAGATATCTTGACCAAACTCGGCATTTCAAGATTTCACTATGCTCCGTTCATTTTTGCAAAATTGTATTTACATCGAACTTATTATCTGCCATAGGAGCGGACGGTCGAAAACTAGGTTTTTGATTAAAAGCCTTTCTTGTTTATCAAGATACCTTCACCAAACTCGGCATTAACCATTTTCTCGGCATTAAAAGGTTGCAAGGGTATTAGATCTTCGGCGTGCCGAAGATAGCCTTTCTTCCTCGTTTTAAATAAATTGAAAAAAACTTGCATGCAGGGTATTTTGATGTCGGGCATACCTTAGGATGTATGTACACCAGTAGAGAAGAAGATAAAAGCAAGACATAATATATGGTTAAAATGCTAGTCCAGGGTATAAGGTAGCAGAGTATACCCTGACAAGTGCATTTCATACCCTATGTTAGGCATCAATATGAACACCTGCAAGATTCAGGCAACCAAAAATGTGCACAGGAGTCGAGCTCATAAAGCAACAAAAAAAAAGAGAGATAACTGCCGGTCGAAAAGTACATCGCGCGCGCGCCAGACGGGCGACGTCTAGACGACACTTGCACACGTGTGCAGAAACGCGCGCCGCAGTCGACGTCGGCGTCGAAGGGCCGTTCAGGCGTCGCAATTGTACAGTGGGACGAATTCAGTTCACGCGCGGTGAAAAATGAATTCGTCAGTACAGTTGGGGAGAGCAATCTGAACGGGTGTGTCGAAGAGTAAAAGTGAAACAGATAATAGCCGGAAAAAAAATTATATGTATATATACATATATATGAAACGATCACAAGAAAAAATAATAAGAAACAAACTAAGACCAGAGTGAGGGATGGTCAAGATATAAACGGACATTAATTGCAGCATTTTTTAAATTTTTTTTGTTGGCTTAAATCTGTGAAATAAACGGAAAAAAAGGTCTGCAGCAAAGAGACGAACAGAAGTGAGTGGCATAAATCAACGGAACAAGAACTGCCCAGATACAAAAAAAAAAAAAAATCCAGCGAAAGTATACAAAAGAGAGAACATAAGCCCAGAGTGAGTAGAAAAGCTCGGCATGGAGTCAGGTGAGTGCCACAATAAGGGTGTAGGCGTACGCTGGATCCACCAGCGTTTCAAGGACGAATTGGCAGCGATCGCCCATGAGTTCAGGCTGGATAAGGAGGGGCGCGTGGAGGAGCTGCGTAAGCGGCTATCCACTTTCGTGCAGGGTGGCGGCCATACATCCGGAATTTGGGCTCGGCTTGCCGAGCAAGAATCTCAGACCGCCAAAACATTGGTGCCGCTTTCCTGGGCACATTACCCTACTCGTTCATACAGCGTTCGCAGACCCCGACCCCTAGCTTAGCCGTCACGGGTGTAGGGGAGGCTCACGAGGTTATAATCAACGGAGCCGGCCAAGCGACAGCGATTGGCACAGAGTAAGGGTGAACCCCTCACGGAATGAATAGTGGCTCTTATAGTCCCTGGCCATATCCTCAGTCAGAGGCCAAGCCTCTCGCAAACGTTCCAGAGCAAGTCCGAAGGTGGGGCATGAGGTACGATGGCCGTTCCAACCCCCTTGGGCTCCTAGAGGACCTAAAGGAGCGCTCCATTACGTACGGTATAGCCCTCGATCGATTGCCTCGGGCCATGAGCGAGGTATTCTGTGATCACTTTTTTTTATTTATTTATTTACATGATTAAATATTATAAAAAAATAATATAATAACTAACGGGAGGGAGTGTCAGCTTCTAAGGCCATTCGACTCTCCACTTTGTGTGCTCGATTTTGCACACAGTTTTGTTGCCTAAATCTAGCTAGTGTTTACTTTATCACATAGGTTATGAAATGAAATTGCTATGATATGCTTGACTACTTTATACCCTAGATTTGCATTTTACCCATATACGAAGAATTTTCTTATCCTCTGCTAGGGTACATACACTCTAGGGTATGCCAAGCTTAAAATACCCTATATGCAACTTTTTTTGCAAACACCTTTTTGGGCATACTTGCGGGGCGTTAATCCGTAAACATGCCACGCCCGTAAACGCCTATATGTCCCTGCTCGAGCGCCACTTAAAGCTGCTGGCCGGGGTACAAATCGCGGGCTTACCTGGTTCAGCAAGTTCACAAGACATTTGTTAGCTGCGGGGATGGAAGGCTTAGGGAGAGGGGAACTGTTGCAAACGTCGGTACCCTGTCTTCAGTCTTCAGTCTTTCTTGCAGAATGGCCTGCGGATATCCGAAACTACCGAGCTGACCTTCAGTGTTCTATGGATAGCGTAGCGATTCCTGCCGGAGCTCGTCTCATCACACACGCAAACTACTGCTAGCATAGTTCTCAGGAGCGACGTAATGAAGCCTCGTCTCTCGATACACTACGCCTTAGGTTAGAGAAAGGGGCCTATGTTGAGCACCGGCTAGCCACGGTACCCGAGATTAGTGTTAATATTAATGAAAAGGATTAGCAGACATTTTTTAAAGGCATTACTTTATTTATAATTCCTTCTCTGTAATTATTATGCATTACTTCACTCTGTAGCCCTACGAGAAAGCCTTGCCGCACTGTCTGGAGCCCTAGTGCTCCGCTACTCGTTAATTTCAATGGTTATGTTTGCCCCTTTGTTATTTTCGACACACTTCTACTCACTTTGATCGTCACCGCAAAAGTGTCGGCACGCTCACAGGCGAGTCGTACGCTTGCCTCGGTCGCTCAAGTTCGCCTCGAGCTTTCGCAACTTCGCCTAGGAGCTTTCGCTCTTCGCTGCCGAATTAAAGTTTCACTCTCGAAGACGGTGTTGAACAACCGATTAGCAACGCATGGTTGCTGTGCTCCAATAAATATGTTTAACAATGCTTATAACCTATCGATATCAGAAACGGGTCCTTTCCTTCTTTACTAGTAATACATATGATGCTTAAATCTAACAAAACAATGAAACTATAAATCTAACGGTCTCTTTCCGTGACTCCACATAACTCGCTTAAGCTATAAAGTTAACGACTCCTTGGCGGGAATCAGGATTGTAGGGTGGCTGCTCTGGGTAGCCGCCTCACAAAGTCAAGTAGAAGAGTGGAGCACAGCACTTAAAATGACATGAGCAGGCGCTTATCAGTTCATAGAGGGATCAAAGGCACCGTCGATATCATTCCACAGGCCACAAAATAGTACAACCGTTCCTAATACTCGTTCGTGGGCAGAACGGCTGTAATTGTAATACACTCAGATTGACACAAAATAGTAGAATACATAAGAAAAAAAATCCAAAAAGAGCAACAATTGTAAACAGTTAGAGAGGAAAACCCGTCTAGACAAAAGGTGTTCGTAGGGAGGCTTGAAATTCAACTTATCTCCTTATGCGTGGAATAATAAATGGTGGCTGATTTGGGAACAGCCTGTGAAGCGGACGCTGAGGTCAGCCACCCCATAGCTTGGAAATCATGGCAAGTAGCCGATGGCGGGACGAAGTTATAGTTTTGTTAGTTTATAAGTATTAATTGTATTTGGTTAAGATCATAGTTGATAAGAGGCAAGGAGCTGTTAATATTATGAGTGATCTAAGTAGTGTATTATTAAGCGCATAGTAAAGAGCAAGGAGCCCAGTTCAAGTTTGAATCTAACCGCCGGCCGCCACTGCAACCGTGCGTTGCTGATCGGTTGCTCAACACCGCCTTCGAGAGCGCAGCTTCAATTCGGCTCCGAAGCGAGGCTGCGAAAGCTCGCGGCGAAGTTGAGCGGCCGAGGCAAGCGCATGGCTCGCTAGCGAGAGAGCCATGACTTTTAGAAGAGCTATCAGGGTGAGTAGACGTGCCGAGAAGACGCGCGCGAACGATAAGAGGGAAATCTACGGCGGAGCGCTAGGACTCCAAGACAGTGCGGCAGGGCCCCTAGTTTTAGAAAGTTCAGCAGGATAGCAGTTAATAATAGTGAATAAAGTGAATGTAATCAAAGTGATGAAGAGAAGTGTCATTCTTTGTATTCTCGGGCGGTCATATTTGCGCTAAACATCGGGAATAACCGATGTTCACCCTAACCTAGGTGGTAGGAGGCCACGGCCCGATAATGTAGGTGGTGCGAGGCCAAGACCCGATAGTGTAGTTGGTACGAGGCCAAGGCCCGTTAGTGTAGTTGGTACGAGGCCAAGGCCCGAAAGTGTAGATGGGGCGAGGCTACGGTCCGCTGGAATAGGTAATACGAGGCTGCGGCTCGCTAGAGCAGGTAGGACAGAAGTACTGCGAGGTATAGTTTGGTCGAAACATTCTTGCCATTTTCAGCTAGCTGCTGCAATGATTTAAAATCTTTTGTGTTTCTGAACCGATCTTGATCAAATTTTCAATATTGTACCTTTATTGAGCTGATCAAGAATACAGATATTGTAACATATATTTGCACAAATACATTATAACCTTTTTACCCAGTTTTAATGGGTTCAGGGTAAAACAAGTATGAGTCTCTAGTCAGGAGTTCCCGCTAGGGGATACCTTGATCACTCCAACCCAGTTCACGCTACGACTTCATTTGCTTTAGCAGCAATACAAAAAAAAAAAGAGAAACAAAGGCTATCTTCGATAATACTCATAATGCTTTGCTAGTATCAAAGAAGCACAGGGAAAATGCCGAGTATGGTTAAGATATCTTGAAAAAATACCTCATCTACGACCGATCGTTACTATGGCATCTACAATGTTGATAGGATTTTGCATATATATGAGGAGCATAGTAAAACTAAAATATGCCGAGTTTGGTTAATATAACTTGCAAAACTAAAAATTGTTCATACAACAACTTAATTTTCGACTGATCGATCATAGGACAGTTATATGACATAGTGGTCCGATGTACGATGTAGTGGTCCGATCCACCTGGTTCCGAATTATTTATTGCGTGCAACAGAAAGCTTCATGACGATGGCTCTAAAACTGAGAGACTAGTTCGCATAGAAATAGACAAACGGACGGAGGGACATAGATATATCGCCTCGGCTGCTGATGCTGATCAAGAATATATATACTTTATTGGGTCGGAGATGCTTCCTTCTGCCTGTTACATCCATTTGTACAAATACATTTTACCTCCTATAACCATTTTAAATGGGTTCAGGGTAAAAAAATTTTACTGTAGTTGATGGTAGCGATCAGGTTGGCCAATGTTATTGTAGTAAGTCCCACAATGATTTGACGACAATGGATTAAAAGTAATGCTGGATAATTAATGAATATAACTAGTGTTAAGGTCTTAGCAACCAATGACATAGACCGTATCATACAAATTTCCAAGCGTTAAGTATATTTGTTAAACGATAGTATTTTTTCTAACAACCACAAGTTCTTAAATTTCAAAGGTAGATGTTTTCTTCTGCTTGTTACATTCATTTCCACAAATAAATTATACTCATTTTTAACCATTTTCAATTGAGTGGCACAATCGTGAACGCTTATAACATAAACTGATTCCGAACATCTTCCAGATTGAAGAAAACCGGATTCGATTGACGTTTCTGACGTGCTAAAACGTCTCAGAGAACAACTTGTTAAAGTAAACGAAAAACAGAACCTACGATTTTTTGTGGTTGAAACGCTAGTTAAATTTGATTACAGATGAAAATTGGCACTAATAAATATAGAGCGCTGGCACAGCACAAAGCATGCAAAGGCTTTAAGACGCCTTTGAAGATGTAAAACTCAAATAAAGGCACGATTTTGTCAATTTGTTTCAACTAATAAATTAAAATCAATTGATAAATTAAAAGCATATATGAAAGATCACACAAGAAATCTGGTTGCCAATAAAATAGCCAATTAATCAAAATTAATTAACCTTTAGCAGAAAAAATAAAATTGCAAATATATACACCAACGAAATAGAGCAATTATCATAAGTATAAGGTGCATACTTGGCTGAGGGTATAGAAGTAGCGACTAACTACCACACCCGGCCTGCAGTTAAGGCAATGATAAGAAATTACGCACTTCACAAGGTCAAACCAATAACCAAACAACATATGGACTGGTCATGTAGTGTAATATCAGAGGGTTCAGGGTATTTGAATACTTTAAAGATTTTAATTTTTCCGCTGGGCATAAAATCATTTAAATGATCCCTTTCTGCCTAACGGGCTGCTGAAGGCAATAAGGGGTCAACATTCATTCATCAATTCGAACCCGAAATCATAGAAAAGAAGACGAATTCATGCGCCCATGATTTGCCCATTCACTCACATTTGTGTGTGTGTGTGTCTGTGTGTAGAGCTCGAAATTCAGATATCACAAAAACTTTAATTCTTGTCAAATTTTCAAAGGACAGGCAGGCAACCAACAGGCACACAAGCGCAAAAATGTTTCTATTCATGTACAAAATATGCAATTATGCGTGAACAGCAAGTCCAACATATTGTATATGCATGCTACACATGCATGCACAATCCAGTATGGATGACACTATATCCAAATTTATAAATAGTTGCACAGAAGCAACTAGTCTAAGCCCAAAATAATCAGAATTATAACTTATAACTACATAACTTAACAGTACAAATATTTAAGGTCATAAGAAAACATATTGTACAATCTTCTTTATTTTAATTTTTTTAAATTTATTTATTATATACAAGGGCGTCACCTCCTCTTCTTTTTTAAGAGTGACACTTGACTTTATTACAAAATACTTACATATATATTGTCTGCTATGTTTATTTAAATGTCCTTTATGTCGTTCTTAAATGTTAGCTTAGTCTAAGGCTACATGAATATACTTATGCTGTTATCGTTTAACAGCTACAAAAAGAGTGTGTGTGGTATGTGCATGCATTGGTGAGTACATATATGGTACTATTTGTATACGCTATATAAGCGTAGCGTGGGATATGCCGTCAGCTAAACGGCCAGCTAGAGTACTAGCGGTCCGCACTGCTTAATATGAGCCTAGGTCAATTGGCTTTGCGCTTTTGGCTTAATGTTTGTTATTGTATGCAACAAAGTGTCGCATACTTACATATTTAAACACTGAATATTATTTAATGCATATACACACTACACCTCCCTTTTTAGAATATATGTATATGTATATATAGTACGACCTCGCTCAACGCAACCTATTAAAATTTGGCCAATTGAGAAAACTGAAATGATTACAAAAATCGAAGGAAAATTTTCTGTTGGCCACGAGACCTATTTCTAAGAAAAAAATGCCTTTGACAACTGTTAAAATTAAAGAAAATCGAATAATTCTGTGTTTTTACAATTTATACTTTTCTGAACAGCTATTACACGAAGATCTTTAAGTTTCAAAATTTCATTTAGTGGGAGTTCCGTCTGTTCAGCCCATTTAATGCAGGTGTTAAAACCATTGATAACAGCTTGCAATTTAATTTTCGGTGAAGCCAAATCAATGGTGCTTTCGTGTGCACTTTCGATTTTTTCATCCACTTCGCCTGCACTTGAAGAGTCGTCGCTTTCGTTTTCATAAAGCCAGTGAATTATATCATTATTAGAATAACTTCAGATGATCGGCGACACTTGCAATCATTGATTGTTCATGAAGTAGTTCATCTCTTATAACTTTTAAGGGCAAATCATCTTCATCAGTCCATTGATCCTTAGAATAATCCAACATGGAGCACCATGCGCCAATTTATATTTTGCGACAGAGACGAATGAACGAATAAACAAGAGAAAAAAAGAAAAGTGGTAAAAACATACTAAAACATACAATTTTCCTTGGCGGTAAATGAGGTATTTTTTTTTAAGTTGCGTTAACAGAGTCTACAATTTTAAAAAATCGTTGCAATTATCGAGGAGTTGCGTGTAACGAGGGTTGCGTTGAGCGAGGTCGTACTGTAAATATATATATATATTATATATATATAAAAGGAAAGGGGCGATGCCGGGTCCGCTATTTTCGTTACAATATATATATATGTATATATATATATATATACCCGGCATCGCCCCTTTACACTGTTCCTGCTTTGTCGCTACCCCCATACGAATAGTTCGACCATTAGCGCGATCACTCTATCGATACATCGACTGGCACACCCACCCCTAAGCTGACAATGTGACCATCTCTTTTTCCTTCTTCTCGTTTTGGCCACGATCCTGCTACCACGTGCCTCGGATAAAGTTGTCTTTTGAGCTTTGTAAGAGAATTTAATAAAGCTTGGGTTTAAACGCCTATAATCGGTACAAATGAGCTGTCTGCCGTGTCTGCCCTCACCTATAATTAGTTCCGCTCGACTACCCGTGGCGAGGCGAACTCACTTTGGCCCAAATTTCGCTACATTGGTGGCAGGTGTGAGGTACTACCTTGTATTTGCAAAAATACAGCAATGCCTAAAAAGACGGCTCGCCAACGGCATACAACACGAGGAACAGCCGAGCAACAGCAGCAATTAATGACGACGTGGTTGGAGGCGCAGCAGAGGTTGGCCGATACGATTGCCAACCGCTTAGACGCACGTGAACGATCTCTAGAACGACGTGTAGAGCTATTGGACACCCGCATGGATTCCCGAGAACAGCGGTTCGAGCAAAAATTCCAACAAATATGGTCTTCGTTTGAACGCACCATTTTAGATGGTCTGCAGGGCCCATTCGGCCACTGCAAGGGCACTAACACGGCTGAGGCGTCAGCCGGCGTCACCAATCCCACTGCCAAGGAGTGTCAGCGCTGCCGCACGATCGCTAAATTGCAAAGATACGAGACCGCTGTCCGAACTGGGGGAGACCGCTGCACTGCCTTCAGAAATGGAGGCTAGAATTCAGCGTCCGGACCAGTGCGCTATTATTATGCCGAAAGCCAATCCCACGGCGTTCAGCAAAGGCGGCATCACGCGAGGCGTCTTCTAGATGACTTGGCGGAAGGTTACCACTGGTCGGTGAAAAAAAAATGCCGGAATCTCTACGTAAGTTTACGTGGCCGGGCCCAGCGCTTCCACGACACCTTGCCGGAGGCTACGCTGCGTTCCTACGCAGCACTGACTGCAGCCATGCGAGAACATTTTGCTCTACGTACCCATACCGGGTATCACGTGTTTCATAATCGCATGCATGTTTCATAATCGCATGTATTTGGTGAAGTACCGCCTGCTACCTACAATAGCATCATGGTGCAGCGATTTATAGATGGCATTTGGCAGACGACGTATCAAGTTTTTATTCTTGCCAGTAGCCCGGACAACTTAACAGAAGCGCTCAATATGGCTAATCGTCTTGTGGAAAACTTGAAAACTGCTACTAAATAAGGACAACCTTTGGGGGCGAAGGTTGGCAATTGACCAGAACCGCCCCGACGATCATCCGCTCGCACTATCTGACCACTCTGAAAAGAACCAAGTCTTTGTAACGAACCATTACATGATCGATGCACCGTTCGAAATAATGGCCAAGCAGGATTTAGACCCCCTGGCCGTTGTGTCAACGTCTGGCTATTCTCTGAAGCACCAAGCCGTGATTACGCTGCCGCCCGAACAAGCTAGTCCATGACCATATACTACTTTCAAGGAAGTTGAGGATGTCCAGTCACCTTTGTTTAAGGAGCAGCCGCCCTTGGCTGATCAAACAGTTATACGACGCCCCTCCGCACACTGCTCTGGGATGCCGCCTCAGTCAACCTGCACCGGACTCTATGCTGGACTTTAAGCCCGGACTCTACACGGTGTACCAGCCGCCGCCCAAAACAAGCCTCTACCGGGTCTCAATCCCCTTCACAAGTTGAAGCCACCCTGGCATTCTTGTTTGCTAAGTCGCCGGCCGGAGAGAGAGCCCGGGAGCTGTCATCCACCCAGCACGGAGCCGCGCGCTCAGTCTCAGTGGCTGACCACCATGTGAATGGCGTTACGGCAGAATCTGCCCAACGAGGGAACACCTCGCCTCCCACCAAAGCTATGTACCGATTTGGTAACCTGGGCATTCAGAGCTTACATTGTTTGATCTTTTTGCAGAAACGCCTAGTGCGACTCGTCGTTGGTACGGGTGCAGCTGAATCTTTGTTAAATCGTGGAGATCTTTGGAAACAGCTGCCCGTCATACCATGTGTTCATGCCAGTTCACTGCTAGTCTGAACACAGCATTGACTGAGCCTCACTCAGTGTGAGAGAGTCACTCAGTGAGACAGACTCACTCACTGAGAAAGACACACTCACTAATTCGATCCCAGATTCGCTCAGCACTCTCCTTGTGGTCTCCTTTCCACCTCCATCACTCCAACCAAAAATATGTAAAATCACTTAACTATCAGAGTTTGTTACATGCAGCAGAAAATTCTAATTAAGTGCTTTTTCTTCAACAATAACCTGAGAATTATTAATCTGACGCCATCCCGACAAACATTGGTCCTTCGAGCCGGATTTATAAACCGTTCGCCCCTACACAAGTTTTTTGGCAAAGATAAGTAAATACAAAATTTCCTTTCTATATATATTCGGCAATATCCGCCATATTTTTTCTTTAAGAAAAGTGATTGGCAATTTTCTGAATATATATATTATATATATATACAAATATATATAAACTATCCAAACAAAACTAAAAACAGTTTAGTTAAATTTTGTATTAGTTACTTCCAACTACAAAAGAAAACCACTTCAACATTTTTTTTGTCTGTACATACGTACGCACTTGTGCACTTTCCTAACTATAAGCAAATTTCATTACGTGTCCGCATTTAATCCGACAAGTTGCTTCACAATATTGTTTCCTAATTAATATTGTTAATTCATGTTCTTGGTCCGACACACAAACATACCCCAGGTTCACCAGCACGTATCATACATACATACATACATATATATATTCAATCCGAATATAATTGCCCATATGCATTTTTTGAATAGACACTATATTTAACATTATTATTTAATTAACTTAAACACAAACTCCAATTCAGTTTAACTTATTGTATATATATTTAACTTATAATTGTGCATAGTGCAAACGAATATATTTGTGCAACCACATAGTACATACATCCGATAAATAAATCCACAAATCATATGTACTATGTGTGTCCACATATAATATTTTTTAGTGCACAATCCACAGCAATATTGTAACACAGCAATATTATAATAATAAATTGCAATTTCAACCGGCATATGTGCGTGTATACATACATACACACACACACGTAAAAACCAACAGCTGCCGAACTGCACTTCTGCTTACATGTTTGTAAGCAATTCCACACAGCTCAGCACAGCAATTCCACATAGTCAAATATAATTCTTGTTGTTCCTAGACGCACAAATAAAAACACGACAATTATAATTAATATAATATAATTACTCCTTATCTAATGTAAGTGAACAAAAACACTACATATCAACTCAAGCTCCACATTTGTCAGCGGTGTGTACTCAGCCACAATTGTGGGTATTTTATTAGTACCACAAATGGTGAAAATAATTTATCCGTTACCGTATTCAAAGACTAATATAATAATAAAATTATCGAAAACGAGCATCGAATTCTTCATTATTATTTCCCTTGTTTAATAAATAATCGTATTTTTTTTACCATTACCAAGTCAAATAAATTTATTAATTAAATTGATCAAATCAAATAAATTTTGATTTTAAGCAAAATTATTTAAATCTTCCGCAATCTCAATCGAATTATAAACTCGATTATTTACCTGTACCGGCATTCCAGTGTTTCTTTGTTTTAAGCATCGCAACCTCTACTACTAGAAGCAAGCACCTTTGTTTTCCTACCCAATCGCTTCCGCCTAGTATGCCAACTGGCAAAGAGGAAGAAGCAAAGCATCAATTAGCAGTTCCGCCCGCAAGCACCTCCAGAACTTCTCCGTCTCCAACAGCAGCCCTTAGAGTCAAAAGGGAAACATCGTCCCGGACTAAAAGCGAATCATCCGCGTCCACGCCAAGGGGAACTCTTAAGGCACCTCTTAGTTCGAGGCCAAGTCCACTGATAAAAATCAGTCGCCCGCCGTCCAAAGCTAAAAGCGAATCATCCCTGACTACTGCAGTCGGACGCACTAAGGAACCATTATCACAAGATCTAGTCCGATTTCCACGCGAGCTAATACCAAAACGGCCCAAAATATGACAGACGCGGCCCTAATCAAGTTTATTGCTGTCACTGATCGGCTAAGTCAGTTTGAGGCAAAAATAAACACTCCTGGAAGCTCTGACCCGTCTCTCCATACGTGCCAGGTCCGTCGGGACCAAGTGCGAGCCTTGTGGGACAAGGTTGAAAAAGAGTACGAGGCCGGCTCAACAACAATCTCGGAAGCCGGTTCAATGGAAACCATTTCAGTTATGCAGTCCAAGTACGACTATTGTTACATGGTATATGAGAGATGCGCCGCTAAACTTATCGAGCAAATCGATACCGCTAACGCCCAAAATAGACCATCCGCTCAGTCCCCCATTCCGACATATGTTCCCACCGGGTGTCGCTTACCTCCCTGCGACACAGAAATCTTCAGCGAACACAGAAATCTTCAGAGAAATCTTCAGATTACATACGTTGGCCCACATTTCGAGATTCTTTACCGCTATTTACATAAATAATCCTAGGTTATCAGAGGTCGAGAAATTATTCCATCTCAATGCGAAAACCAGCGGTGAGGCTCAGGCGATTGTATCGAAGTCACCTTACTACTGACTAACGATGGCTTCCGATCAGCCTGGGCCAATCTGACTGTGCGTTTTGAGAACCGAAAATTGTTAGTCAACAGCCAGCTCAAGATTCTTTTCAACCTGCAGCCAATCTCCCAAGAGTCTGGAGCGGCAATTAAGGAACTTCAGAGCACCATTCAAGGTTGCTTAACAGCTCTGGAGTTATCCGAAATCAACATAGAAAACTGGGACTGTATCCTCGTGTTCCTATGTTCCTCCAAATTACCCAAATTAACACTCTCCTTATGGGAACAGTTCATCTCCACAAAAAACGACATCTCATCTTGACTTGAGATGAACGCCTTTCTCTTATAACGCTATCGCACTCTAGAAGCGATAGAAGAGCTTAAGCCAAGCGCAAATATTCCAGCGCACTCCAGAATTGTTCGAACAGAACCCCTACCACTAGAAGGCTTAACTCATTTGAGAATAAGGTCGCTAACATGCCGCAAGCCTGCAAATTGTGCTCCAGGGAGAATAACCCTATCCGTCTGTGCCCACGATTTCTCCAAATGCCCGTCAGCGAACGGGCAACTTACATCAAACAGCAAAAACTATGTTCGAACTGTTTCGCCAGGGGTCATCAGTTAAGGGATTGCACAAGTGCTCACAATTGTTTTACGTGCAAGGGTCGTCACAATACGCTCTTGCATCGTAGTGACACTCCACAATCGGGCCCTACGGTAGTCTCCATGCCACAAGCAATAGCTCCCTCCAATCAATCCATACAGTCCACTCCATCCCAACAAACGAATGTTCACAATTAAGTTGCAATTAACACCCACGGTGTTCTCCTAAGCACAGCTGTTATATATGTTCGCCATTTGGATGTACATTTTACAGCTCGTGCACTGATCGACTCGGGATCAGAGGCAACATTTATTTCCGAGCGACTCTTCCACCTGATAAAGTTGCCGTACAAATCCGTACAGGCACAAGTATCGGGATTAAATCAAGCTGTTGCAGCCCAACCTCGCAAGCTCTACCATTTTAATATTGGCTCTCCTTCCAAGCCTCGTATCCAAATCGAGGCATGAGCCTACGTCCTACCACATTTGGCAGGGAATCTACCATCATGTTCGATACCCCAAAGTTTATTGACAACCCTGCCAAAACTCCAGTTAGCGGACCCTAATTTCCACAAGAGTTCGCAGATAGATGTGCTGATTGGCGCTGATATCCTACCGTCCATACTAACAGGCGGCTCCCATCCTAATATATGTGGCACGTTGCTGGGCCAGGAAACTATTTTCGGGTGGATTTTAAAAGGCCCAGTTTCAAAGACCGCATCCACCGCAATCTCGTCATTCTCGACTCGATTATCTGTCTCTCAAGAAGAGCAATTAGACGTCATTCTCACAAAATTTTGGGAGGTGGAGGACATTCCAGTCAAACTGGTAAAGAGCTTCGATTCTTTTTGTGAGAGTAATTTCATCCGAACAACAACAAGGAACGAGAATGGCAGATATGTAGTCACCCTACCTTTCCAAGAACTTAATCACATAGACTTAGAACATTCAAGATCTATCGCACTAGCTCAGTTTCTAAAGAACGAGAATCGTTTAAAAAGAAACCCTCCTTTGTAAGAGCAGTACGAGTCCGTGATTCGGGAGTACTTCGACTTAGGTCATATGACACAAGTCTCTCCAAACAGCAACCCCAATAATTTTTACTTGCCGCATCTTGCAGTTTTTAAGCCCGACAGCACCACAACAGAGGTTCGCGTGGTGTTCAACGCCTCCAGCTCGTCTTCCAATGGCAAAAGTCTAAATGATATCCTACACAAGGGACCAGTACTCCAATCCGATCTGACGATTCAGATACTAAAGTGGCGATTCTACCGCTACGTTTTCAATGCCGATATAACTAAGATGTATCCACAAATCCAGGTCGATCCAAGACATACGCCCTACCAACGAATAATATTTCGCAATGAGAACGAGGAACTTTGCGACTTTGAACTCAATACAGTTACCTTTGGGGTAAACTGTGCCCCATACCTCGCAATCCGGGTCCTCCATCAACTTGCTCGTGATATACGAGAACAATGTCCTATCGCCTCCGATATAATTGAAAATTATATGTATGTCGATGATGTTCTAGCAGGGGCACAACGAAGTCACAAGCAATTTCAGCCATTGCAGAACTCCGCATGGCACTCGACAGAGCCGGATTCCCTCTGAGAAAATGGACATCCAACACAAAGGAAGTGTTACAAGGAATACCAAGGGACCACTTACTGTGTGCGGATTTCTTAGAAATCGAAGAGGCCAGCGTCGCTAAAACGCTAGGCATTCGATGGCAAGCCACAACAGACCAGTTTTCTTTGCTCCGTCCAAAATGGTATCTCAGCCTTCGCTCACTAAACGTGAAGTACTATCTCAGATTGCGAAGTTGTTCGATCCTGCTGGATGGCTAGCACCTGTGATAGTTCGAGCAAAGATTTTCATGCAAGAGATCTGGCTCCAAGAGCTGGGGTGGGATGATTCCCTGCCGGAAGATCTCGTTTAACGTTGGCATGACTTCCTAACCGACTATCCCTCTCTCGAAGAGATCCGTATTCCAAGATGGGTCGATTTTCAGCAAAAGGCAAAGGTGCAGTTTCACGGCTTCTGCGACGCGTCCCAGCTCGCATATGGTGCTGCACTTTATTTGCGCGTCGAGATAAACGGATGCATCTCCACTCACCTTCTCGCAGCAAAAACGAGAGTCGCGGCAGTTAAGACAATATCACTACCACGCTTAGAGCTGTGTGGCGCCGTTCTTCTTTCCGAGCTCACCACGGCTCTTATTCCTCAGCTCCCCATCCAGAGTAGAGAAAATTTCAATTGGACAGACTCCACTATTGTTCTTGCCTGGTTGGATAAACCTCCATGCAAATGGTCTACCTTTGTGGCTAACCGGGTAGCCAAGATAACATCAACCAATGGCAAATGGTCCCATGCTCGATCCGAACATAACCCAGCTGACCTAGCTAGTCGGGGGGTCTCTCCTCGGGACCTATTGATCAGCACTTTGTGGTGGCATGGACCGGAATGGTTACAACTGCCACAAAACCAATGGCCAATTCCTGTTACGGCACTGGAGACAGAGAGTGAACAACGCGCAGTGAAGTGCAATGTCTCACAGCTACCCTCCTATAACCATCTGGAACGATTCTCCAGATTCGACAAGGCATTGCGAGTAATTGCATATGTCTGTCGCTTTATCCAGCGCTGCAGAAATCCAGCGATCCACTTTCCCGCCGAGCTCCGTAATAAAGAACTTACGAGAGTTCAGTTCCGACTTATCGAGTTTACTCAACGCCAAGCTTATCCTAAGGAGTATAGCTGTTTGCTCGATAGGAAGCCAATTCAAGGATCAAACAGCATTCGCAATTTAACCCCTTTCATCGATCAAAGGGGTATTCTGCGATCCTGTGGACGGGTGAGAGCGTCCACCTCGTTAGGCTATGATAAGCGACACCATAAAATCATTGCGGCCAATTGTGATTTTTCACGCCTCCTGGTCCGATTTACCCACCTCATTTGTTTTCACGGAGGCAATCAGTTGGTAATGCGCCTCATAAGAGCCAAATACTGGATCCCAAAGCTCAAGGTCCTGGTAAAATCTACCATAAACTCCTGCAAGGTCTGTGTAATACACCGTAGACGACTCCAGACCCAACTTATGGGCGAGATCAATCTTTTCCCGACCCTCCACACATACGGGCGTAGACTTTGCCGGACCTTTCGATTTTAAAAGCTACATTGGTCGAGCATGCAAAATTACCAAGGGTTATGTCTGTGTCTTCGTTTGTTTCAGCACGAAAGCAATCCATGCAGAAGCTACCACAGACCGAAGCACGGAGAGATTCCTGGCCGCATTTTCGCGATTTATCGCAAGACGTGGCCTTCCACAACAGATGTACTCAGATAATGGGAAAACATTTGTGGGAGCGTCATCCGTTCTCTCGAGAGATTTCTTGCAAGCGACCAAAGAGCTCATCTTATCCAAACATAGCCATCAAAACTTGTGTTGGCATTTCAATCCTCCTCGCGCTCCTCACATGGGCGGATTGTGGGAAGCAGGTGTCAAAAGCTTTAAGACCCACTTCTACAAATCCACCGCATCCTCAAAATATACATTTGAGGAGTTCGCGACTCTCCTCTCCAAGATTGAAGCCTGCCTCAACTCCAGGCCAATCTCCAATGTCGAAGATCTGACTGATTTATTGGCTCTAAGTCCAGGCCACTTCCTAGTTGGTGGCCCTCTTCTGTCAACTAACGAGCCAGTAATCAAAGAAGACGCTATTTCTATAATTAACCGCTGGCAGCGACTCAAAGCGCTCCACCAGCAATTGTGCTTCCGGTGGAAGAATGAGTATTTAAAAGAGCTCCAGAAGCGAAACAAATGGCAGTCCCCTACAAAGGACCTCCAAGTCGGTGATATGGTGATTATCAAGGAAGATAACATACCAATAAATGAATGGCGCCATGGCCGAGTCCAGCTGGCTTGCCCAGGCACAGATGACAAGGTCCGCGTAGTGGACGTGTCTACCACTCGTGGTGTCATCCGAAGGCCAATAGCCAAATTGGTCCTTCTTCCTACTGAGACAAATAACACCACCGACTAATCCTTAAAAGTAACTAATCCCTCTTTCAAAAAAAAAAAAACCATCACATAATAACAGCTGTCCTACATCTTATTCTCCAGTTCACTCCTCTGTAGAGAACCAGCATGGCACCGTCAACGAAGGCATCCAATCAACGCCAAGGAACGGACTCTTTTAGATGCCGGGTGTATAGAGGCATCCATGCGCTACGCAAGTGCCAGCGCTTCTTAAAGCTCACGCCCGAAAAGCGTCTCCGAGCCGTTCTAATTTACAAATATTGCTCCAACTGCCTGGCTCATCAGCATTCAGGGGAATCATGTCGCAGTGGAGCCAAGTGCAAAATTTGCAAAAAGGACCACCATACCTTACTCCACATGCGTGATCCCCGTAGCGCTCGACCCTCTCGGTCAGACAACAGGCCCACAAGAAGAGCTTCTGGCTCCTCGCCCTCCAGCGGCACATCACCCCCAAGCCCGAGACGTGCTACTATACGGACGTCGCTTACGTCCCTTCTCCAGCACAAGGGGGTCAGTATACTGCCCACCGCCATAGTGCAGCTCGACACCGGAAAAAAGACCCTTGAGACTCGGGCTCTAATCGATCCTTGTTGTTTAGTAAGCCGCATTAATGCAACCGTGGCAAGGGCCCATGGCCTTTCCGTCACACGCATTGGCGCAGAAGGAGCGTGCACAGCCGTGCTACGCTCCAAGACAACTCAGATGTCTCGAGAAGTGGTCTTAATGGCTGACCCGCATTTCAGCTGCATAACTCCAGCCCGAGCTATCAGAGCGGACATGAAGGACCCGTTCAGCAACGTCGGTTTGGCGGACAACCACTGGTTCCGTCCATCTCCAGTCCCTTTGGTACTCGGCGCCGACGTCTACCCAGACATCATCCTACCAGGTATCCTCCCGAGCCAAGGCGGTCTGCCGATGGCTCAAAATACTAAGTTTGGCTGGATACTCTCTGGCACATGCACGCAATAGGAATCCTTGCAATCTGCATATTACCAGGAGGGGGGGGAGAATGTTCATGCCAGTTCAGTGCTAGTCTGAACACAGCATTGACTGAGCCTCACTCAGTGTGAGACCTTGTGGTCTCCTTTCCACCTCCATCACTCCAACCAAAAATATGTAAAATCACTTAACCATCAGAGTTTGTTACATGCAGCAGAAAATTGTAATAAAGTGCTTTTTCTTCAACTATAACCTGAGAATTATTTATCTGACGCCACCCCCACAAGCACCATGTGAGGTGACGTATCAGGGACCATCCTCCGAACAGTAGAAGGCAATACGCCCAGTCTTCTGGCCATCGACTTTTTGCTGTGCTACCAGGCCACCGTGGACTAAAAAGCGGTCCGCCTTAATTTTGCTTGGGCTTCACTGCATATGCCCAACTCAGCACCGCCAAACTTGTTGTACTCAACGATTTGTGCTAGTGTCCCGCCTTACAGCGACTCCCATCTGCTTGTGGACTTTTCGTCGCCGAATCAGCTGCCTTTAGCCGTGCTGGAAAGTGGCCCTCACTCACAGCTGCCTGATGATCTGGTTTTGGGAAGCTCCCTCGTGGACACCAGAAGTGACATCACCATTCTGCGCGTGTTAAACTTGAGCGCTCAGGAGCGCAAACTGACGGCGTACACAATCTTGGGTCAGCTGGAAACTGTCGAATCAGCCCTTCCTTTAGAAGCAGAGAACCCTTTGGTCACCCTACCACAAATCGATTGGAATCCGTGGCAAACCCTAGATGTTTCCATTGAAATGCACGGCGAATTACTTACTACCGAAAAAATACGAGCACATATTCGCCCAGCGCGATGATGACACTGGACGCACCAGCCTGGCCTGTCACATTATAGATACTAGCCGTCCGATAAAACAGCCACTTCGTCGATTGACACAGTCGCAAACAAAAAAAAAAAAGGGTTGAACGACAAATAACGGACATGCAGAAAAGAGGCGTAATCCGCCCATCTACAAGACCCTGGGCATCGACCGTGGTGTTGGTGCGAAAAAAAGATGGCTCCACGCGATTCTGCGTAGACTATCGGCGACTAAATGACATTACTGTCAAAGACCCCTACCCGCTAACAACGAATTTAATGTCATGCCGTTCGGTCTGACAAATGCTCCGGCTACCTTTGAGCGGCTGATGGACAGTCTATTCGCCGGTGCCGCATGGAAGTCGGTGCTGGTCTATCTAGACGATATCATCGTCCAGTCTCGCACGGCCGGGGAGCATTTAATTCACTTGCAGCAAGTTTTCGACCGTCTGGAATACGCCGGCCTAAAACTGAGTCCAAGAAAGTGTTATTTTTTTCCGAAATTATTTGGGACACATTGTAAGACTGAAAGGTCTAAAGGCGTGCCCCAACATGGGTAATCAGCTGAAGGATTGGCCACGTCCCCAGGGCCAAAAAGACGTGCGATCATTTGTGGGCCTATGTTCCTACTACTGGATATTCATCACGGACTTTGTCACTATAGCTCGGCCGTTGCATGAGCTCACTGAAGCCCACCGGGCATTCGCTTGGTCCCCGGCCGGCCAAGAAGCGGTTAACTGTCTCAAGGCAAAGTTAACGGAGTCAACTGTTCTCGGCTTCCCGGACCTCAGCGCACTTTTTATTTTAGATAGCGATGCATCCAATCATGGCGCTGGAGCCGTGCTTAGTCAGAACCAGAGAGGGCAAGAATGCGTTTTAGAATATTACAGCAAAACTTTCAGCCCCGCGGAATGAAACTATTGCGACACCAGGAGAGAGCTGCTGGCCGTAGTGCTGGCAACTAAGCATTTCCACCGCTACCTATTTGAACAGGTTTCTGCTCCGAACCAGAAGGTCAAATTGCGCGCTGGATTGAGCGCCTGCAGCAATATGACATTCATATCCAACATCGCAGTGGCAGACATCACGGAAACGCAGACAGCCTTTCCCGTCGGACCTGTGGCGAATGTCGCATATGCGAAAAAGCCGACCAGAGCGTCATTCAAGGTGTCCTGTTCCCTCAAATTCAGCCAATCGACAACGCTAAGCGGCAAAACGAGGATCCGACACTGATCCAAAAGCGCCATCTTGGGCGAGAGCCCGGAAATTAAAGCTTACTGGCATATGTTTAGTAACATGTACTAAGACCAAGGCATGCTGATGACCAAGAATAAGGAAGGCGACGCAGTGGTCATGGTGACCAGCTGCCTTCAGGAGGAGACTCTTCGGAGCATACAAAATGCCAACACAGGAGGACACCTTGGCGTCAGTAAAACGTTGGCCAAACTGAAGAAGCGCTACTCTTGGATTGGGCAGAGTGCAATCTGGGCGCTCACTGCCCGAAGTGTACCGCCAGGAAAGGACCCTCTCGCCGCACGGTCGGTCGGTCGCAATCCAGTGCCATTGGCGCTCCCCTCGAGCGTATTGTGATCAACAACTATCACAGTTGTCATGTGCTACTTTACCAAATGGCCAGAGTGTATAGCCCTCCCTAATCATACGGCAGAAACCGTAGCACGAGCACGAGCACCCCATTTATATTCCACTCAGATCAAGGCCGAAAGTTCGAGTCGGAAGTATTCCAAGCCTGCCTTCGAATCGTCGGTGTGGAGAAAGTTCGTCGCTGCCGACCAACGCGACTGGGACCAGCTGCTTCCACTTGCGCTTTGGGCATTCCGCTTGGCCCTTCACGAAGCTATTGGATTTTCGCCCGCACAACTGATGTTTGGCCGAGAACCTCGTCTGCCATCGGAACTAATGTTCGGCCGCCCAACGCCTGATGCAGAAAGTTATCCTTTCGTCGAGCGTTTAAGGGAAAACCTTAGGAAAATTCACCAGATCGCCCGCCAACATTTGCGAGCGGCCGCAGAAGTAAAAAGGGCGCGTTACGATCTACGTTCCCACTCTACCTGGCGACTTTGCGTGGTTGTACTGTCCATTGCGCAGAGTCGGTCACTGCCCGAAATTACAATCCGATTGGATCGGACCGACGACCGTAGTACGCCACCACTCTGACTTGGTTTATGAGGTGAGCCTACCTGAAAAACGCACGACAAGGACGGTGCACGTCAACCGCCTTGCCCCTTACCGCGAACCAACCACGAATGTACTCGGCCAGGAGGATCGAGTCTCAGAGGGGGGAAATGTAACGCAAATAGCGGAGCCGGCATCGTCTCTTTCCACTGTTCCTGTTTTGTCGCAACCTCAATGCGATAATCGGTAGCTATGTGCTGTCTGCCGTGGCTGCCCCTCGGCTACCCGTGGCGAGGCAAATTCACTTTGCCCCAAATTTTCAAAATCATATATATAAGTTTGTATTGATAAACTTAATGGGGTCTTGATGAATGATGGTACAATAATATATACGTAGAAAATTTCATTAAGATCGGTTTAGAAACACGCGTTTGCGACAGCTAGCGCAAATTCCAAGAATTTATGTATACTCCCCTAGTCGGGAACTCCCGACTAGAACCTCTAACTTGTTTTTTTTGTAATTATTTATTGATAATTACTTTGTGGCTGATCAGGCCTAAAAATGTAATTTGTTCTATGCTCGAGGTGAACTGATTTTTGAATAATTTTAACCTGTTCTTCTTTACTATTTGAGGTTTTTTTCCTATGTCTATTTTAATGTTGTTTCTATTTTCGATGCTTATAACCTTGTAATGCCCTATACATATATTTACTTTCTAACTTCTGCGCAGTGTCGTGCTTTAGTAGAACTAAATTTCCTATCTCTCGATCTATGTCATTTAGTTTTTATCGTATTCTATCTTTTGTTTTTCTTTTTCTAAATCTATTAGAGTTATTACTATTCTATAAGCTATTTCTAATCTGAACTTAAATTATTATGCGTAATCATCAATGTTATATATAGGGTCTTTTTTTGTTTGGTTATTAAATTTCAAGAATTGTCTTGGTAGTCTACCATAAACAAGTTCTTATGGACAGTATTTATGTACTGTCGATGGTGTAGCGTTTAAACAATATGTGAAATAATTCAACCATATGTGCCAATCGTCTTTATCAATCGAATATACGAACGAATAAATTCGTTAAATGTACGATGACATCTTTCTACTGTTCATCGGGGCTTCAGTATGAGTTGTGGATTTTGCTAATTGGAATTTCACACAAATTTTCACATACTTTGTCGTTGTCGTTGTCATTTGGGGCCAGTAATAGTATTTCTTAATTTTTAGCAAGATACGCGTAATCCCTGTATGGCCTCCTTCTATAGGATCATCATCTTATATCGATAGTATTGCTTTTATTTGACTTTCGTCATTCATGACACACCACAGAGACTTCGTTGTGAGCCAAGCGCTTCCTTTGGCGTGACATCGTGTCGCATGAACGAGATCTGTTTCAAGACTCATTTCACAATGCCAACATTCCACTTCGCGTGTATACCACACACATACAGTGTCACGCGCCTTCCAGGCGCAAGCACTATATTTCTCTCTCTCTAACTCATTGTCACGCCTAGGTTGCGCTGGACAGAGAACTCTGCCAGGCACACAATAGTGGAAAGCACAAAGCAATGAAGAAAGGATCAGAATGAAATGAAAGAAAAAAAAATAGGCGAGCGACACATTCTTGAGAAATTCAAACAGTTACATTTGTTTATGCTTTTACATCTTCATTCGTGTTTCTTAGAATTAAACGCCACGACACGGCCCTCCTGACTATCACACGTCCTCGTGTGTTACAAAATAAAAAAGGAAAGTAACAATATGCTTCACTTAGTCTGAAAAGACAATTTGATCCAACCTTATTAAAACAGAGTTATTTAAAATTGAAATAAAAAACCAACTGAAAAATATTGTTCAAAGGTCCAACTCAGTGACAGAAGTACAGGATATTATGCTAACTTCTCAGTATATCCGGACATAAGTGATCTCCCATTAGTTAACAACACTCTTGTGGAGTTACTAGATAATCGGGACACTCTCCAATTCAGGCTCCTACCGTCAAGCTACTCACTAGGTACTAGATAAGGAATCACATTAACTCGTACACCTAACAGCACCCGTAATATAGCATAACAGCGTGACCCTCAGGTATAGAGCCCGATATCTCACATTGAGTTCCATCAATGCCTTCACTACATTGGATGTACCAATGCCTCCTTATCGTTAGAACCCTCTAACGCATCATTGACGTCTCTTTCAACGCCGTTACTGTCATCACATGTGTCCAACTCAATAGGAATCCCTTCTGCCGGCATGCATCTCAACGACTCATGCGAATACTAATAAGTTCGCTTGTTAGTCAATGACTTTAAAACGTATCGATCTCCATCGAGCACTTCTGCCACTAGGAATGGGCCCTTGAACTTGGGATCTAATTTTGTCTGGTGTCTTTCTTCGTTCTTGAGCAATACATAATCGCCTATCTTAAACCTTACAAATTTTGATTTGTTTTTATCGAATCTAAATTTACTAAAATCTGACCCCGTAAAACACCTGCCTTGATCGGCAATGATTCTTGTTGGTACGCCGAACAAGGATATTGATGACTTTACGGCATTAATGCAGCTTTCGGAATTAATATTTACAGTATGGTATAAAAAGACGAATTTTGTATATGCACCGATTTGGACAATAACATATTCCTTTTGATCGCTTTTGCCACTCAGCTTGCCAGTGATATCAGTATGTACCGAATGCCACGGAATATCTACTTTCGGTATTGGGTGAAGTTCTGCTAGTATCTTGCCTGATGGTGGCTTAGTCAATTTGCAGGTAATACAGTTGTCGACAAATTTACGCACGTATTTAGACATATTTTCGAACCAGTAAAACTCATACATATTGTCTAGGGTCTTTTCCCAACCAAGGTGTACAATTGATTCATGGACATGGTTTACTACAGGCCATCTAAAAGCTCTGGGGATAACTGGAAGACAGCGAGTTTTACCGCTTCTTTGAATCTTCCGAAACAGCATTTTTGATCTAAGCTCATAAGACTTTGCTATACTTTCCTCTATTTTATCGTTTTGAATTTTCGGAATTATCGAAGAAGTCTCAGGATCTCGTTGTTGTTCGGCAAGAAGCCAATTTTCCGTTATCTGAGCTAATTGTACACGCTTGATGGGAACTTGGGAAGACATTTTTAAAGGTAATGGATTACGTGACAAGAAATCTACATGTGACATTTTACTACCTGGTCTATATTGTATGTCAAAGTTAAAGGATTGCATATACGCCCACCATCTATGGACTCTAGGCGTAAGATCAATTTTATTGCGTGAAGCTTTTAGTGAATTACAATCGGTGTAAACGAGAAAATGTCGGCCTTGTAAAAAATGACGAAAATGCTTTATTGAATTAAATACAGCTAGCGTTTCCAATTCGTACCAATGATATCGGGATTCTGGAGGCGTAGTTCGTTTACTATAATATTCAACAACGTGGGGTTTATTATCGATTTTATGCAATAAAATCGCACCGTAACCGTCCATACTGGCATCTGTATGCAGTTCTATTGGATGCTGAGGATCGAATATGGTAAGCACAGGCTCGTCTGTCAATGTTTTGATGACCCTTTGGCGAACTTCCTCATGCTCTAATTTCCACTCGAATACTTTATTTTTACATGTAAGGCTATACAATGGTTTCATTATTTGTGAAAACTTTGGCATGAATTGTCGAAAGTACGACGCCAAGCCAATAAATTGCCGCACTTGGGTAACGGACTGTGGGGGCGGCAAGTCAATCAATGCTTGTTTCTTACTTGGGTTGGGACGAATTTCCCCTTCTCCAATTTCAAAACCCAGGTATTCGACACTAGATCTTAGGAAAGAGCATTTGGCGACGTTAAAAGAGAATCCGGCCTGGGATAGAATTTTCAAAACTGCCTTTAATCTTTCAAACGCAAACACATAGTCGATCATTGCCATTTTTCTTTTTAACAAGGAGTATGGGACTGCCAAACGGGGAACAGCTAGGGCGAAAAATGTTTGATTCTAATAGTTCTTTGATCATATTTCTTACTATTTCCTTTTCATCTGAACTGAGTCGGTATGGTCGTCTATGAACGGTTTTGTTTGAATCTACTAAACGTATTTCTAATAATAAAAGAGCTAGAATATTCGTTAAAAATATCATATAAAAGAGATTTATCTACATCGCACAACTCAGTATCGATATTCTCTAGCTTAAAACAGTTATTAGTAACAGCTACAGCACATAAAGATTTTTTTTAAACAACGTGACCTTATCGATTGATATAGTGACACTAAAGTCATGATACAGAATTTCACGGCCGATTATAATATCATAATTTAAGCAATCATTTAAAACAACATGAAAAATAACTTCAAGGGAGTATTCGCTTATTTTAACATTTGTTAGAATTGGCAATGTGCTGGTTACAGTATTATTTGCTATACCCTTAAGAATAACTACGTTGTTGTTTCGTTTGACCGGAAGTTTGTGTGACACAGCTTCTTTAACAAGCGAACACTCTGCTCCAGAATCGAAGTAAAATGGATACGACTCACCAGATTGAATCAGGTACCAATTGGCTCTTTTATGTGGCACAGGTTCACTCGCTTTTCATCCACTTTATTTTGAAATGATGATGATGATCCTCCAGGGCAAGCAGACTTAATATGTCCAGCTTTTCCACATTTGAAGCAAATGATTGTGCCACTCTTCACTTCGGACGAACGGGCAGCATGCTGTTTAGATTCTTGTTGTGTTTTACCTCTCGCACGGCAGTCAGCAACTTTGTGTCCCTGTTTTCCGCAAAAGTGACATTTTACAATGGGTTGTAATCGCGCTTTCTTGCTCGCAGAATTGTCCTGAACAGAATGGTCCTTCTTCTTGCAAAAAGCATATGCCTTTAATTCTTTTTGCATCTCGTTGCGCGTCTTGATGTCGGTTGCAAATATTGTCCGCTGCAGCTTGGGTTCAATCTAAGCCGCGTGCGCCAACACAACGTTGACAGCGACTTGCTCGATACTCATTTCCTTCCATTTAGACACCAGCGATGTGACTAGTCGGCTTCCATATTGTGATAGACACTCTCCATCCTTTGGACGACCAATAAGAACGTTGAAAACTGTGGCGGCTGGAGTTTCGTTGCCCTCAAACTGCTGTAGAAACAATTCTTTAAACTGGCTCCATGTCATACCGGCAAAAGATATTTGGGACAACCAATTAGATGCACTGCCCTCTAGCGATTTGCTTAGTGCCACTAGATGAGCACTGCCCTCCAAAGAGTTTTCTGCTAGGATTAGATCCACTGTACAACAAAAGGTGTACTTGGATTCATTAAACGATGGTCTAAAGAGTTTAACGATCCTTTTATAACTAAACTTCTGTACATCTCTCTTGTTCGCCCTATCCTTGAATACTGCTCTTGCATCTGGTCTCCGCAGTATAACAATAGCCAGGATCGTATTGAATCTGTTCAGAAGCAATTTCTGCTTTTTGCCTTACGAGGTTTGAATTGGGACACTAATCTTCGGTTGCCATCCTACTCCAGCAGGCTGCATCTTCTTATCCTTCCGTCGTTAACCAACCGTAGGACAATTCTCGGTGTTGTCCTTCTACATAAGTTGATTATTGGCGATATAGATTCTCCTTTTCTGCTAGGGCGTCTTCAATTCTCTGTTCCGTCTAGACCAACCAGAAATTACCGCCCCTTATTCCTGTCTACGTGCACAACAGACTACGCTATGCACAATCCTTTTCGCGTGCTATGTAAAAATTATAATAGTTTACATCACGTTTTCTCTACCGAACTTTCTCTACCCCTAATAAAATCGTTGCTTTCAGGATACCTTCGGGAAGTCACCGACCATTCCCAGCTATGAGCAGGGGCATAGCTTGCCGGACAGGCTGTAAATTTTCCCCCACCGGGTCGGTGATTTCCCATTACTTTTCTCTCTATCCTATCTACTTAACACTCTATATATCTATCTAGCTTACATGTCTTTACTTTATTAACAATCTTCTTACTTTCCTTTTTCCTATTTATTGTATTTTATTAATTAACATAGCAAACTAAGATTATTTTTAATTTTACTTAAGAACACTTTTTTCCTACTTACACCCTTCAGCTTAGATGTAGGCTCTTATAGCGTAACTGACAAATTTAGCTGTGAAAAGCTGGCCGGGCTGCCAAATAAAACACCTCCATCGGTCGGTGATGCTATTTAGAGAACTGTGTTTTCTAACTAGGCTTTTAGCATATCAGTCCATTATCTACTCTATGTATAATATACTGAATAATGAGGAAGACACTCGTTTTGTCGACCAATAATAATAAATAAAAAAAAATAAAAATAAAAAAAAAAAACACCATGCGGCAGCTGGAGCCCGAATTGTCGGGGTTGAATTTTGGAAAAACTGTCTTGAAAGCACCTTGCGACAGATGTCCGTTTCTTACTGCCTTTATCACTTCAATTAAATTGCGGTGTTGTGATTCCAGAATAAAGCATAAGCGATCCTCTTGGTTAACTTGGCGTGGAGGCGATCCCACTTCTGATGTCGGAGAATGGTTTTCATTTTCTGTATCCACAGAGACTTCGTTGTGAGCCAAGCGCTTCCTTTGGCGTGACATCGTGTCGCATGAACGAGATCTGTTTCAAGACTCATTTCACAATGCCAACATTCCACTTCGCGTGTATACCACACACATACAGTGACACGCGCCTTCCAGGCGCAAGCACTATATTTCTCTCTCTCTAACTCATTGTCACGCCTAGGCTGCGCTGGACAGAGAACTCTGCCAGGCACACAATAGTGGAAAGCACAAAGCAATGCAGAAAGGATCAGTATGGAATGGAAGAAATAAAAATAGGCGAGCGACACATTCTTGAGAAATTCAAACATACATTTGTTTATGCTTTTACATCTTCATTCGTGTTTCTTAGAATTAAACGCCACGACATATATTTGTGTCACTTTTGTTAGAAGCGCTACTTTTAATATTTTTAAATTATTATTGCCCATATTTTTAAATTTATTTAATGATACAAATTCGAAAATTTGTTCGTTTGGTGACAACTATAAGTTAACAATTTTATGTATTCCGGCTTCTGAATTAAGCCTTTGACAGAATTGACCTTATTCAATTTTTCGATTAAAGTACAAATCGTTAACTGAAAATTTTGAAATTATTCGTTTTCCTCTTTTAAGTTAATAATTTATTTTACCGAATTTTATTTTCACAAATTTCTTTATTTTGTCATCTGCGCAGACGATTTCCTGTCTTTTTGATAATTTTGTTTGAGCCATTAATATTTTCCTATTCATGTTAATTAGTGTCTCTATGTTTATGCGGAATATTGCATCCGCTACATGATTATCTTCTATGTGTAGTCTCCATCCTGGTTAATTTTGTTGTGGGATTGTTCATTGAAAACTATTAGGCGTCTATGGTCTGTTTTAACTAAGAATTGCCTTCCATAAACATATGGTCTGAAGTGTTTCATTGCCCAATGTATAGCAGCTAATTCCTGCTCTGTAGTTGATATATATATAATCTGTAGTAATTACGGTAGGAATAATAACAGTAGGAATTGGATAGTATTTTATAACATAATACTTTTAATAGAGTCGATTTAGCCATGTCCGTCTATATGGCTGTCCGTCTGTCCGTATGTATGAACGCAAGGATATCAAAACCTATTAGAGCTAGAGACTTGAAAATTTAGCTGTAGGTCCTCCTAGTGTCTGCGCAGATCGAGTTTGTTTCCGACTTACTCCGTTTTCAACCAATCTATAAAAATCGATGTCGACTTCCTGGGTTATTGAGCAAATTTGGTAAATAATAAGAGCTAGAGTCACCAAACTTGATATGTTGCTTCTGGAATATTATATATGTATATATCAAGTATCTTTCATTTAATACCTACCGCCACCTCCCCGCTACCACCGCAGAGCTATAAATCAAGTTAATAACTCATCTTGTATTGCAATTTAAATGCAATTCATTGACTTTGAGAATACGCTTGTATTCTATGGTACAATAAGATATACTGTAGAAAATTGCATTAAGATCAGTTTTGTTTCGTTTTTCGGTATTTTGGCTACACACGTGCTTGCGACGCAATTTTCAAGAATTTCTGTATATATGTACACATACACATTCATGCGCGTCTGCTTCGAATTCTGTCATCACTGTCGGGATCTATCGACTAGAACTTCTTACTTGTTATCATCTTGAAGGATGCCATGGTATGTGAACTTATGCCCAAGGAATGTTACATCCAGAATTATTTTTTTAAGAAAGGTCAAATATGTGCTGCTCAGAGCAGCCGATAACTACTAGGTCATCCATATAGAGAATACTTGGGATGGCTGAAAGCCTGAAAATGCGTGTGTCATCATTCGCATAAATGAACTTGTTGCTACCTTAAGACCATGTGGTACATAGATTATATTTCTAGATTCTTCATCTTGTTCAATTTGGTGGAAACCTGACATAAGATCGAGACAGGAAAAATATTTAGCTCGTCCTAATTGCACCATTATTTCCTCAATTCTTGGCAGAGGATATTTGTCTGCTAAAAGTTCCTTGTTTATTTGGCGATAATTAATTACTAAACGCCATTTATTACCATTATTACCATTTTATACCCTTAACCGATTAAAAATGGGTAAAAAAGCTATAATGTATTTTTGCAAATGTATGTAACATGCCATAAAGTATATATATTCTTGATCAGCATAAATAGCCGAGTCGATTTAGCCATGTCCGTCTGTCTGCCTGTCCGTCCGTCCGTCCGTCCGTATGCATGAACGCAGGGATATCGGAAACTATAAGAGGTAGAGACTTGAAATTTTAGCTTAAGGTCCTTCTAGTGCCTGCGTAGATCGAGTTTGCTTTCGATAATCGATAAATTACTCCGTCTCCAATTAATCGATAAAAATCAATATTGACATCCTGCCTTTTGAGCAAATTGGGTAAATATTAAGAGCTACAGTCACCAAACCTAATATGCTGCTACTAGAGTAGTATATACATATATCAACTATCTTTCATTATATACCTATCGCCAGATCCCCTCTTCCACAAAAGCTATAAATCAAATGAATGATCCAACATGTATTGCATACGAATTTAAGCTACAATTTAAATGTAATTGACTTTTCGAGAATACACAAATATTATATGGTGCAATAATATATACTGTAGAAATTCATTAGGATCAGCTAAGAAACTCACAAAAGTTATGTACTTTGACTGTGCACTTGTTAGCAGCAGCTAGCGCAAATTCCAAGAATTTCTATATACATGTACACAAACACAATCATGCACGGCTGCTTCAAATTTTATCAGCAGCATTGCAATTGCGATTGTATTGTTTTCTGTGCAGCTTTTTAAATTCGTTTTTTCTCAGTAAGACTCAATTATTAGTGTGGCTCTTGAGTAGAGGTGGTTGCAAGTGGTGCGGTCTGTCGCGAGTTCGAGCCCTACTGAGGAAACTATTTTTTTGGCTGGTGTGGCTGTTGAGTAGAGAAGGCGGCAAGTAGTGCAGTTAGTTGCGAGTTCGATCCCTGCCAAGGGAAATTAATTTATGTTTATTACTACAAGCGAGCACGCAACGCATCCGCAATTGGTGTTGGAGTAAGAGGGTTTAGAGTATCCCCTAGTCGGTCGCTCCCGACTAGAACCTCTTACTAGTTCTCCTTGGAATTTGGGAGAGATTTCTTGGATACCAAAAGAAGTGGGCTATTATAATCTGAGATAGATGGTTCTACTATTCCATCTTTTATTAGTTTTTTGACCTGTTTGTAAATGTCTGGCTTTTCTTTTTCTGTATTTCTGTAGTTTTTAATATATACAGGTGTTTTGTCTGCTAATCTTAATATTTGTTTTTAAAAATTATTTCTTGAAATTGCTTCTTTTATAGACCAAATATATCACTGTATTCTGTACATAAATCAGTAAGCTTGTTTTTAAAATGTTTAGGGAATTGTAATTTTTCAGTATTGTGGTATGCACATATCGAGAGCTCACTGTGCTATATATACCAATAAACATAAATACTAGGATGCAACGACACTTAGTCTTTGTTTCATAAACATATGACATATTCAAGTACAGTACCGAAAAATGATCGCCCACGACATAAACAGTCGGTTGTATTTTAATGAAAAAAAAATAATAAAAAACTTAAGAATAACTTAAGTAACATGAGATCATGAAACAACCTATCAAGCAGTAAAATATTAGATAGCGAATGGCCACAGATACATGCCATACTACTTGACATTTAGAAAATTTTCGATAAATCTTAAATACTCCTTTGACTGTAAGAACTAGGGAATAACTAAATAAAGTCCAGGAAGATACAGATACAACGGAGGAATACGAATCAGAAAGTAATACTGAGCCAAAAGTCAAGTAAAAGATCTACAAGATTTAACTAAACCTGCAATTTTCAAGAATTTCTGTATATAAGTTATGTCTTCTCGTACACTTCGATGTCTTCTCCCTTTGGGAGGTGGTGATAAATCCAGCGGTGACTAACTTCGCTGTCTTCTCCCTTTGGGAGGTGGTGATAAATCCAGCGGTGACTACTGGAACTACTGGGAACTTTCCCAGTTGCCCGTCTTGGACGTGGTCAACTATGAATGATAACACGGGTTGTATTTATGACGGCAATGCCGGAGTTTAATCTTTCATACGTCTTATTACGTTGCGTTACAGATTGAGACTGCTGGCTGAAGAAATGTCCAAGCTTAAGCTTGACCTATGAAGTCAATGCATCGCGCCATTCGTTAGAGTCGGCGAACCGACTCAGCATTCTTGCGCAAGCAACGCGGGTGTCCGCTTTCAGTTGCTGTGCGCTGAACTCTTAGCGGCGAGTCAGCATTGCTTACCAAAAAATAGTACTTTGTTGCTGAGGGCAACAAAAAATGCATATGGCTGTGTTATGTTGTTGTACTTTGTTGCTGAGGGCAACGAAATTACTTATGATTGTGTGTTGTGTATTTAGAAATATCAATGTATGAATGTGAGAGTGTATCTTATGTGTTTAGTTGTTAACTACCCCCCCCTCAGGATGATGACCGTCCTCGGTCATGTTAAAGTTGTCCAAAGCCTTCTGTATCTTTAGTGTTGCTCGCTTTCTCCTTAGTGCCATAAAAAGGATGAATGAGCCAATTAGTCCGATGTTCAGGACTGCACCAACCGCGAACCAGAATTTAGGCGAGCCGGCCGCAATTACCTCCTCCTCGAAATCCTGAATTGATTGCAAGTTGTTGATGTTCATGCGATGCAGGAGTGGTATGCTTAGTACCGGGTCATGTCCGATGATGTTTAGGAGTGGTGACCTCACGGTGCCAGGCTGCTTGCTTGGTGACTTACGCAAGTTTACAAACTCTGTGCCATTGATAGCTGCAGACCGTTCGAAAGTTATCAGGAAGGTTCCTGAGACGGTTACCTCTGCGCCATCATCTGTTCGGACGCGCGCTATCAACGAAGCGATAATTACGACGCCGTCATCTACAGGCATTACCGCTTTCAGGTGGCTAGGTTGAGTGTGGCAGTTGGCAGTGTTTCCCGCGTGGAGGGAGCTAGCGCAGGTTTCGCGCCGTGATCGTTCGCAAAAGGTGTTATGCGTAGTCACGGTGCATCCAGTAACTGCAAAGGTATCCTTTTCGCATTCCGCCAGCGTGTCTTCGTCGAGTCGCAGAATGGTTTGTTGGTGTGAAACGGGATAGACGGAGACCCTTGGCACCTAAACTCAACTTTAGGGTAGGCTATTAGTATGTGGATAATGTTTTCGGACTGAAGGACCCTGATCTTAGATGCTTCTATTAAGCTAACTATTGGAGTATCTTGTTCGATAAGTGATTTCAGATCGGCATGATCAAGGATTGTAGGGTTTACTATGTTTGCTTTTGCCAACGTTATGGTGAGTATTAAATTTTGAATTTCTGTGTTTAGTATTCTATTTCTTGCCAACAGTGTTTCGAATAAATGAAGAGTGTCAACCAAATCGCCTTTGCGGGAACTGATAATTTTATTGATGGTGTCCGTTAGTTTGTTTATTTGCTTTTGAGTTTCGGAGTTTATTAGGATCTGTTTGGAATTAGACTCCACCAATTGAGCCTCTGTAACGCGGACCCTTAGGAAATCTGAAGCATCAGGGGTGCCAGCAACAACCTTCAAGGCAGTGCTTAAGAAATCGAGGCTTCGTGCAAATCTGTGATGCACTTGAAGAACGGACAACAATGTTCTAAGGTGATCTGTATCTACGTCTAGTAGTTTACGCATATGCGACTGTGGAAAGGAATCGGACAGTTTTTCGGTCTCGTCTACCATGCTAACAAATTCAGAAATGTTACTTGAATGCCTCAAATAGCTACGTTGATCGAACACCAGTACTTCCCCGTCTAGGACCGGAATGTAGTTGGCATGCGAGAAGTTGGTGATCCGAGCATTTACCGCTGCTAGTGCTACAAGCAAAGTGAGTGTAAACCTGAAATGGATAAACAATATAAGACGGTAAGTTGGTTTACTAGCTAATTGTGGCGGAAAACCTATTTCAGGTTGTCCTTATGGACCACCCTCCCCTTAATGAGAGCAGACGTTCCCAAGTCTGCTTCGACCTTTTGTTCTGAGCATAAGGGAGTTAACTTGTTCCCTAACCTCTTGTCGTTCTTCTGGAACACCTTTTCTCCTACCTCGAAAACGCGGTTTTGCCGTGATGCATTGCACCTTTTGATATCGTCTTGCTGTGCCTTAATTAGCCTGTCTTTGACGTTCTCGCGACGCTCACCAGCTGCTGCGTGAACAACCTCAATTGGTTTCTCGCGGGTTACTGAGTGCAAACTTTTGTTGTACTCTATCGTAGCCCTTAAGATTAATTCTGTAGTGTCGCTGATTTTCTTGTCTAACTTGAGGCGTCTCGCAATTTCGGTCAGGGTGCTATGAAAGCGTTCCACTTGGCCGTTTGAGGTGCTGTGAAGCGGATCTGCGTTCACAATGCAAATGCCGTAGGCGTTTCGGAGCATCGAAGTGATGGTCTCGGAATTGAAGGCCGCCTCGTTATCGCAATAAATTGTCTTGGTTGCGGGGAAAAAGTTAACAATTTGTAGCAGAGGGCTTGTGACATCGATTATTGTTCTGGACAATATCGGTTGGACGACTGCAAATTTGGAGAATTTGTCTATGCAGGTCAAGAATTGTTTCTTGTCTGTCGAGAAAATGTCAATATGCAACATTTCGCCAGTATAACTTGGTATAGGCGTTTCCTCTGCAGTTTGCAACCACTTCTTTGGCTAAATTGCTCATATTGGGAAAATAGTAGTCACGAAGTACTTGTTTAATATTTTCCTGAGCTGCTCTGTGCGCTCGATTGTGCTCGGCAGTGATGATTTCTAACTGCTCGTTTTTGTCCGTTATATCTTGTACGAGATTTTTGCAATGCCAAAATTGGGTAGCAAGGAAATGTAACATCAGGTCGTGTTGGAAACTTGCCAACGTGGGAAGATCGCAATGTATTGCATTAACGATTCCAGAGTTCACAACTACTTTGAGTGTTTTGAGAATTGTGCTCTTGTCAGTGTAACTGATCAAGTGGCGTGTTTTGCTGCGAAACAGCAACAAGTTTCGCTTTAGCGGAAAACGCGATTCCTCTAGGACAATCTGGTTCCTAAAGCAATTCAATGTTTGTCTGTTGTTTCGACCGTGTAGGTCAGGGAGAGTTCGCTGTGTACGGTTGCAGCGTCCGAACGGGGCTCATCTTGCAGAGCATTAATGTTTTGTCTTGAAAGGGCATCCGCCACCAGATTTTCTCTGCCTGCTTTATAAAACATTTTGGCATTGTGCTGGTCAATGTAAGATTTCCATCTTTTAATCTTGTCCGCCACAGCGAACGTGAGCGGCTGGTGGTCTGTGAAAATGTTAATTTCCCTAGAACCGTACAGAAAGTTCTGCAATCTGCCTAAAGCCCACACAATGGCCAGCAATTCTTTTTCGTTGGTGGCATAGTTTTGTTCGGCCTGTTTTAAGGCGCGAGAAATCATTGTCATTGGCCTATTGCCTTGGGAAAGAACCGCGCCAATTCCACTGGCCGAAGCATCAGTGGTTAAATCGAACGGTTTCTGGAAGTCTGGATACATTAACATGACATCTTCTGGTGCCAAAATGTTCCGCAGCCGGTGAAATGCATCGCGTTGAGCTTCATTAAACTCAACAGGGATATCGATATCGATATCGGACGAGCTATAGCGGCAAAGTCCTTAATAAAAACCCTATAGTAGCCGGCTAACCCCAAGAAGGACCTAACGCTGTAGACACTCTTTGGTTCAGGGAATTCCTGAATAGCTTTCACCTTTTTGGGATCGGATGATGCTCCGTCTTTGGTTACAATGAAATCCAGGTATTCGATACTTTCCTTGAAGAATCGAGTCTTTTCAGGGCCTACGCGCATGTTGGCGTCGATTAGACATTTTAACACAATGTTAATGTGTTGAAGGTGCTCCGTTTCATTTTTAGAAAAAATTATGACGTCGTCTACATAGACGAAGCAAATCTTTCCTATATGTTCCCTCAGGACATCGTCTATTGCCCTTGGAAGATGCTGCTTGCGTTGCGCAGGCCAAACGGTAGACGACAGAACTCGTACTTGCCGCTGCTTACTGAAAATGAAGTCTTTTCGCGGTCATGCTCCGCAAGGTAGATTTGGTGGTACCCAGACTTTAAGTCGTGGGTAGTGAAGTATTTTGCCTTTCCTAGATTTGCTAAGATCATAGGGATGCTCGGCATGGGGTAACGGTCCGGTATGGTTTTTTCGTTCAGTTTCCTGAAGTCGATTACCAACCTTTTTTTGGTTACCGTATGAGTCAGTGCCTTTCTTATCAACCACCCATGTTGGGCTGTTGTAAGGCGATCTGGAGGGCCTGATTATGCCATCGTCCAGCAATTGTTTGACTTCTTTGTTTATGAAGTCAGAAACACCCATGAGACTCGGGTATCTTGAATACACAGGCTCATTGTCTACTGTTCGGATTGTAGCGACGACAGCAGTGTTAAAGGGGAGAGCTTCATCTGCATTTGAGAAGGCTCTTTTGTTTCTGAGTATCATGTCCCTGAACCCTTTCTTTACGGAGGGGGGGACTACGATGTCGTTGACATCGGTGAAGTTCATCAGCACATTGATAGTACAGAAGTTTTTCGGATGCACCCTGGTATTCCAGAGTGTTTTTCGTCAAGTTCAGTTTGACCCCGGCTTGTGTTAGCAAGTCGAAACCTATGATAGCGTCGAAAGAATTTAGGGTATCGAGGAGAAAAAATGGGGAAGTAAGTCGGAAAATATTCATCAAGCATTTGCGCTTGATTTCGGTAGACCCGTGGATCGAGTTTACCGAGAATGACTTGGCGACCGGCGTTATGGTCTTTAGCTCTGTTAAGGGCTTCACATAATTTTTTCCCGCGCCAGTGTCAATCAACATCTTCAGAGTTCTCCCAGCCAACCGTCGCTCAATGTACGGAAGCCGGGAGTGTTCCCTAAAAAATTAACCGAGTCGTCACCAGGTGCGTACTCGTTCTCACTCTCTAGTTCTTCGGCTGCCTCCTTGGCCGCCTTCTCGTATTCTGTTACAGCTTCTTTGGAATCTGTTTGTACGACATTGTTAACGCGTTGTCGCCTTTGACCTGTTGAACGGTCTGACGAATTCTTGCGTTTTGGTGCGTTGGACTCATTAGTCTGACGCTTGCTGTAGTCGGTTTTTTGTCTAAATCTGGAGGAAGAGTCAACTTCAATGGGCTGTGTAGCCTCGGTTTGATTGTCTTTTGGGGCCTGAGGCTGGGGACCGCCCTTTTGGCGTTTCACAAAATGGGGATTTCTCTCCTGATTCTGTTCATCTCTGTTATATATGGTTTGCTTGCCTTGGGCACGGTTTTTGTTACCTTCAGCAAGTTGCGCTCGCTCTTGCAAGGCTTTAGCGTAAGAGTTAGCGAACATGCTTCTCTCAATGCTAGATTCTGCCTCTCTGGCCAAGGCCAGTGCGGAGGGTAAATCTTTTGGTTGTGCAGGGAATACAACCGCTCTCAACGGCTTTTTAAGACCGGAGATAAAGGCGTGCAAGGCGTCGTCTCTAACCTCTCGGTTGAGCAAATCGGCGCCTTCTTGGTCGTGAGACATTACAATTTTGTTAGTTACGAGCGTGAGTTTCTTCTCGACGTCATCGTAGTACTGCATCAGGGACATTTCGCCCTGCATAACCTGCTCCAAGCCTTGTCTCAACAAGCGCAAGGATGTTTTATCCGAGTATGTGCAATCTAGCCTAGCTAGTATTGCATCGAAATTTAAGACAGTATTGTGAGACACTAGTAGGGCTCCAGCTGAGCCTTTGATTTTATTCCTAATGATCGCTACCGCTTGGTAGTGTGTGGTGCCCTTTGGAAAGTTCTTGAACAGTTCGTATGCGTAGATTTCTGCTTGCCTCCACGCTACATACTCATCCTGTACGCCGGTGAAATCTGGCACAGCCTTAATAATGTCTAAGGGGATATCGCATCTGGCGTTAGGATCGACGGATATTTTCTCGTATGTTATGATTTGCGGTGCTTCCACCTGCAAACTCTGTACTTGTGAAGCTAGAGCGGTTATTTGTGCTTGAAACTGATTTTGTTGTAGCGCTAAAGCTTGCCTGATGGCACCCTCAACGAGAGTCTGAACTTGAGCTGGGTCCATTTCTTCAGTTACAGCGGTACCTGCAGGAGTAGGATCTACTGAGCAATTGACTTCCCCCTCCCAGCTATCGTCACTATTATATTCAACTTTTATCTCCCTATAAGTCCAACTCATTGGCTTATGGTTGGCACTTTTCAAAACTTAGGCCGATCGTGAAAGATCGGCAGGTAAAGCTGTTGGCAATAATAGAAAATAGTGTATCTTGGGGTATGCAATATTTATTGCAAAAAATTTTTTAAGGTATGCAGCAAAAAATATAATGCTGTCGGAAGAATGCAACATTTATAAAAATGAAATGTTGGCAAAAGAATGCAGCAATATTTACTTTACTGGTTTTTTTTATTTTTATTTTATTTCACACGCATCGGTACGTGGCGTTCGTTAATAATTTCTTAGATGCTGAAATCACTTATGAACTTACATGGTATGGGTTCTTGTTTATTGGTTGGGCGCCAATTATGTCTTCTCGTACACTTCGATGTCTTCTCCCTTTGGGAGGTGGTGATAAATCCAGCGGTGACTAACTTCGATGTCTTCTCCCTTTGGGAGGTGGTGATAAATCCAGCGGTGACTACTGGAACGGTGTAGATTAGGATGCGGGAACTTTCCCAGCTGCCCGTCTTGGACGTGGTCAACTATGAATGATAACACGGGTTGTATTTATGACGGCAATGCCGGAGTTTAATCTTTCATACGTCTTATTACGTTGCGTTACAGATTGAGACTGTTGGCTGAAGGAATGTCCAAGCTTAAGCTTGACCTATGAAGTCAATGCATCGCGCCATTCGTTAGAGTCGGCGAGCCGACTCAGCATTCTTGCGCAAGCAACGCGGGTGTCCGCTTTCAGTTGCTGTGCGCTGAACTCTTAGCGGCGAGTCAGCATTGTTTACCAAAAAATAGTACTTTGTTGCTGAGGGCAACAAAAAATGCTTAGGGCTGTTATATGTGTTGTTGTACTTTGTTGCTGAGGGCAACGAAATTACTTATGATTGTGTATTTAGAAATATCAAGGTATGAATGTGAGAGTGTATCTTATGTGTTTAGTTGTTAACTTATATGTACACACACAGATTCATGCGCGTCTGCTTCGAATTCTGTCATCACTGTCGGGAGCTATCGACTAGAACCTCTTACTTGTTATCATCTTGAAGGATGCCATGGTCTGTGAACTTATGCCCAAGGAATGTTACATCGTGCATGAAAAACGCGCATTTCTCTGGGTTTAATCCAGAATTATTTTTTCAAGAAAGGTCAAATATGTGCTGCTCAGAGCAGCCGATAACTACTAGGTCATCCATATAGAGAATACTTGGGATGGCTGAAAGCCTGAAAATGCGTGTGTCATCATTCGCATAAATGAACTTGTTGCTACCTTAATACCATGTGGTATATAGATTATATTTCTAGATTCTTCATCTTGTTCAATTTGGTGAAAACCTGACATAAGATCGAGACAGGAAAAATATTAAGCTCGACCTAATTGGACCACTATTTCCTCAATTCTTGGCAGAGGATATTTGTCTGTTAAAAGTTTCTTGTTTATTTGACAATAATCAACTACTAAACGCCGTTTTTTATAACCTTAACCGATTAAAAATGGGTAAAAAGGTATAATAAAGTGGCACCAAAGCTACACGTACTGGAGAGTTTCCTGATTGAGGCCGAGAACGTTGTGAATTCTCGCCAGCTTACCAACTTGCCGGTGTCTGTGGACCAGGAAGCCCCCTTAACCCCAAACCATCTACTCAAAGGAGTGGCCAATCTGCCTGACACGCCCGATATACACGGGCAGCCGAACGAGAGATGCGCCACGAGGAAGCAGTGGCGCATGGCGCGGCTGTTACGAGACCGTTTTTGGAAGCGGTCGGTCTTAGAGTCTACACTTGTGCATCGCGTGAAATGGTGTGCGCGCGTTGAGCCAATACGCCATGGTGATGGGGTGTTTATATGCGACCCGGCCGTGCCACGCAGAGAGTGGCGAAGGGACATAGTGGAGGAGCTCTACCCTGGACCAGATGGAGTGCCTCGACGCGCCAGCGTGCGCGTGGCGGTCAACAATCGAGTGCGACTGATAACTCGTCCCGTGGCTAAACTAGCCATACTGGATGTGAGTGAAGCAGGGCCTTCACGGGGGCGGGGATGTTGCGGGACGGATTAAGTTATCGATTGCAAAGTATTAAGTATATTCTGAAAGTATGTATTTTTGTCCTCTGAATGTACGGGCACTTTGTATTTGGCTTGTTGCCGCTAGGAGGAAAGACAGCGGTAAGATTCTGAGGGAATATATATCTAAGTTCTAACCTATGTAATCCATTCAGAATAAAACACTTGCTCTAGCACACTTTGCATTACGCTGTCTCTATTAACATAAGAGTAACATGGCCAGGGGCCAGGCGTAAACCTTGCAGTGTTCAAATTGCAACTCCACCTTCGTTTGGCACGCGAAAATTGCCACCATTTTGATTAATGAATGTGTTAAGTATATATTGCCAGGAAGATTTTTTTTTTTCCTTACATAGAGTATAGAAACATGCTGGACGGTTTCTTGGCGTAAAAAGTAAATGATTGATAGTTCCGGGTCTACACATTAAAATCCCGTACATTTGGGTCTTATATCGAAGAAACTAAAAAAAAGGGGTAGAAATTTTCTGAAATATTGCCGCTATTTTGATGAACAAATATTTTACGTAGTTTGCCAGCAGTTTTTTCTTTTTTTTTTTTGCATTAACATGGTGTATAGAAACTGTCTGGACGGTTACCTGATGTTAAAAGCATAATGATGGATAATTCACGGTCTATATGTTAAGCTACCGTGCATTTGGGTCCATTATCGAAGATATTTTAAGAATATGGATAGAAATATGCTGAAATATTGCTACCATTTTGATGAATGAAAGTGTTAAGTATATGTTGCCAGGACGACTATTTTTTTGCCCTAACATAGGGAATAGAAACATGCTGGACGGTTTCTTGATATAAAAAGCAAAATGACTGATAGTTCGTGGTCTAAATGTTAAACTTCCGTGCATTTGGGACCATGAACGGAGAAAATAAAAAGTAAATTTTTTTAAAAATATTGCCGCCATTTTGATTAACAAAAAAGTTAAGTATATACTGCCAGAACCTTTTTTGCCCTAACATAGGTTATAAAAACATGCTGGACGGTTTCTTGGTGTAAAAAGTAAAATGATCAATAGATCGCGGTCTATACATTAAATTCCCGTGCACTTGGGTCCATTATCGCAGAAATTAAAAAAGGGGTAGACATTTTCTGAAATATTGGCGCCATTTTGATGAACAAAAATGTTAAGTAATTTGCCAGCTAGTTTTTTTTGCATGAACATAGGGTATAGAAACACAAACTGGAAGTTTTCTTGATGTAAAAAGCAAAATGATTGATGGTTCGCGGTCTCTACCTCAAACTCCCGTTAATTTGGGTCCATTATCAAAGAAATTCATAAATATGGGTAGACATATGCTGAAATATTCCCAGCTAGGGGTATAAAAAAGGTTGGACGGGTACGTGATGTAAAAAGCATAATGATTGATAATCCGTGGTCCAAATGTAGAATTTCCGTACATTAGGGTCCATTATAGGAGAAATTAAAACATATGAGTAGACTTTTTGAAATATTGCCGCCATTTTGATGAACAAATATGTTAAGTATATATTGATAATCGATAACTTACTCCGTTTCCAAGCAATCGATAAGCATCGATATCGAAATCCTGTTTTTTTTAGCAAATTGGGTAAAAAATACGAGCTAGAGTCACCAAAAGTGATATGTTTACTCTAGAATAGTACTATATACGTATCTTTATTTGTATACCTATCGCCACCTCCCAGCTACTACCACATAGCTATAATTCCAGTTAATATCCCAACTTATACTGCCCATCCATTTAAGCAACAATTTAAATGTAAATAATTTTTTGAAAATACACAAATATTCTATGGTACAATAAGATATACTGTAGAAAATTCGATTAAAATAGGTTAAGAAGCACGTGTTTGCAGCACATACAACATGCGCGTCTGCTTCGAATTCGATTGTATTCTTCTGATCTGCTATTTTAATTCGTTTTTTCGCATCAAGACTGAATGATTGGTGTGGATTTTGAGTAGAGGAAATGGAGAGTGGTGCCGGACTGTCGCAATTTTTTCTTTGCTGTTTAGTAGAGACGGCGACAAGTAACGCAGTCAGTTGCGAATTCTAACCCTGAAAAAGGAACTTTATATATTTTTTTATCTTTATTACTACAAACGAGCACGTAGCGCGAGCTACATTTGGTGTTGGAATAGGAGGGTTCAGTGTATCCTAGTCGAAAACTCCCGACTAGAACCTCATTTTTAATGGGTTCAGAGTGTAAAAATGTTAAATATATATTGTCAGCTAGTTTTTTTGCAATAACTATATGTTAAACTACCGTGCATTTGGGGCCAATATCGGAGAAATTCATAAATATGGGTACACATTTTTTGACATATTGCCGCTATTTTGATGTACAAAAATGTTAAGTAAATATTGCCAACTTATTTTCTTTGCATTAACATGGTGTATAGAAACTGGCTGGACGGTTACCTGATGTTAAAAGAATAATGATGGGATAATTCACGCTCTATATGTTAAGCTACCGTGCATTTGGGTCCATTATCGAAGATATTTTAAGAATATGAATAGAAATATGCTGAAATATTGCCACCATTTTGATGAATGAAAGTGTTAAGTATATATTGCCAGGACGGTTTTTTGCCCTAACATAGGGTATAGAAACATGCTGGACGGTTTCTTGATGTAAAAAGCAAAATGATCGATAGTTCGTGGTCTAAATGTTAAACTACCGTGCATTTGGGACCATTAACGAAAAAAATTTAAAAGTATGGGTAGACATTTTTTGAAATATGGCCGCCATTTTGATGACCAAAAATGTTAAGTATATATTGCCAGCTATTTTATTTTTTTTTTTTTGAATTAACGTAGTGTATAGGCACTGGATTAACGACATGTATGGCACGTAGCTCCTAGAATAGTATATATAACTGCATTTGGTGTTAGAAGAAGAGGGTTCAGGGTATCCCCTAGTCGGGAGCTCCATAAAAGAACCTCTTTCTTGTGTCTTTTTTTTTTTCATATTATACCCTAAGTTAATGAAAAAAAAAACTAGCTGGCAATATTTACTAAACATTTTTGATCATCAAAATGACAGCAATATTTTATCAAAATTCTACCCATTTTTTATACCCTGAACCCATTGAAAATGGGTAAAAAGGGTATAATGTATTTGTGCAAATGTATGTAACAGGCGGAAGGAAGCATCTCCCACCCAATAAAGTATATATATTCTTCATCAGCATCAACAGTCGAGTCGATCTAGCCATGTCCGTATGTCTGTTCGTCTGTCGGTATGTATGAACGCAAGGATCTTAGAAACTATATTAGCTAAAGAAATTTTAGCTATACGTCGTCCTTGTCCATATGCAGATCGAGTTTGTTTCCGATAATTGATAACCTACTCCGTTTCCAAGCAATCGATAAGCATCGATATCGAAATCCTTTTTTTTTTGAGCAAATTGGGTAAATAATAAGAGCTACAGTCACCAAAAGTAATATGTTTACTCTAGAATAGTACTAGATACGTATCTTTCATTTTATACCTATCGCCACCTCCCATCTAATACCTCGTGGCTACACAGAGAGAAAAAATCAAGAATTTCGTACTTAAATCAAGTCAGCCCTGTCATAAAAGTACGGTAAAACCGGTTATACTTGATTCAACTATGAAATTAATTATTAAAAAATTAATTTATAATAATTAATTAATTTTTAAGTACGAAAATACTTGAATCAAACATTGATTCGTACGTTTTTCATCAGTTGTTGTATTGATGATTGATTCTTAATATTAGACTAATATGTTTTTAATACAATCCCAGTTTAAGCTTAAAATAAGCTTATATAAATCTTGATTTAAGAGCTCACAAACTTAAATCATACTAAATGTATGACCCAAAATACGTGTATTAAGACTGTTTGGTCCCGTTTTGGTCTTTAATTAAGTTCAATATAGTTTTAAAACAAGATTTTCTGATCATATTTCAAGTATTCCCTAACCCTGATAGAAGACTAATTAATTCTTGCTACAAGCCCCAATCTTGAATTAAGAACTCCCATACTACAACTAAAAACAAAGTGTACTTTTTTTTATTATTATTTTATATAAGTTATTCACAAGTTATACCTTAATATTACAAACTCTGAAAAGAAGAGATAACGTACGATTTGTTTAAACTAACGTTGAAATAGTGGAAGTGGATTTCTTACCTTGTTTAAGACCAATCGCCCATGATAATCAACTTATTGCGTCTAGTGTATCCTTTTCGTAACATTTGATGGCATGGAGCTTAATGTTTCATCATCTATTCCAAACTATTATAAATTTAAAAATGTAATTATTAAATTGCAAATATAATGCATACATATATATGTACATACATACTACGTGTGTGTGCACATAGGGAAAGCATGAGAATCGACGCCAATCTACTTGCATAAGCATACACACACACACTGTTGCGTACATACATATATTCACATGTATTCTTGCAAGCGCACGGCGTCGTCTCAACGACGGCTTTGCTATTTTCTAGCGCGATCAATTTCGTCACTATGTAAACATGTATTATCTACCATACATACATATGTACGTATATTTGTACTTACTTATACTGTAAATAAGAAAGCAGGTGCTCCAAACCAACTTGCGTAAGAAGCTCCTGAAGCCTTTTGTCCACTGTCGCATTCTTTTCCGCGTGCATTTTCACGTTTGCACTCAGCAAGAGTAAGAAAAAAAATTGAGAGAACTAGCGCGTGCCAATTCTCTCTCAATTTTTTGCTCTCTTTCGCTTGGCAACCCCTGAACAATCCGTGGTTAATCTTAAATTAACTTTTATTATTCTTGATTTTTTAAAGCTTACACTAAGTACAAATACTACCTAAAATAACTTTTTTGTACTTAATTCAAGAATATTAGTACTTATTCTAAGTCCTTTCAGAGCTTGTCTGAAATTAAGTATGAATAATATTTAAATCATGAATTTTTAGCTGGAATTGGGCTCAAAACGTAACGAATTTTTTTGTATAAAATCAAGTACGAAAAGTCTTGTCATTAGCTCGCCGTATTCTGTGTATAAATCCAGTTAATAAACCAACTTATACTATATCATCAATTTAAGCAACAATTTAAATGCAACTAATTTTTTGAGAATACACAAATATTCTATGGCACAATAAGATATACTGTAGAAAATTTCATTAAGATCGGTTAAGAAACGAGTGTTAGTTAAGAAACGATTGAACTGCTTGCGCAGTTCCAAGAATTTCTGTTTACATGTACGTACACCATGCGCGTCTGCTTCGAATTCGATTGTATTCTTCTGAGCTGCTATTTTAATACGTTTTTTCGCATCAAGACTGAATGATTGGTGTGGATTTTGAGTAAATGGAGAGTGGTGCCGGACTGTCGCGAGTTCGAGACAATTTTTTGATGTACAAAAATGTTAAGTAAATATTGCCAACTTATTTTCTTTGCATTAACATGGTGTATAGAAACTGGCTGGACGGTTACCTGATGTTAAAAGAATAATGATGGGATAATTCACGCTCTATATGTTAAGCTACCGTGCATTTGGGTCCATTATCGAAGATATTTTAAGAATATGAATAGAAATATGCTGAAATATTGCCACCATTTTGATGAATGAAAGTGTTAAGTATATATTGCCAGGACGGTTTTTTGCCCTAACATAGGGTATAGAAACATGCTGGACGGTTTCTTGATGTAAAAAGCAAAATGATCGATAGTTCGTGGTCTAAATGTTAAACTACCGTGCATTTGGGACCATTAACGAAAAAAATTTAAAAGTATGGGTAGACATTTTTTGAAATATGGCCGCCATTTTGATGACCAAAAATGTTAAGTATATATTGCCAGCTATTTTATTTTTTTTTTTGAATTAACGTAGTGTATAGGCACTGGATTAACGACATGTATGGCACGTAGCTCCTAGAATAGTATATATAACTGCATTTGGTGTTAGAAGAAGAGGGTTCAGGGTATCCCCTAGTCGGGAGCTCCATAAAAGAACCTCTTTCTTGTGTCTTTTTTTTTTTCATATTATACCCTAAGTTAATGAAAAAAAAAACTAGCTAGCAATATTTACTAAACATTTTTGATCATCAAAATGACAGCAATATTTTATCAAAATTCTACCCATTTTTTATACCCTGAACCCATTGAAAATGGGTAAAAAGGGTATAATGTATTTGTGCAAATGTATGTAACAGGCGGAAGGAAGCATCTCCCACCCAATAAAGTATATATATTCTTCATCAGCATCAACAGTCGAGTCGATCTAGCCATGTCCGTATGTCTGTTCGTCTGTCGGTATGTATGAACGCAAGGATCTTAGAAACTATATTAGCTAAAGAAATTTTAGCTATACGTCGTCCTTGTCCATATGCAGATCGAGTTTGTTTCCGATAATTGATAACCTACTCCGTTTCCAAGCAATCGATAAGCATCGATATCGAAATCCTTTTTTTTGAGCAAATTGGGTAAATAATAAGAGCTACAGTCACCAAAAGTAATATGTTTACTCTAGAATAGTACTAGATACGTGTCTTTCATTTTATACCTATCGCCACCTCCCATCTAATACCTCGTGGCTACACAGAGAGAAAAAATCAAGAATTTCGTACTTAAATCAAGTCAGCCCTGTCATAAAAGTACGGTAAAACCGGTTATACTTGATTCAACTATGAAATTAATTATTAAAAAATTAATTTATAATAATTAATTAATTTTTAAGTACGAAAATACTTGAATCAAACATTGATTCGTACGTTTTTCATCAGTTGTTGTATTGATGATTGATTCTTAATATTAGACTAATATGTTTTTAATACAATCCCAGTTTAAGCTTAAAATAAGCTTATATAAATCTTGATTTAAGAGCTCACAAACTTAAATCATACTAAATGTATGACCCAAAATACGTGTATTAAGACTGTTTGGTCCCGTTTTGGTCTTTAATTAAGTTCAATATAGTTTTAAAACAAGATTTTCTGATCATATTTCAAGTATTCCCTAACCCTGATAGAAGACTAATTAATTCTTGCTACAAGCCCCAATCTTGAATTAAGAACTCCCATACTACAACTAAAAACAAAGTGTACTTTTTTTTATTATTATTTTATATAAGTTATTCACAAGTTATACCTTAATATTACAAACTCTGAAAAGAAGAGATAACGTACGATTTGTTTAAACTAACGTTGAAATAGTGGAAGTGGATTTCTTACCTTGTTTAAGACCAATCGCCCATGATAATCAACTTATTGCGTCTAGTGTATCCTTTTCGAAACATTTGATGGCATGGAGCTTAATGTTTCATCATCTATTCCAAACTATTATAAATTTAAAAATGTAATTATTAAATTGCAAATATAATGCATACATATATATGTACATACATACTACGTGTGTGTGCACATAGGGAAAGCATGAGAATCGACGCCAATCTACTTGCATAAGCATACACACACACACTGTTGCGTACATACATATATTCACATGTATTCTTGCAAGCGCACGGCGTCGTCTCAACGACGGCTTTGCTATTTTCTAGCGCGATCAATTTCGTCACTATGTAAACATGTATTATCTACCATACATACATATGTACGTATATTTGTACTTACTTATACTGTAAATAAGAAAGCAGGTGCTCCAAACCAACCTGCGTAAGAAGCTCCTGAAGCCTTTTGTCCACTGTCGCATTCTTTTCCGCGTGCATTTTTACGTTTGCACTCAGCAAGAGTAAGAAAAAAATTGAGAGAACTAGCGCGTGCCAATTCTCTCTCAATTTTTTGCTCTCTTTCGCTTGGCAACCCCTGAACAATCCGTGGTTAATCTTAAATTAACTTTTATTATTCTTGATTTTTTAAAGCTTACACTAAGTAAAAATACTACCTAAAATAACTTTTTTGTACTTAATTCAAGAATATTAGTACTTATTCTAAGTCCTTTCAGAGCTTGTCTGAAATTAAGTATGAATAATATTTAAATCATGAATTTTTAGCTGGAATTGGGCTCAAAACGTAACGATTTTTTTTGTATAAAATCAAGTACGAAAAGTCTTGTCATTAGCTCGCCGTATTCTGTGTATAAATCCAGTTAATAAACCAACTTATACTATATCATCAATTTAAGCAACAATTTAAATGCAACTAATTTTTTGAGAATACACAAATATTCTATGGCACAATAAGATATACTGTAGAAAATTTCATTAAGATCGGTTAAGAAACGAGTGTTAGTTAAGAAACGATTGAACTGCTTGCGCAGTTCCAAGAATTTCTGTTTACATGTACGTACACCATGCGCGTCTGCTTCGAATTCGATTGTATTCTTCTGAGCTGCTATTTTAATACGTTTTTTCGCATCAAGACTGAATGATTGGTGTGGATTTTGAGTAAATGGAGAGTGGTGCCGGACTGTCGCGAGTTCGAGACAATTTTTTTTTTGGCTGATGTGGCTGTTGAGTATAGACGGTGGCAAGTAGTGCGGTTAGTTACGAGTTCGAACCCTGCCAAAGGAACTTTTTTTTTAATTTTTTTTTATTATTACAAAGGAGCACGTAACGCGAGCTGCATTTGGTGTTGGATTAGGAGGGTTCAGGGTATACCCTAGTCGCGAACTCCCGACTAGAACCTTTTTTTTGCATTAACATAGGGTATAGAAACATGCTGGACGGTTTCATGATGTAAAAAGCAAAATGATTGATAGCTCGCGGTCCATACGTTAAGCTCCCGTGCATTATCGGAGAAATTAGAAAATATGGGTATATGCAGAAATATTGGCACTATTTTGATGAACAAAAATGTTAAATATACATTGCCAGCTAGTTTTTATTTTGCATTAACATAGGGTATAGGCACTGGCTGGCATGTAGCTCCTAGAATAGTATATATATCTGCATTTGGTTTTAGAAGAAGAGGGTTCAGGGTATCCCCTAGTCGGGAGCTCCCTTAAAGAACCTCTTTCTTGTGTATTTTTCATGTTTTACCCTAGATAATGCAAAAAAACTAACTGGCAATATTTACTAATCATTTTTAAATATCAAAATGGTGGCAATATTTTAACAAAACTCTACCCATTTTTTTTACCGTGAACCCATTGAAAATGGGTAAAAAGGGTATAATGTATTTGTGCAAATGAATGTAACAGGCAGAATGAAGCATCTCCGACCCCATAAAGTATATATATTCTTCATCAGCATCAACAGTCGAGTCGATCTAGCCATGTCCGTCTGTCTGTCCGTCTGTCGGTATGTTTGAACGCAAGGATCTTAGAAACTATAATAGCTAAAGAAATTTTAGCTATACGTCCTCCTAGTCCATATGTAGATCGAGTTTGTCTTCGATAATCAATAACTTACTCCGTTTCCAAGCAATCGATAAGCATCGATATCGAAATCCTGTTTTTTTTTGAGCAAATACCAATATACCCAAAAATAAACTAGCTGGCAATATTTCAGCATATGTCTACCCATATTTTAAATTTTCTCTGATAATGGTGTTGGAATAGGAGGGTACAGAGTATCCTAGTCGGAAACTCCCAACTAGAGCCTCATTTTTAATGGGTTCAGAGTGTAAAAATATTAAATATATATTGTCAGCTAGTTTTTTTGCAATAACTATATGTTAAACTACCGTGCATTTAGGGCGACTATCAGAGAAATTCAAAAATGTGGGTATACATATTTTGAAATATTGCCGCTATTTTGATGAACAAAAATGTTAAGTAAATATTGCCAGCTTATTTTTTTTTTTTTGCCTAACATGGTGTATAGAAACTGGCTGGACGGTAACCTGATGTTAAAAGAATAATGATGGATCATTCGCGGCCTATATGTAAAGCTACCGGGCATTTAGGACCATTATCGGAGATATTTTAAGAATATGGATAGAAATATGCTGAAATATTACCACTATTTTGATGAATGAAAGTGTTAAGTATATATTGCCAGCACGATTTTTTGCCCAAATGGGTATGGAAACATGCTGGACGGTTTCTTGATGTAAAAAAAAAAATGATTGATAGTTCGTAGTCTAAATGTTCAACTACCGTGCATTTGGGTCCATTATCGGAGATATTTTAAGAATATGGATAGAAATATGCTGAAATATTCCCACCATTTTAATGAATGAAAGTGTTAAGTATATATTGCCAGGAAGATTTTGTTCCTTACATAGGGTATAAAAACATGCTGTACGGTTTCTTGGTGTAAAAAGCAAAATGATTGATAGTTCGTGGTCTAAATGTTCAACTACAGTGCATCTGTGACCATTATCGGAGTTATTAAAAGTATGAATAGACATTTTTTGAAATATTGCCGTCATTTTCATGAACAAAAATGTTAAGAATATATTGCCAGAGTATTTTTTGCCCTAACATAGGGTATAAAAACATGCAGGACGGTTTCTTGGTGTAAAAAGTAAAATGATTGATAGTTCGCGGCCTATACATTAAACTAACGTGCATTTGGGTATATTATCGAAGAAATTAAAAAAGGGGTAGACATTTTCTGAAATATTGGCTCCATTTTGATGAACAAAAATCTTAAGTAATTTGCCAGCTAGTTTTTTTTTTTTGCATTGACATAGGGTATAGAAACATGCTGGTCGGTTCCTTGATGTAAAAAGCAAAATGATTGATAGTTCGCAGTGTAAATGTTAAACTACCGTGCATTTGGGAGCATTATCGGAGAAATTAAAAAGCATGGGTAAACATTTTTTGAAATATTGCCGACATTTTTGTTTTTTTTATTTATTTATTTATTTATTTATTAATGGTCGACAAAACGAGAGTCTTCCTCATTATTCAGTAGATTATACATACAGTAGATAATGGAATTATATGCTAAAAGCCTAGTTAGATAACACAGTTCTCTAAATAGCATCACCGACCGATGGAGGTGTTTTATTTGGCAGCCCGGCCAGCTGTGCCCCTTTTCACAGCTAAATTTGTCAGTTACGCTATTAGAGCCTACATCTTAGCAGAAGGGTGTTAGTAGGAAAAAAGTGTTCTTAAGTAAAATTAAAAATAATCTTAGTTTGCTATATTAATTATTAAAATACAATAAATAGGAAAAAATAAATTAAGAAGATTGTTAATAAAGTAAGGAAATGTAGGCTAGATAGATATATAGAGTGTTAAGTAGATAGGACAGAGAGAAAAGTAATGGGAAATCACCGACCCGGTGGGGGAAAATTTGCAGACTGTCCGGCAAGCTATGCCCCTGCTCATAGCTGGGAATGGTCAGTGACTTGCCGAAGGTATCCTGAATGCAACGATTTTATTAGGGGTAGAGAAAGTTCGGTAGAGAAAACGTGATGCAAACTATTATAATTTTTACATAGCACGCGAAAAGGATTGTGCATAGCGTAGTCTGTTGTGCACGTAGACAGGAATAAGGGGTGGTAATTTCTGGTTGGTCTAGACGGAACAGAGAATTGAAGACGTCCTAGCAGAAATGGAGAATCTATATCGCCAATAATCAACTTATAAAGAAGGACAACACCGAGAATTGTCCTACGGTTGGTTAACAACGGAAGGTTAAGAAAAAGCACCCTGCTGGAGTAGAATGGCAACCGAAGATTAGGGTCTATATTTAAACCTCGTAAGGCAAAAAGCAGAAATTGCTTCTGAACAGATTCAATACGATCCTGGCTATTGTTATAATGCGGAGAACAGATGCAAGAGCAGTATTCAAGGATAGGGCGAACAAGAGAGATGTACAGAAGTTTCGTTATAAAAGGATCGTTAAATTCTTTAGACCATCGTTATATGAATCCAAGTACACCTTTTGCCTCATTAACGATGGTATCTATGTAAAGATTGAAACAGAGCTTAGAATCAAAAAGAACGCCTAGAGCCTTAACTGTTAGTATACGTTGCAAAGGGGTATTGTCGATAAATAAACATACACTTTGAACAATTCAGATGCAATTGATTGGTCGAACACCAAACTTGCATAGCGTTCAAATCGTCTTGTAGACGGGAATGATGTGTGTATGGTAGAATAATTTTCGCATCATCCGCATACATGAGTACACGGGCATGTGATATAACAGAGGGGAGATCATTTATAAAAAGAGTAAAGAGTAAAGGTCCAAGATGACTACCTTGAGGAACACAGAAGAAGAACAGAAGTAACGTAAACTTGCTTAGAGGTAGTTAGCCTCAGCATTACTCGTTGGGTCCTACCTTTTAAATAAGAATTAATCCAAAGCAAAAGAGACGGAGGGAAACCTATTCGTCAAGTTTAAAAAGTAAAATGTCATGGTGCACAGAGTCAAACGCCTTACTGAAGTCAGTATAAATGACATCAGTTTGCATTTTCGAAAGAAAAGCATCATTTACCAAATAAAGAGTAAACTCAAGCAGATTGGTCGTAGTTGACCGATTCTTTACGAATCCATGTTGAACAGGGGAAACAACTGATTTGCAGAAATGCTGCAAATTCGAAGTGATTATTATACCTTTGCAGAGGGTATTATAATTTTGTCGTGAAATGTGTAACGCATAGAAGGAGACATCTCCGACCCCATAAAGTATATATATTCTTGATCAACATCAACATCAATCATATAGCCATGTCCGTATGTCCGGCTGTCTGTTTCTATGCGAACTAGTCTCTCAGTTTTAAAGCTATCTTAATGAAACTTTGCAGAAGTCCTTTTTTCTGTTGAACGCAGCACATATGTCAAAACCAGCTGGATCGGACCACTATATCATATAGCTGCCATAGGAACGATCGGTCAAAAATTAAGTTTTTGTATGAAAAAACATTTTGTTTTTCAAGATATCTTGACCAAACTCGGCATTTATTAGTTTTACTAAGCTCCTCATATATATGCAAAATCCTATTAAGATCGGACCACTATATCATATAGCTGCCATAGGAACGATCGGTCGAAAATTAAGATTTTGTATGAAAAAACATTTTGTTTTTTAAGATATCTTGACCAAACTCGCCATTTCAAGATTTCACTATGCTCCCTTCATTTTTGCAAAATCGTATTTACATCGGACTATTATACCATACATCAGCCATAGGAACGATCGCTCGAAAACTAGATTTTTGATTAAAAGCCTTTTTTGTTTATCAAGATACCTTCACCAAACTCAGCGCTAACCATTTTCTCGGCATTAAGAGGTTGCAAGGGTATTAGATCTTCGGCATGCCGAAGATAGCCTTTCTTCCTCGTTTTTTTAAATAATTTAGGAATAGCGGACAGTTTTGCAATGCCCTTGTAATTTTGCATATCATACTTTCCACCTTTCTCGTTGAGAGGAATGATATAAGATTCTTTTCAAAGAGATGGAAAGACAGAAGATTCAAGAGATAGATTAAAAAGCTTTTGCAATGGATAAAGAAGGGAAGAACTACACTCCTTAAGTAGACAACTAGGAATATTGTCAGGCCCAGGAGAGTAAGAAGATTTTAAAGAGTTTATAGCTAAAAGGAGAGAGGAGTGTGAAATAATAGGAGGAGGTATAGAACTAGAGGAAGAAATAGTATAAGGGTAAGAATTATTATTAGGATAGACTGAGGAGTAAGTTGATTGGAAAAAATTAGCAAAGAGGTTAGCAGAATCAGAGTCATTACTAGCTTTATCCATCCCGAAAGAAAAATAAGTTGGCAAGCTTGAAGATTTACGCTTCAAGTTAACAAAATTGTAATACTGTCTCGGATTTTGGGAAAATTGCCTTTTACAACGAGTTAGATAATTCTCATAGCATTGAGAATTCAGAAGAAAGAAGTTCGACTTGGCTATGGAATATTTAGTCAAGTCTGTACACGAACCAGACTTTTTAAACTTTTTAAAATATTTAGATTTTAAGTTTTTAAGATGTGACAATCTGGGAGTAAGCCAGGGTGGCTTTGAAGAAGTAGTCGAAGGAATTGACTTGGGAATACTCATATCTATGAGGGAGTTTAGGGTGCTATAAAAAAAAGTAATAGTAGTATTCATAACAACCGAGTCATATAAGAAAGACCAATCGGTTTTGATGAACAAAAATGTTAGGTATATATTGCCAGAACCTTTTTGGCCCTAACATAGGGTATAGAAACATGCTGGACGGTGTCTTGAAGTAAAAAGCAAAATGATTAATACCCTACTCCCGTTATTTGGGTCCATTATCAGAGAAAATTAAAAATATGGGTGGACATGCTGAAATATTGCCAGCTTGTTTATTCTTGCATTAAGATGGGGTATAAAAACAGGTTTGACGGTTACGTGATGTAAAATGCATAATGATTGATAATCTGTGGTCTAAATGTAGAATTTCCGTGCATTTGGGTCCATTATCGGAGAAATTAAAAAATATAGGTAGACTTTTTTTATTAATTATTGCCGCCAATTTGAAGGTCAAAATTGTATATAGTATATATTGCCAGCTATTTTATTTTTATTTTTTTTTGGATTAACATAGTGTATAGGCACTGACTTGACATGTATGGCACGAAGCTCCTAGAATAGTAGATATATCTGCATTTTGCGTTGGAAGAGGAGGGTTCAGGGAGCTCCCTAAAAGAACCTCTTTCTTGTGTTTTCTTTCATATTATACCCTATGTTAATGCAAAAAAAACTAGCTGGCAAAAATTACTAAACATTTTTGATCATCAAAATTACAGCAATATTTTAACAAAATTCTATCTATTATCATACCCTGAACCCATTGAAAATGGGTAAAAAGGGTATAATGTATTTGTGCAAATGTATGTAACAGGCAGAAGGAAGCATCTCCGACCCCATAAAGTCTATACACTCTTCATAAGCACCAACAGTCGAGTCGATCTAGCCATGTCCGTCTGTCTGTCCGTCGGTCCGTTGTTGAACGTAAGGATTTTAGAAACTATAATGGCTAGAGAAATTTTAGCTTTAGGTGCTCATAATCCATGCAAGCAATCGATAAACATCGATATCGAAATCATGTTTTTTTGAGCAAATTGGGTAAATAATAAGAGCTAGAGTCACCAAATGTAATATGTTTACTCTACAATAGTACTATATACGTATCTTTCATTTTATACCTATCGCCACCTCCCATCTACTACCTCATAGCTATAAATAACCCAACTTATACTGCCTATCAATTTAAGCAACAATTTAAATGCAATTAATTTATTGAGAATACACAAATATTCTATGGTTCAATTAGATATACCTAGAAAATTTCATTAAAATCGGTTAAGAAAAACGTGTTTGAAGCTAGCGCAGTTCCAAGAATTTCTGTATGCAAGTACATAAACACATTCATGCGCGTCTGCTTCGAATTCGATTGTATGGTTTTCTGTGCTGATATTTTAATTCGTTTTTTTCTTATCAAGACTGAATGATTGGTGTGGATTTTGAGTAGAGGAAGTGGTGAGTGGTGCGGACTGTCGCGAGCTAGAGACCTACTGAGGAAACAATTTTTTTTTGACTGGTATGGCTGTTGAGTAGAGACTGCGGTAAGTAGTGTGGTTATATGCGAGTTCAAACCCTGCCAAAGGAACTTTTTTTTTAAATTTATTAAATTGCTGCATTTTGTGTTGGAATAGGAGGGTTCAGGGTATCCCCTAGTCGGGAGCTCCCTAAAAGAACCTCTTTCTTGTGTTTTCTTTCATATGTTAATACAAAAAAAAAAATAGCTGGCAATATTTACTACACATGTTTGATCATCAAAATGACAGCAATATTTTAACAAAATTCTACCCATTTTTTACACCCTGAACCCATTGAAAATGGGTAAAAAGGCTATAATGTATTTGTGCAAATGTATGTAACAGGCAGAAGGAAGCATCTCCGACCCCATAAAGTCTACACATTCTTTGTCAGCACCAACAGTCGAGTCGATCTAGCCATGTCCGTCTGTCTGTCCGCCTGTCCGTATCTGGAACGCAAGGATCTTAGAAACTATAATAGCTAGAGACACTTTAGCTTTAGGTGCTCATAGTCCATACGCAGATCGAGTTTGTTTCCGATAATTGATAACTTACTCCGTTTCCAAGCAATCGATAAGCATCGATATCGAAATCATGTTTTTCTTAGCAAATTTTTACCCAATAATAAGAGCTAGACTCACCAAAAGTAATATGTTTACTCTAGAATAGTACTATATACGTATCTTTCATTTTATACCTATCGCCACCTCCCATCTATCTCATAGCTATAAATAACCCAACTTATACTGCCCATCAACTTAAGCAACAATTTAAATGCAATTAATTTATTGAGAATACACCAACATTCTACAGTACAATTAGATATACTTGGAAAATTTAATTAAAATCGGTTAAGAAACACGTGTTTGAAGCTAGCGCAGTTTTTCTGTATACATGTACATACACACATTCATGCGCGTCTGCTTCGAATTCGATTGTATTGTTTTTTGTGCTGATATTCTAATTCGTTTTTTTCTCATCAAGACTGAATGATTGGTGTGGATTTTGAGTAGAGGAAGTGGTGAGTGGTGCGGACTGTCGCGAGCTAGAGACCTACTGAGGAAACAATTTTTTTTTGACTGGTATGGCTGTTGAGTAGAGACTGCGGTAAGTAGTGTGGTTATATGCGAGTTCGAACCCTGCCAAAGGAACTTTTTTTTTAAATTTATTAAATTGCTGCATTTGGTGTAGGAATAGGAGGATTCAGGGTATCCCCTAGTCGGGAACTCCCGAGTAGAACCTCATTTTGAATGAGTTCAGAGTGTAAAAATGTTAAATATATTGCCATCTAGCTTATTTGCAATAACTATATGTTAAACTACCGTGCATTTGGGGCCATTATCGAAGATATTTTAAGAATATGGATAGAAATATCTTGAAACATTGCCACCATTTTGATGAATGAAAGTGTTAAGTATATATTGCCACGAAGATTTTTTTTCCTTACATAGGGTATAGAAACATGCTGGTTGGTTTCTTGGTGTAAAAAGGAAAATGATTGATAGTTTGTGGTCTAAATGTTAAATTACCGGGCATTTGGGACCATTATCGGAAAAATTAAATAGTATGGGTAGTTTTTTTTCGAAATATTGCCTCCATTTTGTTGCATAAAAATGGTAAGTAAATATTGCCAGATAATTTGTAAATAATGTTAAAAATAATAATGATGGATAATTCACGGTCTATATGTTACACTACCGTGCATTTGGGTCCATTGTCGAAGATATTTAAAGAATATGGATAGAAATATGCGGTAATATTGCCACCCTTTTAATGAATGAAAGTATATATATAGTATATATTGCCAGGACGATTATTTTTCCTTATATAGGGTATAGAAACATGCTGGACGCTTCTTGATGTAAAAAGCAAAATGATTGAAAGTTCGCGGTCTATGCGTTAACGTGCATTTGTGTCCATTATCGGAGAAATTAAAAAATATGGGTAGACACAACTCTTTCTCTCAAGAGAGAGAGTTCTTAGTTGAGAGTGATTACTTGTGCTCCAAGATTTTTATATATTTTTGCGCTGTAATCCTGCTTTTTATTTCTAAATTTTGCATTTTTGGTGCTTTATTTAAAAAGCTCTTATAAATTGTAAAAAGTGGTATCTGTTGTGCAGCGTAAGTCTGTTAATTATTGCATTTATAAAACGCGGCGTCAGTTCCGTGTTGTTGTTATTGCCTGTTTTTGATTCTTTTGCTTTGATGCTCCCCTGTGCATACACTTGTATGTGCGTGTGTTCGCTGCTGCATATTTCTGCTTGTGTATCGCTCTCTCGCAAATTTTTGCTATTGCTTTTCTTTCTAAACACTTTGTTTGTGTAAGATAATTGTTTTTTGAGTGTTTACTTGCTCTATTTGTGCACCGTTTTCGTTTTGCTCTGCACTGTCGCAACTTGCACACTCTTGTAATAATTATGTCGTGCTGTAAGAAACTTTGCACGTTCAAGCAGGCTGATGATTCTGCACAGCCGCAATTTGTTAATTGCTGGCTGTGTGAGAATATGATGCATGCTAAATGTGCAGGTCTCACTGGGCGTGATTGTGACAAGATCGTTGCAGTTGCCAAGAAGGGCTGCGGTGGCTTGCGTTGGTCGTGCCCAGATTGCATCGACAAGCAAATTGATTTCTCCAGAATGTATAATTGAATAATGTGGCTAAGCAGCTTTCGAGTAATTTTGACTCGAGTTTTGAGTTGCTTGCCAAATATAAATTCGAGTCTCCAACCTATCGCCGGTTGGAGCCTCAACTTTTACAATTGCCCTCTACGTCTGTTCAGACACCTGCACCTTTCTTGTCCCTACCTAGCAACTTGGATTTATCTCCAATGTTATCTTTATCGTCTTCTCCAAGCGACTGCCCAATTTCCCCCGTTTCATCCCCTATAGTAGTTCCAGGAGAGACCGTACCTGATACTGTCCCAGTTATCCAAACTGCCTTAGCCCCGTCAGCTCCTGGCCGCAAAGAGACCTGCTTGTTTTGTTACTGCTTGATTGTTAAGCACAATCATGGTGCCACTTAAGCTCGCCCAACTCCTGTATTACCTGCGGCCCCATCAGCACCTACTTTAACGGTTGTTGCCCCTCGTAGGCAAGTTTTTGTGTCTCGACTTTCATAGGAGCCCACTTCTGAGTCATTGGCAGCCTATATTGCTAGCAAATCTCCTGCTAGCATGTCAATAACCAAATTTAATTTCCCACCCCTCGTGAAATATCATCATTCAAAATAAATGTTTCACATGATTTGTTCCCAATCATTTGTGATCCCAAATTTTGGCCTCCACATATGATTGCTCACGAGCTCAAGCCAAAAAAGCGTAACCAGCCTGTCACCCTTCCAGTCCCTTCAATACAGGGTACCATTTGTGCCCCAAAAAACGAACTCTATCTTCTGACCAAATCTGTATTCATTATCAGAATGTCAGAGGTCTTATTTCAAAGCTTAAAAATCTTTTCATGGCCAGTACTTCCTTCGACTCGGATATAATAGCCTTTTCAGAAACATGGTTAAATTCAACCATATCCGATTTTGAGATATTTTCGAATAGTTTTATTTTGCATAGAAATGATCGGCCTACCCGAGGTGGTGGGGTGTTAATTGCCGTTAAAGCCACTCTCCAGTCAGAACTTTTTTGTTTTAGTACGCCTACTGACGCTGAGATTGTATCAGTTAAGGTGTCTTTTCCTACACGGAATATCTATATTACATGCTCTTATGTCCCTCCTTCTTCTGATATTCAAGTTTATATGAAACATTTTACTTGTATTAAAGAAGTTTCTTCACACGTGCGTGATAATGACCTATTTATGGTGTTCGGTGATTTTAATTTGCCGAACATCTCTTGGTCATTATTCACTGCCGAAAATTATCTAGTGCCCTCAGCACAGCTTGATTTTATAGACTGCATGCTTGATCTTTCGTTGTTTCAAATCAATTCAATTTCTAATCATTTAAATAGAACACTTGACCTTGTATTTGCTAACGTCTATTTTATTTCTAATGTGCCTAGGTCCCCTCCTTTATCTCTTCCTGAGGATGTATATCATCCTACTTTAGAGATTACAATGTTCAATTGTAATCGCCTCATTTCGTGCTCATCAGCCAAAAAGCCCCGCCGCTGCTTTCGCAAAGGAAACTATTCATTGCTGAATCAGCTTATTTATGCAACCGATTGGTCTTTCTTTTATGACTCGGTTGATATGAATACTACTATTACTTTTTTTTATAGCACCCTAAACTCCCTCTTAGATATGAGTATTCCCAAGTGAATTCCTTCGACTACTTCTTCAAATCACCCTGGCTTACTCCTAGATTGTCACATCTTAAAAACTTAAAATCTAAATATTTTAAAAAGTTTAAAAAGTCTGGTTCGTGTACAGACTTGGCTAAATATTCCATAGCCAAGTCGAACTTCTTTCTTCTGAATTCTCAATGCTATTAGAATTATCTAACTCGTTGTAAAAGGCAATTTTCCCAAAATCCGAGACAGTATTACAATTTTGTAAACTTGAAGCGTAAATCTTCAAGCTTGCCAACTTATTTTTCTTTCGGGATGGATAAAGCTAGTAATGACTCTGATTCTGCTAACCTCTTTGCTAATTTTGCCCAATCAACTTACTCCTCAGTCTATCCTAATAATAATTCTTACCCTTATACTATTTCTTCCTCTAGTTCTATACCTCCTCCTATTATTTCACACTCCTCTCTCCTTTTAGCTATAAACTCTTTAAAATCTTCTTACTCTCCTGGGCCTGACAATATTCCTAGTTGTCTACTTAAGGAGTGTAGTTCTTCCCTTCTTGAATCTTCTGTCTTTCCATCTCTTTGGAAAGAATCTTATATCATTCCTCGACACAAGAAAGGTGGAAAGTATGATATACAAAATTACAAGGGCATTGCAAAACTGTCCGCTATTCCTAATTATGTGAAAAAATAATCACTTCGAACTTGCAGCATTTCTGCAAATCAGTTGTTTCCCCTGTTCAACATGGATTCGTAAAGAATCGGTCAACTACGACCAATCTGCTTGAGTTTACTTCCTTGGTAAATGATGCTTTTCTTTCGAAAATGCAAACTGATGTCATTTATACTGACTTCAGTAAGGCGTTTGACTCTGTGCACCATGACATTTTACTTTTTAAACTTAACCGAATAGTTTTCCCTCCGTCTCTTTTGCTTGGATTAATTCTTATTTAAAAGTTAATTCTTATTTGACTACCTCTAAACAAGCTCACCTTGCTTCTGGTGTTCCTCAAGGTAGTCATCTTGGACCTTTACTCTTTACTCTTTTTATAATGATCTCCCCTCTGTTATATCACATGCCCGTGTACTCATGTATGTGGATGACGTGAAACTTGTTCTATCATACACTAATCCCCCACATCATTCTCGTCTACAAGACGATTTGAACGCTATGCAAGTTTGGTGTTCGACCAATCAATTGCATCTGAATTTAATCGTACTACACCTTATCTTGTCAGTTATACAATCGACAATACCCCTTTGCAACGTATACTAACAGTTAAGGATCTAGGCGTTCTTTTTGATTCTAAACTCTGTTTCAATCTTCACATAGATACCATTGATAATGAGGCAAAAGGTGTACTTGGATTCATTAAACGATGGTCTAAAGAGTTTAACGATCCTTTTATAACGAAACTTCTGTACATCTCTCTTGTTCGCCCTATCCTCGAATACTGCTCTTGCATCTGGTCTCAGCATTATAACAATAGCCAGGATCATATTGAATCTGTTCAGAAGCAATTTCTGCTTTTTGCCTTACGAGGTTTAAATTGGGACCCTAATCTTCGGTTGCCATCCTACTCCAGCAGGCTGCTTTTTGTTAACCTTCCGTCGTTAACCAACCGTAGGACAATTCTCGGTGTTGTCCTTCTACATAAGTTGATTGTTGGCGATACAGATTTTCCTTTTCTACTAGGGCGTGTTCAATTCTCTGTTCCGTCTAGACCAACCAGAAATTACCGCCCCTTATTCCTGTCTACGTGCACAACAGACTACGCTATGCACAATCCTTTTCGCGTGCTATGTAAAAATTATAATAGTTTGCATCACGTTTTCTCTACCGAACTTTCTCTACCCTTAATAGAATCGTTGCATTCAGGATACCTTCGGCAAGTGACTGACCATTCCCAGCTATGAGCATGGGCATAGCTTGCCGGACAGGCTGCAAATTTTCCCCCACCGGGTCGGTGATTTCCCATTACTTATCTGTCTGTCCTATCTGCTTAACACTCTATATATCTAGCTTACATTTCTTTACTTTATTAGCAATCTTCTTACTTTTTTTTTTTCTATTTATTGTATTTTATTAATTAATATAGCAAACTAAGAATATTTTTAATTTTACTTAAGAACTCTTTTTTCCTACTTACACCCTTCTGCTAAGATGTAGGCTCTAATAGCGTAACTGACAAATTTAGCTGTGAAAAGGGGCACAGCTGGCCGGGCTGGCAACTAAAACACCTCAATCGGTCGGTGATGCTATTTAGAGAACTGTGTTATCTAACTAGGCTTTTAGCATATAATTCCATTATCTACTGTATGTATAATCTACTGAATAATGAGGAAGACACTCGTTTTGTCGACCATTAATAAATAAATAAAAATAATGAATGGGTGAACAATCAATGAAAACAGGTGGATCGCACAGGTCGCTCGTTTGCACTTTGCAAAAATATGCAAGTGATCTTTTTATGAATTATTTATTATATTAATAATTTTATGTTAAAGGGTTTTATGACAGGGAATTAACGATCAGAATGTCTAGTGCATACGAGCGACAAGTGCGATCCACCTGTTTTCACCCATTTGTGCATTTTGCGGCCGCAAGCCCACCGCAGGCATGCCAAAGTAAACAAAGACCGTGCCAATCTCCCAAGTTTACGTACCCATTGATTACAATATCTCTGTCTCACGACAAATATTTGATCGGTTCATTCGCACACATTTGTGCGTGTATATGTGTGTGTAGAGCTCGATATTTAGAAATGCCAAAAACTTCAAATCTTGTCAAATTTGCATCGGGTAGGCAGGCAGGCAACCAACAAGCATTCAAGCTCATTAATGCTTCCATCCGTATAGAAAAGTGTGTAAGTTTGCGTGCTTGACCGGCCAAAAATATTATTAAGTAGACATGCCGACGTTCAGGTACCCTTACCCATACAACAAGCATGGAAAATAGCAATTTTGCACATAAACAGGCCAAGCGCTCTAAAAATTTCATACAACTGCTTACTCGAAAGTGTGCGTGTGCACAAGCAGCAAGTCGAAAAAATTGAACATTGTCAATTTTTATACCCTTGCAGAGGGTATTATAATTTTGTCGTGAAATGTGTAACGCATAGAAGGAGACATCTCCGACCCCATAAAGTATATATATTCTTGATCAGCATCAACAGTCGAGTCGATATAGCCATGTCCGTCTGTCCGTCTGTCCGTCTGTCCGGCTGTCTGTTTCTATGCGAACTAGTCTCTCAGTTTTAAAGCTATCTTAATGAAACTTTGCAAAATTCCCTTTTTCTGTTGCACGCAGCACATATGTCAAAACCAGCTGGATCTGACTACTATATCATATAGCTGCCATAGGAAAGATCGGTCGAAAATTAAGATTTTGTATGAAAAAACATTTTGTTTTTCAAGATATCTTGACCAAACTCGGCATTTATTAGTTTTACTAAGCTCCTCATATATATGCTAGATCCTATTAAGATCGGACCACTATATCATATAGCTGCCATAGGAACGATCGGTCGAAAATTAAGATTTTGTATGGAAAAACATTTTGTTTTTCAAGATATCTTGACCAACCTCGGCATTTATAAGTTTTACTAAGCTCCTCATATATATGCAAAATCCTTTTAAGATCGGACCACTATATCATATAGCTGCCATAGGAACGATCGGTCGAAAACTAGGTTTTTGATTAAAAGCCTTTTTTGTTTATCAAGATACCTTCACCGAGCTCGTCATTAACCATTTCCTCGGCATTAAAATGTTGCAAGGGTATTAGATCTTCGGCGTGCCTAAGATAGCCTTTCTTCCTCGTTGGTCTTCTCTTAGAATTCGCTGACAAGCCGACGATCAATTACCCTTGCATAAATGCGACTTGGATATTGTTTTATTTTAAGCAGAATAGGTCCCCACATTAAACAAAGAATAAATATAAACATTTAATTTAGATCAATTAATTTTTTACTAAATAAATATAGATCAAATTCTTCTCATTTTGCCTAACTGGACTAAGGAATACACGATGTGTTTGCCTTTCGCTACCACAGGCAAAAAGGGCCCACAATTGAAGAAAAACCGACGAACGCCCTGATCTACTTATGTGCACATCAACACAACACTAACATATGTATGTATGTATGTGTGTAGATCTCGGGGTTTTGTGAGAAGCTATGCGGGGAGAAAGAGATGCACACAAGTTCGCAAAGCAATGAGTGAGAGCGAGGCACATGCGTATACATATATGTATTTGGGCTGTAGGATTTAAAACTAACATATATATATATTAAGAAAATGCATCAGCCGCAGTGCGCTGAGCGAGATGCGGCTTCATACTGAACGTTCGGCTTTCAAGGCGTTCGGCTGCCACTCTAAGCACTCTCAGCCACTCTCTCTCTCTATCTGGGTACACTAAAATGGTCTCAGTTTTTTCTATAAAACTGGCTGATTGATTTGTTTAGAATTAAAGCACAAGGCTTCCTAGAACATCAAGTTGGTGTATTGTGAATTGACTAACTTTTACGGTCATTTTGTATGGAGCCAGCAATGAGGTTACTGCACTGTTGTACATACATATATCTTAACAACGTGCTGATCGATTTTTATAATTTTCATAATTGATCACGATTGGTTAGGTAATATTAAGGCTTTAATCTTGTTTCTGCTGTTTACGAGGCCATTATCCCTAAATAAAGATATTTTTACCCATGGGTAAACCATAAAATAAACTAAAATTCAAAAACAAATTAATGTTGACAGTAATTAATACAATTTTTTTGCAATTCTGCATTTAAATTTATTTGTTTTTGTGTTTAAAAACATAAATTAATGCATTTAAAACTGAGCGATTCTTTTTCCGATACCAAGTAACAAAAATCGACGCTAAGTTACCGCCGCTACCTTGACGCAGTTTTACCCAGTGCAATATTTCTGACATATCGATACTGTCCCTGATATCGAAAATTCAAACAAAAGAAAAAGAAGAATATTAATAAAAATTCTGGAATAGTAGCTGTACGGAACGGACAAGGAAGAGACGCGCATGTATGTGTTTACATGCCTACAGATATTCTTCGAACTGCGCTAGTCGCAAACACGTGCTTCATAACAGATATTAATGAAATTTTCTACAGTATATATAATTGTACCATAGAATATTTGCGTATTCTCAAAATGTTAATTGCATTGAAATGGTAAATTAAATTGTTGGGCAATAAAAGTTGGGTTATTAACTTGATTCATAACTACGAGGTGGTAGCAGGGAGGTAGCGATAGGTATAAAATAAAAGATTCTTAATATGTATATACTATTCTAGAGTAAACATATCACTTTTGATGACTCGAGCTCGTATTACATATTCAATTTGTTTAGAAAAAGCTGGATTGCGACATTCGATTCTTATCGATTGTTTGGAAACGGAGTAAGTTATCGAATACCGGAAACAAGTCGATCTGCGCATGGACTAGGAGGACCTACAGCTGAAATTTCAAGTCTCTTGCTCTTATAGGTTCTAAGATCCTTGCGTTCATACATACGTACAGACAGACGGACATGGCTAGATCGACTCGGCTGTTGATACTGATAAAGGATATAACACTCTATGGGGTCGGAGATGCTTCCTTCTGCCTGTAACATACTTTTGCACAAATAAATTATACTCTTTTTTTTTTTTTTTTTTTTTTATTTTTATTTTATTATTGGTCGACAAAACGAGTGTCTTCCTCATTATTCATATTATACATACAGTAGATAATGGACTTATATGCTAAAAGCCTAGTTAGAAAACACAGTTCTCTAAATAGCATCACCGACCGATGGAGGTGTTTTATTTGGCAGCCCGGCCAGCTGTGCCCCTTTTCACAGCTAAATTTGTCAGTGACGCTATAAGAGCCTACATCAAAGCTGAAGGGTGTAAGTAGGAAAAAAGTGTTCTTATGTAAAATTAAAAATAATCTTAGTTTGGTATGTTAATTAATAAAATACAATAAATAGGAAAAAGGAAAGTAAGAAGTTTGTTAATAAAGTAAAGACATGTAAGCTAGATAGATATATAGTGTGTTAAGTAGATAGGACAGAGAGAAAAGTAATGGGAAATCACCGACCCGGTGGGGGAAAATTTACAGCCTGTCCGGCAAGCTATGCCCCTGCTCATAGCTGGGAATGGTCGGTGACTTCCCGAAGGTATCCTGAAAGCAACGATTTTATTAGGGGTAGAGAAAGTTCGGTAGAGAAAACGTGATGTAAACTATTATAATTTTTACATAGCACGCGAAAAGGATTGTGCATAGCGTAGTCTGTTGTGCACGTAGACAGGAATAAGGGGCGGTAATTTCTGGTTGGTCTAGACGGAACAGAGAATTGAAGACGCCCTAGCAGAAAAGGAGAATCTATATCGCCAATAATCAACTTATGTAGAAGGACAACACCGAGAATTGTCCTACGGTTGGTTAACGACGGAAGGTTAAGAAGAAGCAGCCTGCTGGAGTAGGATGGCAACCGAAGATTAGGGTCCCAATTTAAACCTCGTAAGGCAAAAAGCAGAAATTGCTTCTGAACAGATTCAATACGATCCTGGCTATTGTTATACTGCGGAGACCAGATGCAAGAGCAGTATTCAAGGATAGGGCGAACAAGAGAGATGTACAGAAGTTTAGTTATAAAAGGATCGTTAAACTCTTTAGACCATCGTTTAATGAATCCAAGTACACCTTTTGCCTCATTAACGATGGTATCTATGTGAAGATTGAAACAGAGTTTAGAATCAAAAAGAACGCCTAGATCCTTAACTGTTAGTATACGTTGCAAAGGGGTATTGTCGATTGTATAACTGACAAGATAAGGTGTAGTACGATTAAATGTCATAAACATACACTTTGAACAATTCAGATGCAATTGATTGGTCGAACACCAAAGTTGCATCGCGTTCAGATCGTCTTGTAGACGAGAATGGTGTAGGGGATTAGTGTATGATAGAATTAGTTTTACATCATCCGCATACATGAGTACACGGGCATGTGATATCACAGAGGGGAGATCATTTATAAAAAGAGTAAAGAGTAAAGGTCCAAGATGACTACCTTGAGGAACACCAGAAGTAACGTGAACTTGTTTAGAGGTAGTCAGCCTCAGCATTACTCGTTGGGTCCTACCTTTTAAATAAGAATTAATCCAAAGCAAAAGAGACGGAGGGAAACCTATTCGGTCAAGTTTAAAAAGTAAAGTGTCATGGTGCACAGAGTCAAACGCCTTACTGAAGTCAGTATAAATGACATCAGTTTGCATTTTCGAAAGAAAAGCATCATTTACCAAGGAAGTAAACTCAAGCAGATTGGTCGTAGTTGACCGATTCTTTACGAATCCATGTTGAACAGGGGAAACAACTGATTTGCAGAAATGCTGCAAATTCGAAGTGATTATTTTTTCAAATAATTTAGGAATAGCGGACAGTTTTGCAATGCCCCTGTAATTTTGTATATCAGACTTTCCACCTTTCTTGTGGAGAGGAATGATATAAGATTCTTTCCAAAGAGATGGAAAGACAGAAGTTTCAAGAGATAGATTAAAAAGCTTTTGCAATGGATACAGAAGGGAAGAACTGCACTCCTTAAGTAGACAACTAGGAATATTGTCAGGCCCAGGAGAGTAAGAAGATTGTAAAGAGTTTATAGCTAAAAGGAGAGATGAGTGTGAAATAATGGGAGGAGGTATAGAACTAGAGGAAGAAATAGTATAAGGGTAAGAATTATTATTAGGACAGACAGAGGAGTAAGTTGATTGGAAAAAATTAGCAAAGAGGTTAGCAGAATCAGAGTCATTACTAGCTTTATCCATCCCGAAAGAAAAAGAAGTTGGCAAACTTGAAGATTTACGCTTCAAGTTTACAAAATTGTAAAACTGTCTCGGATTTTGGGCAAATTGCCTTTTACAACGATTAAGATAATTCTCATAGCATTGAGAATTCAGAAGAAAGAAGTTCGACTTGACTATGGAATATCTAGCCAAGTCTGTACACGAACCAGACTTTTTAAACTTTTTAAAATATTTAGATTTTAAGTTTTTAAGCTGTGACAATCTGGGAGTAAACCAGGGTGGTTTTGAAAGAGTAGTCGAAGGAATTGACTTGGGAATACTCACATCTAAGAGGGAGTTTAGGGTGCTATAAAAAAAAGCAATAGCAGTATTCATATCAACCGAGTCATATAAGAAAGACCATTCGGTTGCATAAATAAGCTGATTTAGCAATGAATAATTCCCTTTGCGAAAGCAGCGGCGGGGTTTATTGGCTGATGAGCACGAAATGAGACGGTTACAATTGAACATTGTAATCTCTAAAGTAGGATGATATACATCCTCAGGAAGAGATAAAGGGGCGGACCTAGACACATTAGAAATAAGGTAGTCGTTAGCAAATACAAGGTCAAGTGTTCTATTCAAATGATTAGAAATTGAATTGATTTGAAACAACGAAAGATCAAGCATGCAGTCTATAAAATCAAGCTGTGCTGAGGGCACTAGATAATTTTCGGCAGTGAATAATGACCAAGAGATGTTCGGCAAATTAAAATCACCCAACACCATAAAAAGGTCATTATCACGCACGTGTGAAGAAACTTCTTTAATACAAGTAATATGTTTCATATAAACTTGAATATCAGAAGAAGGAGGGACATAAGAGCATGTAATATAGATATTCCGTGTAGGAAAAGACACCTTAACTGATACAATCTCAGCGTCAGTAGGCGTACTAAAACAAAAAAGTTCTGACTGGAGAGTGGCTTTAACGGCAATTAACACCCCACCACCTCGAGTAGGCCGATCATTTCTATGCAAAATAAAACTATTCGAAAATATCTCAAAATCGGATATGGTTGAATTTAACCATGTTTCTGAAAAGGCTATTATATCCGAGTCGAAGGAAGTACTGGCCATGAAAAGATTTTTAAGCTTTGAAATAAGACCTCTGACATTCTGATAATGAATACAGATTTGGTCAGAAGTTGAAATTAGTTTTTTGGGGCAGAAATGGTACCCTGTATTGAAGGGACTGGAAGGGTGACAGGCTGGTTTCGCCTTTTTGGCTTGAACTCGTGAACAATCATGTGTGGAGGCCAAAATTTGGGATCACAAATGATTGGGAACATATCATGTGAAACATTTATTTTGAATGATGATATTTCACGAGGGGTGGAGAAATTAAATTTGGTTATTGACACACTAGCAGAAGATTTGCTAGCAATATAGGCAGCCAATGACTCAGAAGTGGTGTCCGACGAAAGTCGAGACACAAAAACTTGCCTACGAGGGGCAACAACCGTTAAAGTAGGTGCTGATGGGGCAGCGGGTAATACAGGAGTTGGAGGAGCTAAAGAGGCGCCATTATTGTGTTTAACAATCTGGGCAAGACTACGCGCAGGTCTATCTTTGCGGCCAGGAGCTGACGGGGCTGAGGCAGTTTGGATAACTGGGACAGTATTAGGTACGGGATCTACTGTAACTACTATAGGGGATGAAACGGGGGTAATTGGGCAGTCGCTTGGAGAAGGCGATAAAGACAACATTGGAGATAAATCCAAGTTGCTAGGTTGGGACATGAAAGGCGTAGGTGTCTGAACAGACGTAGAGGGTAATTGCAAAAGATGAGGCTCCAACCGGCGATTGATTGGAGACTCAAATTTATATTTGGCAAGCAACTCAAAACTGGAGTCAAAATTACTCGCCAGCTGCTTAGCAACATTATTCAATTTTAAGAATTGATTTCTCACAGAATTATACATTCTGGAGAAATCAATTTGCTTGTCGATGCAATCTGGGCACGACCAACGCAAGCCACCGCAGCCCTTCTTGGCAACCGCAGTGATCTTGTCGCAATCACGCCCAGTGAGACCTGCACATTTAGCATGCATCATACTCTCACACAGCCAGCAATTAACAAATTGCGGCTGTGCAGAATCATCAGCCTGCTTGAACGTGCAAGGTTTCTTACAGCACGACATAATTTCTATCAACGTTAAAAGAATAAGCAGAGGTTGCGAGAGCGCGAGCAAAACGAAAATGGTGCACAAAAATAGAGCAAGTAAACACTCAAAAAACAATTATCTTACACAAACAAAGTGTTTGGAAAGAAAAGCAATAGCAAAAATTTGCGAGAGAGCGATACACAAGCAGAAATATGCAGCAGCGAACACACGCACATACAAGTGTATGAACAGGGGAGCACCAAAGCAAAAGAATCAAAAACGGGCAATAACAACAACACGGAACTGACGCCGCGTTTTATAAATGCAATAATTAACAGACTTACGCTGCACAACAGATACCACTTTGCACAATTTATAAGAGCTTTTTAAATAATGCACCATAAATGCAAAATTTAGAAATAAAAAGCAGGTTTGAAGCGCAAAAATATATAAAAATCTTGGAGCACAAGTAAAACACGTCAATCACTCTCAACTGAGAACTTTCTCTTACCCACGATCAATGGGTTCAGGGTATAATAACATTTATATGTATATATATGTTAATGTGCTTAAAAACACATATAAGTGAATTGACAAATATGTGACCGACGCTAACTTTACACACATTCACTGCTCGCTGAATTAATTTAACAACAGCGTGGTCTTCAACTTATCAACTGCTTGTGCTGCTGCTTTACTTAGCACAATCTTGACATTATCCTTGTTAAATGATTTTGAAAATCTTGTTCATCAGACGATCTAGTCATTGGGCTGCGTTTCATCGTCAAAGTGATTCCGCCAATACGCGAACTTCGAGTCTACACTAGATATGCCGTAGACCTGGTATATTTTGGGTAGAATGCATTCAATACAGGGTAGTCTTTCACATTAAAATTCTTAAGCTTGTGCGCATAGAGGCAGAAATAGGATTCGTGGGATGTTATGCGGTTACATTACAGGCTATTGTATTACCCCTTACCACAACATATTTTCTACTTCATCATCCACTACGTTCTGCATTTTCTACGAATGATAAGGAACCTTCTTCTAAGTCAATTGTGTCGGATTTTCTACGAATGATAAGGAACCTTTTTCTAAGTCAATTGTGTCGTGTGTCGTTATCTAAGTAAGTTCCCAATTCTCGTTCCTCCAACTCTATCCTTTCCCTTCCCTATCCTTTCCTCCATAGATTGCTCCCATTAGTCCGGCTTACTTTCTAATTCTTCACCTTTTATCCCTTAATACATGATCAACGCTTTTCAGGATCCCAAACGGCTGGGGCTATATTAAGTGTCCGCCAGAAATCAGTTCCAAAATATACTCGTTTTTCCAAGAAAGGAAAGCAGTTTGGAATATCGGAACGTATGGTTGCATCCTAAGCCCTAGTTCATTGACCAATTCTCACCGTCCCTTGCATAAAAGACTAAAGCTCGCTCTTGTGTCTAAGAGACCTCTTATGAGATGCGCTCCCATAAATATTTCGGTCATATGTCTTCTTGATACGGCGTGTCACCATACGCATTCCGTCCATTTTATTTAATTAAATTTTCATCCCACAACTGATCGACTGTAAAGATTTCCTTTTTTATATCTGGCCAATCATCAACTCTCGATTGCCTCACATGCAGCCAATACCAGTCATTAGACTTGCTAGTCAAGAGTGTGTATAAGCTTTTCAGATCTCGATTTAGAAAACAAAATTTTTTATAGAACTCGGACTGCTGTTCCCGTCGAATAAACCTCCTCATCTATCGACCTTTCAAGAGTGTGTTGTCCCATCATCGAGATTCGTGTAGAGGTGGTCTAACGGTTTCTCTTCATCGTCTCTACTATCTCCCCAACGTCTTGGAAATGAGGGGTTACGCCAATCAAGAACTTCTTTATGGCTATCCATCTCGGAACAGGATGGGATCATCTTGGCAACTACACACTTCTTAGGGGGAAGAAGTAACCTTTCAAGCAATGTACCTGATAACGCATGCTAATCAAAATGATCTTCGGTTTGACAAGTCGACCACCAAGGTAGAACTGCGCCTTAATTAATAGGCAAATTTTCCTATAATTTGGCTCTCTTTTGGATGAAGCAACTCATTCATGTGTTACCTCATGCTGAAACAGTTTTTCCATTTATGCAATCCGATGGAGAGAATTGCTTCGCTAAACACTCCCACACATCGTCGGTACCTTGAATTATTTAAAATCGGTATCAACAATCAGCCAGTTGTCCAGTTAACAATAACAGTGGACCGCAACTCTGTGGGTATTCACTTATCCATCAGGCGAACTGATCATTGTGCTGCGATCGATAGCCCAAATTAAATGACTCGTAATTGGCTTAGCCCAGCCTTTGACAGTAAACGTTTTACTGGTATTACTTAAGTCGTTACTAGACACACGCGAAATTCAAGTCTACACGAGTGATACAATAGGCAGGTCTATTCAATTTCACGTTCAAATTGTTGAGCCTATGCGTATCGAGGCAGAAACGTTATTTTCCCGGTCTTCGCACTACTGTTGTGTGGTTATTCCATGGGCTATTACACTCTTCTATCACCTATAAGCTAAACATTTATTCCATTTTATCATCCACTACCCTCTGCATTATTAGCAATTACGGGAAAGGCCAAATTTTGAACGTTTGGGAACCACCTACTAAGTTATCTGTATGTATCTCTAAGTCTGTTGTTCCCGATCCGGTATGCTCTATGGAGAAAAACTTCTGCTAGACCGCCTCCAACTCTATCCTTTCCACCCGAGATCACTCCTAGTAATTTGGCTGAATTTCTTACTCTTCATCTAATTTTCTATACTCATGAGGTCATTAGCTCTTTCAGTTGGCTTATATTAAAGACTAGCATTTTAGGGACAACAACAGCCGGGGCCAGATTAATACTCGCCAGAAATCAATCCTAAAATAGACAAGTTGTTCCGATAATTTATGTATCCTTTGCTCCAGCGGTTCGGACTATCGAACCTCCTAGTTCTTCAACCAATTCTTAAGTCCCACGTCTTATCAGATTAACGCTCGCTCCTGTGTCCAATAGAATACTTAGGAAAATACCGACGAGTCGATTTGTTCGCCTCTTCTAACAGCTTGTTACTTCACAGGGCGAAACCGGTTTGAAAGCATCTTGATACGGCCTCCAACTATTCGCAATTCTTCTCAATTGCCTTAAATTTAATATCCTATTTCTTATTTATAAATATTTCCTCAACCTTTTTACAGTAAAAAAATGTTATTTTATAAATTTTAAATATTCTTATTTCTACAAAATTCTCCCAGTTTCTCGGGTGTTTATTCTTTTGTGCGGATTGCATCCCCGAACTTGAGTCGCCCCTCCTTTTCAAGCTCACCCAACCGTTTCCCGAACATGTAAGAAATTTGGAAAAATTGATCTAGCCATGTCCGTCTGCTTATCCGTCCGTCTATGTGCCTCTCCGTATATACAAACACGTCGATCTCACAAACTATAAGAGCTAGAAAAATTTTTAATCTGTTCCTCCTAGTGCCCGCACAGCACAAGTTTATTTCTGAACATCGCTAACTTAACCCGTTTCCATACAGTCGATAAAAATCGATATTTAAATTTAGTTTTTTGAGCAAATCTCTTAGAATTTAATATCTAGAAAAATTTTACCTGTTGCGTTTGTATATGTGTAGTGTATACAGATCAAGCATCTTTCATTTCATATTGAATTAGAGCTATCCTTCCATCTAAGCCACAATTTCATTGCTATTATATTTTTGCGACGATACTTATATTCTTAAGTATAATTTTTAACTCTCTGTTTAGTCTAGACCTATCAGCAATTATCACCACTTATTCCTACCTACGTGCACAACATATTGCGCTATGGACCATTCGTATACCCTGAACCAAAGACAATATAAACACTAAGATGAGTAACGCCCATACATTTGAATGGTACGCAAAATATCTAGCTCGGCCTTTGAGGCTTCGCACGACATGCCTGCCGACTGACTGTTCATTCTCCAAAAACCAGGCAAACGAATGCCGAAGTCGCGGCTTGCTGTCGCTAGCCTGCCTTTAGCAAAGCTGGGCGATGGTAATTTGCGTCACATCGTTTTCGAAGTACATTCAGCGAAAAGTTTCAAGCCTACGATCGACGCAAAGTATCTTTGTTAAGAAAATAGCACACAGAGATGGATTTTACGTTTGTTTTTGGACAGTGTATGCTCGAGAGACGTTCTTGTCTCAGACAATGGAGTGCAAGCACCTTTGTTTGTATGCGTGAATTATACATGCATAAGTACATCGAAATATGTATATATGTGTTGTTATTCACTGCTCTGGCTTTAGCTGGCAAAAAATTACTTTTTATAGTTTTCTAGCGCTAATCATGCATGACCTACCCCAAATTTGTATTGACTTATGATCGCATGTTGGGTACTGAGGTTGGCTCCGTAGAAAATATGTATTTTTAAGTCGATACAAATATTTATATAACTTCTTAATTAAATTATTATTATTTTAAAGTAATAAGAAATAAATTAAGAAATAAATGTGAAAATTTGTAGTTTTAAAGATATTATTAATTGTGTTTTTTTTATTTCATTACGAATGATAAGGAACGTTCTACTAAGTCAATTGTATCGTTATCTAAGTAAATCGTTCCCAATTCTCGTTCCTCCAACTCTATCCTTTCCTTCCCTATCCTATCCTCCATAGATAGCTCCCATGAGTCCGGCATACTTTCTAATTCTTCACCTTTTTCCTCGTAGTACATGATCGACGCTTTTCATGATCGCAAACAGCTGCGGCTAGAAAAGTGTCGGCCAGAAATCAGTTCCAAAATATACTCGGTTTTTCAAGAAAGGCAAGCGATTTGGAATATCGAAACGTATGGTTGCATCGAAACCCCTAGTTCTTTGAACAGTTCTCGACATCCTTGCTTAGAGGACTAAAGCTCGCTCCTGTTTTTAAGAGACCTCTTATGAGATGCGCTCCCATAAATATTTCGGTCATATGTCTTCTTGATTCGGCGTGTCACCATACGCATTCCGTCCACTTTATTTAATTAAATTTTCATCCCACAACTGATCGACTGTAAAGATTTCATTTTTTATATCTGGCCAACTATCAACTCTCGATTTCCTCACATGCAGCCAATACCAATCATTAGACTTGCTAGTCAAGAGTGTGTATAAGCTTTTCAGATCTCGATTTAAAAAACAAAATTTTTTATAGAACTCGGACTGCTGTTCCCGTCGAATAAACCTCCTCATCTATCGACCTTTCAAGAGTGTGTTGTCCCATCATCGAGATTCGTGTAGAGGTGGTCTAACGGTTTCTCTTCATCGCCTCTACTATCTCCCCAACGTCTTGGAAATGAGGGGCTACGCCAATCAAGAACTTCTTTATGGCTATCTATCTCGGAACAGGATGGGATCATCTTGGCAACTACACACTTCTTAGGGGGAAGAAGTAACCTTTCAAGCAAGGTACCTGATAACGCATGCTAATCAAAATGATCTTCGGTATGACAAGTCGACCACCAAGGTAGAACTGCGCCTTAATTAATAGGCAAATTTTCCTATAATTTGGCTCTCTTTTGGATGAAGCAACTCATTCATGTGTTACCTCATGCAGAAACAGTTTTTCCATTTATGCAATCCGATGGAGAGAATTGCTTCGCTAAACACTCCCACACATCGTCGGTACCTTGAATTATTTAAAATCGGTATCAACAATCAGCCAGTTGTCCAGTTAACAATAACAGTGGACCGCAACTCGGTGGGTATTCACTTATCCATCACGCGAACTGATCATTGTGCTGCGTTCGATAGCCCAAATTAAATGACTCGTAATTGGCTTAGCCCAGCCTTTGACAGTAAACGTTTTATTGGTATTACATAAGTCGTTTTACTAGACACACGTGAAATTCAAGTCTACACGAGAGATACAATAGGCAGCGTATCGAGGCAGAAACGTTATTTTCCCGGTCTTCGCAATACTGTTGTGTGGTTATTCCATGAGCTATTACACTCTTCTATTACCTATAAGCTCAATATTTATTCCATTTTATCATCCACTACCCTCTGCATTATTAGTAATTACGGGAAGGGATAAATTTTGAACGTTTGGGAACCTCCTACTAAGCTATCTGTATGTATCTCTAAGTCTGTCGTTCCCGATCCGTTATGTTCAAAGGAGAAAAACTTCTGCTAGACCGCCTCCAACTCTATCCTTACCACCCGAGATCACTCCTAGTAATTTGGCTGAATTTCTTACTCTTCATCTAATTTTCTATACTCATGAGGTCATTAGCTCTTTCACTTGGCTGATATTTAAGACTAGCAATTTAGGGCAACAACTGCCGGGGCCAGGTTGATTCTCGCCAGAAATCAATCCTAAAATAGACAAGTTGTTCCGATAATATTATGTATCCTTTGCTCCAGCGGTTCGGACTATCGAACCTCCTAGTTCTTCAACCAATTCTTAAGTCCCACGTCTTATCAGATTAACGCTCTTACGCTTACTATCGACGCAAAGTATCCTTGTTAACTAACTATGTTAAGAAAATAGCACTTAGAGATTTATTTTACGTTATTTTTTGGACAGTGTATGCTCGCGAGAAGTTCTTGTCTCAGCCAATGGCGTGCAAGCACCTTTGTTTGTATGCGTGAATTATGCATGCATAAGTGCATCAAAATATGTGTATATGTGTTGTTATTCACTCCTCTGACTTTAGCTAGCAAGAAATTAATTTTGTCACTTTTCTAGCGCTGATCATGCATGACCTACCCCAAATTTGTATTCACATATGAATGCATGTTGTGTACTGAGGTTGGCTCCGTAGAAAATATGTATTTTTAAGTCGATACAAATATTTATATAACTTCATAATTAAATAATTATTATTTTAAAGTAATAAGAAATAAAAATGAAAATTTGTAGTTTTAAAGATATTATAAATTGTGTTTTGTTTTTATATCATTATGAATGACAAGGAACCTTCTACTAAGTCAATTGTATCGTTATCTAAGTAAGTCGTTCCCAATTCTCGTTCCTCCAACTCTATAGTTTCCTTTCCCTATCCTTTCCTCCATAGATAGCTCCCATGAGACCGGCTTACTTCCTAATTCTTCACCTTTTTCCTCGTAGTACATGATCGATGCTTTTTAGGATCCCAAACAGCTGCGGCTAGAAAAGTGTCGGCCAGAAATCAGTTCCAAAATATACTCGTTTTTCCAAGAAAGGGAAGCAGTTTGGAATATCGAAACGTATGGTTGCATCGTAACCCCTAGTTCTTTGACCAATTCTCGACGACCCTTACTTAAAAGACTAATGCTCGCTCCTGTGTCTAAGAGACCTCTTATGAGATGCGCTCCCATAAATATTTCGGTCATATGCCTTCTTGATACGGCGTGTCACCATACGCATTCCGCCCATTTTATTGAATTAAATTTCACCTAAGTGACCTTATCCCACAACTGATCGACTGTATAGATTTCCTTTTTTATATCTGGCCAACTATCAACTCTCGATTGCCTCAAATACAGCCAATACCAGTCATTAGAGCCGGTCAAGAGTGTGTATAAGCTTTTTAGAACTTCCCTCCGTAGGTACTGATATTGGTGCTGGGGAACTCGAATCATATAACGACATTTTCTATGGAACTCGGACTGTTGTTACCGTCGAATAAACCTCCTTATATCTAGACTTTTCAAGAGTGTGTTGTCCCATCATCGAGATTCGTGTAGAGGTGGTCTAACGGTTTCTCTCCATCGCCTCTACTATCTCCCCAACGTCATGGAAATGACAAAGGGTTATGCCAATCGACCTGTTTGTGGCTATCTATCTCGGAACAGGATGGGATCATCTTGGCAACTACACACTTCTTAGGGGGAAGAAGTAACTTCTCAAGTACTGTGCCTGATAACGCATGCTAATCAAAACGATCTTGGGTATGACAAGTCGACCACCAAGGTAAAACTGCGCTTTAAATAATAGGCAAATTTTCCTATAATTTGGCTCTCTTTTGGATGAAGCAACTCATTCATGTGTTACCTCATGCAGAAACAGTTTTTCCATTTATGCAATCCGATGGAGAGAATTGCTTCGCTAAACACTCCCACACATCGTCGGTACCTTGAATTATTTAAAATCGGTATCAACAATCAGCCAGTTTTCCAGTTAACAAAAACAGTGGACCGCAACTCGGTGGGTATTCACTTATCCATCAGGCGAACTGATCATTGTGATGCGTTCAATAGCCCAAATTCAATGACTCGTAATTGGCTTAGCCCAGCATTAGACAGTAAACGTTTTATTGGTCTTACACAAAGTCGCACAAGGCGAATATGCGCATGGGGCTCCTCTATAAATGCGGAAAAAGTGATGAATACAACTGCTCAGAGTCCGGACTTAAATCCATAGAAAATGTATGGTGTTTTTTAAATAAGAAAGTGGCTAAAAGGCAGTCAAAAACTATTTCGGACTGAAAGTTGTCATTTTAGATGAGTTGCAAAATTTACCAACAAATTATGATTTAAAAAAAATAATGCACTTGTTGCGGGACGAATTGAGTTATCGATTGTTTAGTATTAGGTATATTCCGAAAGTATGTATTTTTGCCCTCTGAATGTACGGACTCATTGTATTTGGCATGTTGCCGCAATTTCTTAAATGTTAGCTCATTACAGTCGTGAGTTCGAAAGTCGTCGAAGGAAAGATTGCGGTAAGATTCTGAGGGAATAAATATCTAAATTCTAGCCTATGTTATCCGTTCAGAATAAAATTCGATTCTTGCGATTCCACTTGCACTAGCACGTTTTGCATACTCTATTAACGTCGGAGTAACATGGCCAGGGGCAAAGGGCGACTTGCACTGGAGACAAGACATGGTGTAACTTTGGAGTTGCAGTGTGTGTACATAGACACATCACAAGCAAGGCCTCCACCCCAGTTATAGGAGTCATCTCCGAGCTGAGCAGGATGACACAACGATCACCCAGGAAAAGCCTACGGCTGAATGATGGCCAGGAGATAACTACCACGGCGAGTGAGGCGCAGCCGAAGCGGACAACTAGAATGGTGAGCACTGTATCATAAATGCAAGCTCCCGCTGTAAGCGCGCCATAAAGCCCCAGCACCGTGGATGTGGGCACAAGTGTACAGCTTGCCGGTACTGTGGCCACGCGAGTGAGTCCACGAGCCAGCATATTGACAGGAGAGCCAAGCCCAAGCACGGTACTATCAAGTACGCAAGTCATGGATTTGATAAAGAGAGTCGCTGCGCTAGAACACGAGTTGTGAGTATATTTACTGATCCCTTTAACATTTAACGTTGGCGTGGGAACTACAGCTAAACTGCCACCATCTTTGTTCGAAGCTTTGAGTGGAGACCCATCGTCGAGTGGAATTTCGAGTAAACGTGGAATTCCTAATACAAGTGTAAGTTTGAGTGAAACTGCAATATTGAGTGGAACTGCCATATTGAGAAGATTGCTATCTTTGGTGAGGCATTGCCTACGTCATTGAGCGGAAATTTGGAAATTTAGAAGTTGCTCGACGCTATATTGCTCTGCAGGCATTGCGCAGCCAACGCTCAGCTACACGCCGGAAAAGGAGAACCAAAGCATAGCGAAATCGTGCCATTTGCTACACGAGTGAGTAACCAAACACAGTGCTAAGCATGTAAATAAGTGGAGCGAACAAACGCAAACCTCATGTGTTGCGAAATGTGTACGCCGTGTCCAACCTGAGCTTACCAATGCAAAGTCTGCATTGACGAAACGGCCAAGTGATGGGTAACGGTACACGCCTTCCAATGAAGCCGTATCGCGGAGCGGTAACAAAACTTCTGATTAGACTTGACCATGCACATCTTGGACTGTAAATGCGAACAAGAAGGTTTGAACCACAGGGACTTATATGCCGCAGCCAACGAGCTTGGATGGGTGGTTTTTGGGCCGGTAAGAGATCAACCGACGGCAACGTCATCAAAGTCATGCCTACTAGCAGTGTCGCAGGAGGATGCAATCCAAAAGATGATAAATGACTATTTTCATATCGAGAACTTTGGTGTGAGACTTACGCCACCATTCGCAGCCAGCAATGATGTACGAGCACAGAAGTTACTTGAAGATACCTCGGTGAAAATAGGGGAACGTTACCAGACAGGTTTATTATGGAACCGTGATAATGTTGAGTTGCCATACAAAAGATTGGTCAACATTGAGAGAAAGATGAAGCGCACTGATCAGTTCAAACGAGCCTATATGAATATCATGGACGATTATTTCATAAAGTTCATAAAGAATATGCTCGACGAGTAAAGCATCATGAGGTCGCTTTAGCCAACAGCGACAAACTTTGGGATCTGCCACACTCTGGAGTTGAAAATCCAAATAAGCCCGGTAAGACAAGACTGGTGTTCGACGCGGCAGCAAACGTCGGTGACATTTCATTGAATTCGGCATTATTCAAGGGCCCGCAGCACTGCAAGTCTTTGCGGGCTGTTCTCTTCCAGTTCCGAGAAGGTGCCGTTGGCGTTTGTGGAGACATCAGAGATATGTTCCATCAACTGTTGATTCGACCGCAGGATAGATGCGCCCGGCGATTCCAGAGGCGAAACGGCAATAATCGCCAGGAGCCTGATGTATTTGTGATAAGGGGAAATGACGTTTGGAGCAGCATGCTCGCCAAGCGCAGCGTACTATGTGAAGACCTTGAATGAAGAATCAGTCGGTCATCGACATAAGATGGCTGGCGCCCTACTTGGATGAAAATGGAGTCTTGCGTGCGTATGTCAGGTAATATCTGGATGTAGTGTGTGTAAGTTACATAGAGCGTAGCCGGCGCTACCTACAATGGTTCATTTGCCAGAGGACAGACTGGAGGTCAATGGATGGCCATTTAAGTTTACGGGTCTGGATTACTTTGGACGACTATATGTGACGATTGGACGTCGAAATGGAAAGAAATGGGTTGCGTTGTTTACGAACCAAAGAAACACGTTTTGGAGAGTTTTGATGGAGCCGACAATATTATGAATTCTCGCCCGCTTTCCTACTTGCCGGTGTCTGAGGACCAGGAAGCTACATTAACACCGAACGATCTACTCAAGGGAGTAGCCAATCTGCCTGACACACCCACCATCCACGAGCAGCCGGTCGAGAAATGCGCGCCAAGGAATCAGTGGCGCATAGCGCGGCTTTTACGAGACCGTTTTTGGAAGCGATGAGTCTTGGAGTACCTGCCACACTTGTGGGACGCGTGAAATGGTGTGCGCGCGTTGAGCCGATACGCCATGGTGATGTGGTGTTTATATGCGACCCAGCCGTGCCACGAAGGATTGGCGAACAGGCATAGTGGTGGAGCTACCTGGACCATATGGAGTGCCTCGACAAGCCAGCCTGCGCGGGGCGCATGATGACGCATGATTGTGGCTAAGCTAGCCATACTGGATGTGAGTGAAGCAAGGCTTTCACGGGGGTGGGGATGTTGCGGGACGACTTAAGTTATCGATTGTTTAGTGTTAAGTATATCCTGAAAGTATATATTTTTGTATCATTGTATTTGGCATGTTGCCGCCATTTCTTAAATTTTAAGCTCATTACTGTCGTGAATTCGAAGGCCGTAGGAGGAAAGACTGCGGTAAGATTCTGAGGGAATGTGTATCTAAGTTCTAACCTATGTAATCCGTTCAGAATATAACACTTGCACTCGCACTTGCCCTTGCACTAGCACGTTTGCATACGCTGTCTCTATTAACGTCGGAGAAACACACTCAGGCGCCAGGCGTAAACCTTGCAGTGTTCAAATTGCAACTTCGCATTCGTTTGCGCTTTCCTTTTGGCCCGCGCGGGCTAGTTCATCGGTTTTCTATGGGTAGTCCCATCTCTGGTCCACAGTCCGCACAATCGATATCAACGGGCTACCTTTGAACATCTGTAGCAAACGGATCTATACAACGCTCCAGCAAACGAGCTACAAAATTTATTATCAAACAGCCGAAACTATATGTATAAATATGGATGCACAAGTTTATTTGGTTGAAATGTGGGTTTTCGACCCCAAAATATCATGTTTTTTGCGGTGCTTTATCGAATTTCGTATCGATGTTATGAAAAATATGAAAGTATCATAACTAAAAGCAGGTGATATGGAAACGAAGGCAAGTTGTAACTTTGGCCGAATCCCGCAGAGTCCATTAAATGGAGCCCCTACTTCGGGGCGTATTATTTTACTTTTGAAAGGAAAACTTTGCAGCGCTTAGGTAACTCAAATCAAACCGATTAGCTGTTTGTTTAAAGAAGTTTGTACTTTTGCCACTCATATGTTACCGACAACCGACGCTTGCCAAAGGAACACCAATATGGGAAGTTTGAAAATGCAACATTTCTTAAGCATAGTGGAATAAGGCTATTAGTATATTATAAAACAAGTAGGAGGTTTAAGTCGGGAGTCCCCGACTGGGGGATACCCTGAACCTCCTATTCCAACACCAAATGTAGCTCGCGCTAACTGCTCGTTTATAGTAATAAAGGTAAAATTAAAAAAACAAAAAAAAAATGCCTTTGGCAGGATTCCAACTTGCAACTACCCCCACTACTCGCTGCCGTCTTTACTGAACAGCCACACAAGCCAAAAAAACAAATAAAAATAGTTTCCTCGGTAGGGATCGAACTCGCGACAGACCGCACCACTCGCCACTGCCTCTACTCAGAATCCACACCTATGATTGAGTTTTATTGTGAAAAAAATTAATTAAAATAACAACACAGAAAACAATACAATCGAATTCGAAGCAGACGCGCATGAATGTGTGTGTGTGTATATGTATACAGAAATTCTTGGAACTGCGCCAGCTGCAAACAAGTGTTTCTTAACCGACACTTGCCTATGTTGAATTTTTTATCAGTCGAATTTTTTATGAGTCGGCATTGATGGCTATGACTTCGGCAGCTTATACTTCTGGTTTTGTCTTTGCTTTAGTTTTAAGATCCAACAATATTCGTAATACTTGCTCCGGCAGTTGGCCGTAAAATGATATTGTTATTTTTGTCTTTTTTTTTATGTATGCCAGGAATTTTCCAGCAATATTGGCCATACAATTTATTGGTACCACAGCAGCGCAAGGTGTTGTCTCATCAGCCGGGTGGTAGGACGAGCTAGTCTGCTCATGTGTGGCGATTGATTTGAAGCTCAACTGTTTCTAATACCACTTCACGGTGAAGGGTCGAATCGCGCAAGTACCAATTGCAGTTAGTTATTAAGCGAAGGGCTTTGTCTTGGAGAGGTTGGACACGCTTCCAGCTAGATCTCGCAGCAATTCCCCAGATCTGGATTCCATATCGCCAGTTGGGGACGATCACAGCGTCATAAAGTGCCCTCTTACACTGCATAGGATGCTTAGATCTTTTGCATAGCATCCAGTTAAGGCGACTTATTTTTTAACCTTTAACCTTTAACCTACAGCTTCAGAGTGTGGCCTGGATGTGTGACCTAAAGGTCAGCCGCCTGTCTAGGATAACGCCCAAGTACTTAACCTCCTGCTCCACCTGCATGCTATTGTCATTTTTCCCAACTTGTGGGACCTCACCCCTTGCATAAAGTAAAACAGACATTTTTGCACTTAGCTGGATTTAATTGAATATTCCATCAATTACAAGGTGGAAATCTTTAATTGACGAACACAATGCGAAAGTGTTCTATGATTCTATGATGTTCTATGGTAAAGTAAACTTCGAGGCTGATGCCCTTTCTAGGCGTAATCCGAAAATGATGCCCTTTCTAGGCCTTAGAAAATGAACTCCAGTCTGACGCTGCGACAGTCCATAGCTAATACTCACTCACCTACACGGTAGAGAAGATTGAGAAACCAATTAACTGTTTCAAAAAAGAAATAATTTTAAGGAAACACATTTTTCATTACACAGAAAATTTATCATTTTCAGACAGAAAATTCGCCACCTGACTTTACAACGGTTAACGCGATCTATTGCGACTCTCCAAAGCTAGCCAGCTTTCAACACGATTTGGTGTAAAATTTTCCTGCAACCAAATCTTGCCACTGCAAAAACTATGTGTCAGCTATCTCAGACAAAAGTGAACAAATAGAAATAATTGTGGCCGAGCATAACCGCGCACACAGAGCCGCTCAGGAAAATGTTAAGAAAGTCCTTCGTGACTTCTATTTCCATAAAATGAGCACACTGGCCAATGAAATTGTCATGCATTGCAAGATATGCTCTAGGTCAAATTATAATAGACACCCTAAAAATAGGAAGTTGGAACCACATCAACGCCTTCTTATGCTGGCGAAATACTTCATATTGATATTTCTTCCGCTGACAAAACCCTATTCCTAACTTTTATAGACCAGTTTTCCAAGTTCTTTGCTGTTGTACAACCGCTTCTGTCGCGAGCAAAACATTAAAAGACCCATTATACTGTAGTGTATTCATACATAAAATACATAATTCAATACATAACACTTTGTTGCAAGTATAAACAAATATAAAAGACCCAAGCGCATAGCATAAATATAATAGTATATATGTATATAAATTAGTGCGTCTATGTCTGCAACCTTGGGTTTTGCAGTTGCATGCAAAGATGCATATAAAAAATGAGTTAACTAACGGGAGACTTCAAGGGACGGTACGTCGCGCTTTTATTGTTTCCAAAATTAGACTAAAAAATACAATCTTTATCAATCTAAGCAATGCCTGCGTCGCTGCCCCAGAGCCGCCGTCGCTGCTGCAGAACCGCTGCCGCCGCTCTCGCAAAAGTGCAGCGTTCGCGCCTCGTGTGCGGTGTCGGATGACCGTCGCGGCCGGCGACATAGTTGCGACATATCCGTCGCCACATGACTCTGGTCATTGGCTTCCCCAGAACGCTGGGTCAGCACATACCAATAGTCAGTGGTTAACTACTCCCCCTCTCGAAGATCGACCGTCCTCGGTCGCGTTTAAGTTTTCCAATATTTTCGAAATCTTCCGGGAGTTTCGACGCTTGATTGTCAGCCTATGGAGCCAGTAGACTCCAGCCCTCACAGCACAGGTCAACAGCATTATGCCGAAGGAAATCGCCAACGTATTTCCGACTGCAATACTGTCTCTGACCTCTTTGATGTAGTTAAGGTTGTTTTCACTCAGGCGGTGAATGTAGGGAAGGCTGAGTATCGAGTCATGGCCGCTGATGTTAAGCAAAGGTGATGCCGCTACCACCGGGAACCGAATTTGCACGCTCTTGCGATTGAAGTATCGCGTGCCATTTACGGTGGCATAGGACAAGAAGGTGACGAGGTTTGTCCCATCTATCTTCATCGCAGTGCAATCGTCATAGGTGAGTATCGCGCTACGATCGTTAATGATGATGATGCCGTCATCCACTATGGTGACAGGGGTAAGATGACTCGGCTGCGTTTGGCAATGGGCTGTACCCCCTGCATGGAGGCCTTGTACGCAACTGATGCTCTTGGAACGCTTGCAGACTGTGGCAGTCGCAGTTTGTGAACAATTGGCCAACATCTGTCCGTCGCAATCGGCCACAAGATTGTCGTGGAGTTGGAGCACAGAACCGTTGTGGGCGACTGGGAAAATTGTTATCTTCCTGCATTGCTTACTTATTATAGGGAACTCGATTATAAAACTTATTACATTATCCTTATGTTCTACCTTAATATTAGATAATTTCAAAATGTCAGTGATAGGGGTCCCTGTGATTTGGTCAGTGAGAATATTCATAAGATCAGAATGATCTTTTATTGTTGGATTTATTATGTTTATTTTTTCTAGGGTTAAAGTAAGCATAAGGTTCCCTATTTCTTTTATCATCATTTTATTGCGTGTGCTTAAGGTTTCAAAGAGGTGGCCAGAGTCGACCTGCTTTTCTTTTGAGGACTTAATAATTCTGTTAACGGTGTCGGTCAGTTGATTGATCTTTTCCAGCATTCTAGAATTTATAGAAATTTGTCTATTGCTGGCAGTGACCAGCTGCATCTGAGTCAGTTCTGTTACAACCTTAAGGGCTGTTCCCAAAAAGTCAAGGCTTCTTACCTTGCGATGGTGCACATCGAGTGCGGACAACATGTCCAGTACGTGTCCGGTGTCAATTTCCAGCAATTTCCTAATATGGGATTGTGGAAACATTCCCGTCAGCTTCATGGTCTCCTCAGTCATTGTCCTATAGTCCGTGATTTTGGTAGTGTGACGTAAGTATCCGTAACTGTCCCAAAGTAGAATGTCCCCGTCCATAATCGGTATGTAGTCCGCGTGCGAGTAGTCCGTCACCCGTGCCGTTGTCATGGACATGATTGAAAGTACGGTGAACGTAATCCTAAAATGTTGAAACTACTGTTATCGGAATGGTAATGAAAAAAACTGTGCTTTAAACTTAACGGAAGTTGTCCTTGGGGACACTCTCCCCCCAATGAAGACCGTTGGCTCCAAGTCCGCTTCAACCTTTTTTTCGATGCACAAAGGCGATAGCTTGTTGCCTAGTCTGCGGTTCGTCTTTACCAGGACCTTTTCTCCTACCTCGAAGACTCTGTTCCGACGCATTTTATTAACCCTAGCGTTCTGCTGGATTTGGGCCCTTTCTATCCAGCCTCTAACCTCGCGGGTGGATTCCGGCAGTGAGTCAAGCAGGATGTCCTTAGGCTTCTTCTCAACCACTGAGTGAATGGAATTGTTATACTCGATAGTGGCCTGCAGGATAAGGTCGACTGTGTCAACTATACCCCTTTGGAGCTTTAAGCACCTAGCTATCTCCAGAAGAGTGCTGTGAAAGCGCTCTACCTGACCGTTGAACGTGCTGTGAAGGGAGGCGCATTTACCACGCCTACGCCGTAGTTATTCAATAGCAGAGACCTGATAGTCTCTGACTTGAATGCGAGCTCATTGTCGCAATACACTTGCTTAGCCGAAGGGAAAATATTCATTAAGACCAGCAGAGGTGGTCTCGTGTCTTCTATCGTTCGAGACGCGATAGGCTGGACTACCGCAAACTTCGAGAACTTGTCAAAACAAGTGAGGAAGAACTTTTTGTCCATGGAGAAAATGTCAATGTGCAACATTTCTCCAGTCTGCGAGGGAAGTGGCGTCTGGCCGAGTTCCTGCTTCTTTGAGTGTCTGTCGTATTTTGCTTTCGTGCAAATTCTACAGTTAAGGACCACTTCATTAGCTAATTTGGTCATCTTAGGGAAATAGTACTCCGTCATGACCTGTTTTACATTCTCCTGAGCCGCCCTATGGGCTCGATTGTGTTCCCTAGTGATGATTTCTCTTCTATCACTGACGTCGAACACGTCGGCCACGAAGTTTTTGCAATACCAAAACTTCGTAGTCGGAAAGGCTCTTACCAACTTGTGCTGCAAACTGGCCAAGATTGGGAGAGTACAGTGAAACGCATTAACCACGTTTGGATTAATGATGGCCTTTATCGTTCCGATGAGGGCGACGGTATCGGTAAAGTTTATCAAATGGCGGGTTTTCTCGCCGAAAAGTATGAGATTTCTTTTTAGAGGAAAGCGAGATTCCTCTAATACAACCGGGTTCCGGAAACAGGTTAGGGGTTTCTCCGTTGAATCGATTGTGTAAGACAGGGACAATTCACTGTGAATCGTGGCCGCGTCAGATTCTGGCTCATCGCGGCTACCCTGCAGGGCGTTCACATTCTGGCGCGACAGCGCGTCCGCTACATGATTTTCTTTACCAGGCTTATAGAAAAGCTTAGCCCCTGTTTCATCAATGCGCGCTTTCCAGCGCTTTATTTTTGGATTGGGATTGATCTCGGATACCGAGAACGTAAGAGGCTGGTGATCAGTGAAGATATTTATGTCCCTAACCCCGTAAAGGAAGTGCCGTAACTTGCCCAATGCCCAGACGATGGCAAGCAACTCCCGCTCGTTGGTAGCGAAGTTTGCTTCCCTATCTTTTAAGGACCGGGATATCATAGTAATGGGGCGACCATTTTGCGACAAGACAGCACCTATGCCATAGGCTGAAGCGTCTGTGGTCAAGTCAAATGGTTTTTTTTAGTCCGAGTACATCAGTATAACGTCTTCCGACGCTAATATGTTCCTAAGCTTCTGGAACGCGTTGCTTTGAGCATCGTTGAGTTGTATAGGGACCTTTCTAGACCTGTACTTGCTACTGGATTCGTTCTCCCCTTTTAGGATGTCGGAGATTGGTTTCGCTATTGCTGCAAAGTCTTTGATAAAGCAGCGGTAATAGCTTGCCAGCCCCAAAAAGGATCTTACTTCAAACACCGTGGTCGGCTCAGCATATTCCCGAATGGCCTTTACCTTTTCTGGATCTGACTTCGCACCGTCTTTAGTCACTATGAAGCCGAGGTACTCGACGCTTTCTTTAAAAAACTGTGACTTCTCGTGCGCCACGCGCATGTTCGCATTTAAAAGGCTCCCTAATACCCAGTCGACATGTCTGACATGGTCTGACTCGTTTTCCGAAAAGACGATGACGTCATCTACATAAACGTAGCAAGATTTTCCAATCTGCTCCCGCAGGACGTCATCTATGGTTCTCTGAAAAATGCTTGCTGCATTCTTCAAACCGAAGGGAAGTCGACAGAATTCGTACTTCCCGCCATTGATCGAAAAGGCCGTCTTCTCACGATCTTGGTCCGCCAGAGTAATCTGGTGATAACCTGACTTTAAGTTGAGCGTCGTGAAGTACTTGGCTTTACCCAGATTAGCCAGTAACATTGTGATACTTGGCATTGGATATTTGTCGGCAACCGTCTTGAGGTTGAGCTTCCTAAAGTCTATTACGAGACGTTTATTTCTATTGCCTACTCGTCTGTGCCTTTCTTATCGACCACCCACAGTGGATTGTTGTATGGCGATTTCGACTTCCTAATTATGCCGTTTTTTAGTAGCTCGTTGACTTCTGAAACGACAAAATCCTCTACACCCCTAGGATAGGGGTATAGCTTTGAATAGACCACATTTTCGTCGGTCGTACGGATAGTGGCCACAACAGCCGTGTTATAAGCCAGCGCCTCGTTAGAGTTCGCAAAAGCCTTGTTGTTTCGATGAAGTACTCGCAGGAAATCTGCCTTCACCGCAGGTGGTGCCTCGACTTCTTTATTCTTCGTGTGATTAACGCTTACACATTTGTGGTACTGCAACGCTTCCGAAGTCGCACAAAATATTAACATATCTTTTTTTAGGCATAAAACCGCTCCCACCTGTTTAAGCAGGTCCAGCCCTATGATCCCATCAAAAGTGGATAAAGAATCTAGTAGGAAAAAATATGTGTCGCACCCAAGCATGGATAACTTGCATTTTTCGGCGATGTTGTTGGACCCATGAATGCAGTGGACAACGAAAGGGGACTCGACCGTAACGACGCCTTTAAGGCGTTTGTGCGGTCTGATGAAATTTTTTGCCGCACCCGTGTCGATTAAAAATCTCATATCTACCCCCGCTATTCTCCGTCGAATGAACGGTAGCAGGGACCTTCCCCTAAAAAATTAGCGTTATCGCTATCATAATCAGGGCTATGTTCGTCTTGTTATTCGTCTGACGCCTCTTGTGCCGCGTCGGTGTACCCTGCGCTCTCGGCCTCGCTCGCCTGGACGTGGTCTACCCCTTGCCTCCTTTGGCCTGTCACGCGTTCCGATCCGGCGGAGCGTTTATTTCCCTGACCTTGGCTGGCGTTAAACTTAGCCGAGCCCTGGGAATAGGAAAAGTTTGTGGGTTGCCTAACCCTGGAAGAAGAAAGGTCGACTTCCATGGGAACTGCGGCATTATCGGCCCCAGTTCTATTCTGGGCTTTGTCTGCGGATTGGCCGTTCTGCTTCTTGAAATGAGGATTCTTGTCATGACCACCTTGAGAGAATTGCTTTTTTTCTTGCTGTTGTTGTTGCTGGCGCCCTTGTGGGCGCTGCTCTGGACGAGATCGCTCTTCTTGCCCCCTAGCAAAACTTGTCGCGAAAGCATATCTCTCGTGATTAGCCTCGACCTCCTGCGCTAACGCTAGTGCCGTCGGTAGATCCGAAGGGTGAGCCGAAAACAACACATCGGTTAGACTGCGTTTTAATCCAGAGATAAATCACACATTCCCGCTGCCAGATTGCTGTCATATGACATATGGGCTTTATTTGTGAGTAACGTGAGTTTCTTTTCAACCTCATCGTAGTACTGTAGAATGGACATGCCGCCCTGCCTAAGCGTACCCATTTCCTGTTCAATTACATGGATAGGCCGCTTATCACTATAAGTGATGTCCATCCTCGCTATGATGGCCTCAAAGTTTAACGGCGTGTTAAACGAGGCGAGAACCGCGTCTGCCGGGCCTCTCACTTTACTCCTAATGATTGCGGTGAGTTGGTAGTGACGTGAACAACCGTCGTATTTTCTGAACATTTTATAGGCTGCATGCGCGGCCTGCCTCCAGTACACGTAAGTGTCTTGAGTCCCATGGTACTCGTTAAGACATTTTACCACGTCGAGCGGCTTATTACATTCCACCCCGTCTATGATTTCAACTTCCCTGTAAACCTTTACTTCCGGGACTGAAAGTTGTGTGTTTCTTAGCTTATTCGATACCTGCGCAATTTGTTGTTGAAGCTCTTGCCTTAGCGTAGCTTCCCTATTCGCGAATTCTTTCGCCTACGCTGTGAGTGCGCTCCGCACTGCGGCCTCAATTATCGCACGTAACTGCTCTGGGTCCATAACTGAGTCTGTTTCTGTATTATGTTCAGTTGGGGTGACACAACCTGATACCTGCAATGTTCCAAATCCCCCTATTAACCTCGCTAAAATACTGTCGTCGTTATCGTAGTGTTCATGCACGTCTACGTTGGAGTCACAGTCGCTCATTCGAATTTAAACCTCTATGAAACCAAACAACACATAAAAGGTTAAGCTAATGGGATTTTTTATTTATTTTTTTTTATTAATTCTCATAAATTTTTTCCTCAATCAGCAATAGACACTCCTTTTCTTACTTAAACAAAATTAATTTGTGCGTATTCGAAAAAAAATTGTTCTTGAAATTTTATATTCTCACTTCACAAATCACTTACATGTTTCTATTGTAGTTCGTATTTTAACGAATTCCACCACTGCTGTCACAACTATAAATGATTCTGTTGTTGTTGTAATTTTTTTACGAATTCCACAACCAGAGCTGCCGATTTGTGTTTTTTTTATTTAGATGGTTTTTCACGATTAACGTTAATATTGAATTTTTAAACCGTTTTTTCCCGTTTTTATACCCTTGCAGAGGGTATTATAATTTTGTCGTGAAATGTGTAACGCATAGAAGGAGACATCTCCGACCCCATAAAGTATATATATTCTTGATCAGCATCAACAGTCGAGTCGATATAGCCATGTCCGTCTGTCCGTCTATCCGGCTGTCTGTTTCTATGCGAACTTGTCTCTCAGTTTTAAAGCTATCTTAATGAAACTTTGCAGAAGTCCCTTTTTCTGTTGCACGCAGCACATATGTCAAAACCAGCTGGATCGGACCACTATATCATATAGCTGCCATAGGAAAGATCGGTCGAAAATTAAGTTTTTGTATGAAAAAACATTTTGTTTTTCAAGATATCTTGATCAAACTCGGCATTTATTAGTTTTTCTAAGCTCCTCATATATATGCTAAATCCTATTAAGATCGGACCACTATATCATATAGCTGCCATAGGAACGATCGGTCGAAAATTAAGATTTTGTATGAAAAAACATTTTGTTTTTCCAGATTTCTTGACCAAACTCAGCATTTATTAGTTTTACTAAGCTCCTCATATATATGCAAAATCCTTTTAAGATCAGACCACTATATCATATAGCTGCCATAGGAACGATCGGTCGAAAACTAGGTTTTTGATTAAAAGCCTTTTTTGTTTATCAAGATACCTTCACCAAGCGCGGCATTAACCATTTTCTCGGCATTAAAAGGTTGCAAGGGTATTAGATCTTCGGCGTGCCGAAGATAGCCTTTCTTCCTCGTTTTTTTTATTATTGGGTTTTTTAGGTTGGGCGCCAATTAGTGCGTCTATGTCTGCAACCTTGGGTTTTGCAGTTGCATGCAAAGATGCATATAAAAAATGAGTTAACTAACGGGAGACTTCAAGGGACGGTACGTCGCGCTTTTATTGTTTCCAAACTTAGACTAAAAAATACAATCTTTATCAATCTAAGCAATGTCTGCGTCGCTGCCCCAGAGCCGCCGTCGCTGCTGCAGAACCGCTGCCGCCGCTCTCGCAAAAGTGCAGCGTTCGCGCCTCGTGTGCGGTGTCGGATGACCGTCGCGGCCGGCGACATAGTTGCGACATATCCGTCGCCACATGACTCTGGTCATAGGCTTCCCCAGAACGCTGGGTCACCACATACCAATAGTCAGTGGTTAACTTTTACATACACGTACACATACATACATACAGAGCTGCGCACATAAATAATATGATGCCACTTTGGCATGCCAAGACAGCGTGAGATCCGTTGACCACGGATAAACGCTGATCTTGCATTTCAGCCGCTCTGAGCGCCCATATATATGAGTACCTCTCTCTCTCTCTTTGTAGCTGTTAATCAATAACAGCAGAATATCATATATGTATCCATAGTCTAAGCATATGCCCTTAATTTTGAATAAAAGCACTCTCAGACAATAACCAAACGAAGACGAATCCCTGCCTGGAGGCAGTAGACCAAGTGGAAAAGGAACTTTATGGTGGAACGGCAACAACTACACCAGCAGTAACAAGTTACAACTACAACGGCGCGGGATAGAAAACAACAATTTTCTTCAGCAGCAAAGGATTAAAGCCAAAGTTCTGAGTGAGTAAAAGTTGGAATGTCCATACTCATCGCGCTTGAGGACTATATGACAAGAAGAACAGTAGTCAACTCCGAGGCTTCAATTAAACAAGACAAACCAAAAAGAAACCGGGTAGGCATTCAGCTGCGCAGAAAAAGCCGCAAGGCAGAAATATGCAAAGAGTTATATAACAGCAGCAAGCCCCCGAATTGGAAAGATGCCAAGAGGCTACCCGATGAGCTAGACTTTCTTGATGCACAATCCGGTATACTCATCCATTAAAGAACTTGGCTAATAAATATTTAAATACTTCAAGCGCAGAAACCAAGGAAGAGCTGCCCAAACCAATGAAAAGATGCCTTGACGACTGCACTGGACCACTGTAACCCCGGCCTGTGCGATGACCTGCACCGGCAACGCTGACCGCTCCAAGGCAGCCAAATAGAAAAACAAAAAGAGGGGAACAACACGACATCGGCAGCAGCAGCAGAAGAAGCATCATTAGTTTAGATTATATTAAAGTTTTGTATGAAAAAAAAACAACACTATGTTGTATGCGTCAAAGTAAAGTACAACCTAAAAAATTTTACGACATATTAGAGAGGAGATCACTGCGTTGATCGAAGTAGGGTTATATAATAGACACAAGCGCCAAAGGACTTCTAACAAAATATAATGTAAAAAAAAATAGTAATAACGAGGAAGAAAGGCTATCTTCGGCACGCCGAAGATCTAATACCCTTGCAACCTTTTAATGCCGAGAAAATGGTTAATGCCGAGCTTGGTGAAGGTATCTTGATAAACAAAAAAGGCTTTTAATCAAAAACCTAGTTTTCGACCGATCGTTCCTATGGCAGCTATATGATATAGTGGTCCGATCTTAAAAGGATTTTGCATATATATGAGGAGCTTAGTAAAACTAATAAATGCCGAGTTTGGTCAAGATATCTTGAAAAACAAAATGTTTTTTTCATACAAAATCTTAATTTTCGACCGATCGTTCCTATGGCACCTATATGATATAGTGGTCCGATCTTAATAGGATTTAGCATATATATGAGGAGCTTAGAAAAACTAATAAATGCCGAGTTTGGTCAAGATATCTTGAAAAACAAAATGTTTTTTCATACAAAAACTTAATTTTCGACCGATCTTTCCTATGGCAGCTATATGATATAGTGGTCCGATCCAGCTTTTGGTTTTGGTTTTGACATATGTGCTGCGTGCAACAGAAAAAGGGACTTCTGCAAAGTTTCATTAAGATAGCTTTAAAACTGAGAGACTAGTTCGCATAGAAACAGACAGCCGGACAGACGGACAGACGGACATGGCTATATCGACTCGACTGTTGATGCTGTTCAAGAATATATATACTTTATGGGGTCGGAGATGTCTCCTTCTATGCGTTACACATTTCACGACAAAATTATAATACCCTCTGCAAGGGTATAAAAATTTCCACATTGATAAAATTAAAGAAAATTTGAGAAAGTAATCTAGAATTAGATAAAATTATATATTTATATTTCATATATGTATGGGCTCTCCAATGAAAAAAAATTGTTCTTAAAATATAAATAAAATATAAAACTATGATTGAAGACAAAATTCAAGCCATACAAATTTTGCAAAGGCACAGAGAATTCACATCAGTATATGAATTCGATTCAGAATATATAGATACATATTACACAGTAACAAGTCCACTCTATTCATGTTCTAAAATAGATAAGTCATTACATAGGAAAATGGGGGAAACAATCAAAATCAGATGATAACACTGCCAATTTAGTTAACGTGGTAGAAGTTGTAGACACCACCCCCCATGTGCAGTGCAAATATACTGCTAACAATACTCATTGCAATAGCTTCCGTAAGCATCCATCTGAAGATTAATCTTCTGCACAAAAAATCACTGAGTAAGCTTTACATGAGTCGACCCAACGACTTAGAAAAGGCCGCCTTAATTGCAAAAATCAGTAATTAATAAACACCCATTAGCCAGAACGTTAGATTTTGTTGCATTAAAAAAAAAAACAAATAGGACCTACTTAAATTATTATTGTGCGTTTGCACAGATATATTTAAAATGTCTATAAATGGAATGGACGCAAATCGTTACCATTCTTAGGGAACAACGTGAGGAGCTTAATAAATCTTTTAAGTGCCTTAACAAAAGCGCACCTGTCTCAAACGAGACAGTTAAAGAGTTAAAACACGTTAAACAAAGTTAAAACACGTCTTGTAGATTCCTACAATAATTCCAACTCATATTTGACAATGCAACAATGCATTTGACACTGACAGTTGATGTATTAGGCACGTTAAGAGAAAGCATTAGACGAAAAGGCATGATATAACATGATATAACAATATTCCTTCCAAATGCTCTTAACACTTCAGCGTCATATGACGAAAAAACACTTTCATTGCCAGCTGCTATAAACCATCAGATTCTGAAATAAATACACAATTAATTGACAACACAATGGTCCAAACAGCTATAAGTATTATCAAACTAGCCTCATCGCTCTTACCAGAGTTCAATGGAAAGGCAGAAACTTACAAAGCTTCAAAGATGCTTGAGTCTTATAGACTCACTAAAAGAAGATCATGAAGCAACAGCTGTCAGTCTTATAAAGACAAAATTTAAAGGCCATGGACGAAACTTGATAAGCGATGAAAAAACAATCGCTGAAATTATATCAAAATTATCAAGATCGGTAAAAGGAGAATCAGTTGAAGTGCTATCAGCTAAACTTCTAAACCTACAGCAAAAGAGCAAAACGGCCAACAGTTATACACAAGAAGTTGAGCAACTGGCAAAAGCTCTAGCAGGTGCTTATATTAATGATGGCTTAAATTCAGATTTATCCACCAAATATAACACAACCCAAGCTGTAAAGGCCATGACCAAGAACTGCGCTATAGATAAGGTAAAACTTATCATGCAGGCAGGCGCGTTCCATAACATGAATGATGCCATATTAAAATTTGTCGATAGTTGCACAGATGCAACCGGACAAACTAATACTGTCCTTTATTACCAAAATTTCTCTCCTCGCGCTGCAGAGGTAATTATTGAGGCCAACAATACTACAGAGGCAGCTACAATAACAACAATAGAGAACGAGGTCACTATAGAGGTAACCATAGAGGCCGTGGCAACTCGAATCGAGGCCACAACAATAACAACAACAATATTAGAGTATCCCAAAGTAACTCGGAATAACAGGATGCACCCTTAAGATAAAGATATTAAAAGGAACCAAAATTCATATTCTCAATCTCATCAAAAGTATATTTATAACCGTTAAAAACGAAAATACAAGCAGCAAGCTCACTCTTTTAATCGATACAGGCGCAGATATTTCCATTTTAAAATCACGTTCCGATACTTATAACAACATAGACCAATACTGCAGTACACAAATAACAGGAATTGGCGGATGTACAATAAATTCTAATGGAGTTGCCTATGTCGAAATTAGCTCAGACAACTACATTATACCTCATAATTTTCATATCGTGCACGATAAATTTCCTATACCATATGATGGGATTATCGGCATGGATTTCCTCACGATATACAAATGTCTGTTAGATTTATAAGCACCACAAAATTGGTTAATAGCACTAAGCATACAATGCATACACCAAACAGCCTTTTTATCGAAACACGATTATTCGCAACGATCGCACTTGTCGCTCGTTTGCATTTGATATGGATTCAGACGCATGCTAGACATTCTGATCGTTAATTCCCAGTCATAAAACCCTTTAACCTAAAATTATTAAAATAATTATTAATTCATGAAAATATCACTTGCATATTTTTGCAAAGTGCAAACGAGCGACAAGTGCGATCCACCTGATTTCCCATTTCTCAAATTTACGCACCCATTGATAAAAATATCTCTGTCTCACGACAAATACTTGATCGGCTCATTCGCACACATTTGTGGGTGTGTGTATGTGTGTGTGTAGAGCTCGAAATTTAGAAATGCCAAAAACTTCAAATCTTGTCAAATTTGCATCGGGCAGGCAGGCAACCAACACGCACACAAACTCATAAATTCTTCCATCCATATAGAAAAGTGTGAAGTGTGCGTGCTTGGCCGGCCCAAAAAGTTATAATGTGCACATGTCAACGATCAGGTACCCTTACCCTTACAACAAGCATGGAAAATAGCAATTTTGCACATAAACAGGCCAAGCGCTCTAAAAATTTCATACAACTGCTTACTCGAAAGTGTGCGTGTGCACAAGCAGCAAGTCGAAAAAATTGAACATTGTCAATTTTTGGTCTTCTCTTAGAATTCGCTGACAAGCCGACGATCCATTGCCCTTTTAGAAATACGACTTAGATATTGTATTATTTTATACAAAATAGGTCCCCACAGTAAACAAGCAATAAATATAAACATTTAATTTAGGTCAATTAATTTTTTATTAAATAAGTATAGTTCAAATACTTCTCATTTTGCCTAACTGGACGAAGATATACATGATAGAGCATTTGAATGTGTGTGCCTTTTGCTACCACAGGCAAAAAGGGCACACAATTGAAAAAAAAACACAACACAATCATATGTATGTATGTGTGTAGATCTCGGGGTTTTCTGAGAAGCTATGCAGGGAGAAAGAGATGCACACAAGTGCGCAAAGGAATGACTGAGTGCGAGGCACATATGTACTTGGGCTGTAGGATTCAAAACTAACATACATTTATTAAGAAAATGCAGCAGCCGCAGCGACGTCGTGCGCTTAGCGAGATGCGGCTTCATACTGAACGTTCGGCTTTCAGGGCGTTCTGCTGTCACTCTCAGCAGTCTTACTCTATCTGGGCACACTAAAATGTTCTCAGACACCCTTGGGGTTCCCTCGTTGCGAATAATCGTGTTTCGATAAAAACGCTGTTTGGTGTATCTATGTATTGTATGGTTAGTGTTAATAGTCAGACCCACATCCATATACCAATTATGCATACATGCGGATCCAATTCCAGTCTACTACCAGCCCGGTCCGAAGTGGTTAGACAAATTAAAATAAAATCAATTGACGAAAAACAAGTTTTCTTACAAAATCAAAAAAATTAAATAAATGGTATATATATTGGCGCGTGTATTACAGATTCAACAAACACTTACATTCGACTATTAAACACCACAAATACCAATGAAATAGTAGACTTTGAAAATATTTTCTATGAACCTATCAGTAAATACAAGATTCTACACTCACATACTGTAGAAAGACAAAATGAAGAATTAGAAAAATTACAAAAAAATTTTCCCCAACAATTTGCTAAACTATTAAATAAACTTTGCACTGAATATAGTGACATTTTCGGACTAGAATCAGAAACAATCTCTACAAATAACTTTTATAAACCAAAGTTGAGATTAAAAGACGAGGTGGCTGTGTACATAAAAAATTATAGAATTCCACATACACATAAACAAGAAATTAAATCTGAATTAGATAAATTAATACGTGGAAAAATCGTAAAAACAATCTGTATCTGAATATAACAGCTGACTCCTGCTGATACCTAAGAAACCTTCACCAGGCTCGACTGAAAAAAGATGGCGACTAGTAGTAGATTATCGCCAGATTAATAAAAAAATAATAGCGGATAAGTTCCCACTTCCAAGAATAGAAGATGTTCTTGATCAACTAGGACGAGCAAAATATTTTTCATGTCTCAACCTAATGTCTGGATTCCATTAGATTGAACTTCAAAAAGATTCTCGAAATATAACGTATTTTTCCACGAGCAATGGCACCTACCGTTTCACGCGATTACCATTCGGATTAAAAAAAAGCTCCAAACTCATTCCAAAGAATGATGACAATATCATTTTCAGGTCTTGAACCTTCTCAAGCTTTCGGAAAAACACATGATTAACAACCTTAAAAATGTTTTTGAGGTGTGTCGGAAATACAACCTTAAGCTACATCCAGAGAAATGCCCATTTTTCATGCACGAAGTAACTTTTCTAGGTTACAAGTGTACTGACAAGGGTATTTTACCAGATGACAAAAAATACAAAAAATAATCATTGATAAATATGCAGCCCCAACGGACGCAGATAGCGCTAGAAGATTTGTTGCATTTTGCAATTATTATAGATGTTTCATTAAAAACTTCTCGGATTATTCTCGCCACATAACACGTTTATGCAAAAAGAATGTTAAATTCGAATGGACAGCTAAATGTCATTCAGCTTTTGAATATCTAAAAAGAGAATTAATTAAGACATCATTGCTACAATACCCCGATTTCAGCAAAGAATTTTGCATTACTGCCGACGCAAGTAAACAAGCGTGTGGAGTAGTTCTTACACAATGGTATATATCTACCAGTAGCATACGCCTCAAGAACCTTCACAAAAGGTGATAGCGCAAAATCAACAACAGAGCAAGGTTAGCAGCAATCCACTGGGCAATAAAACATTTTCGTCCATACATTTATGGAAAACATTTCATAGCAAAAACAGATCACAGACCGTTAACTTATTTATTCTCAATGGTAAACCTAAGCTCAAAACTAACACAAATGAGATTAGAACTGGAAGAATATGAATTGACAGAAGTGTATCTTAAGGGTAGGGATATTTATGTAGCGGATGCGTAATCAAGAATAACCATTCAAGAACTCAAAGACTTACAAGTTAAAGTCCTGAAAGTCACTACCAGGCACCAAAGTAAACAGAAAAACTCCTGCGCAGGAAAAGATCAAGTAGATTTGCCTAGGCAAACTCTTGACAACGCTTCAAAGCCCAACGTATATGAAGTCATTTGTAATGATGTGCGAAAAGTAGTAGCCTTGCTGATATTAAATAATATATGTTTCTTTAAACATGGAACAAAAATTATTCCAAGAATTGATTTTAGCGATCTGTACACCAATTGAACATTTGAATTAGGTCAGGTCAAAGGCTTGAAAAAGATGCCAGACCACATGAGATCAGCAAACTCAAACTGGCACCGAGCGAAAAGATATTTAGTTTCTTTATTTATTACACGAGTTGATTAGCATTCATGTGTTACAATTAGTAGTAGTTATCTAGTTTTATTTTTCATTTGTAGTGTAGTGTTTTGGATCGCCTGCAAGGTGTGTCTTGTTTCACGACTTAAATGCTAAAAATCTGTATACCACAGCCTCTAAGACGTAAACGCAAAACTAAAATAATTAAGATTGAGTTTTTCTTTAAATTCCAATCAAGGGGGAGGGTGTCTCTGTGTGTGTCTCTGTCTGTCTGATATTGTGTGTGAGCGTGTGTGTGTATCTGCCTGTCTGATATTGTGTGTGTGCGTGTGTATCGTGTGAGCACAGAACCATGAGATTGAAAACGAAAATGAAACGTTTTATTCTAAGTTCAAAATTAAGATGCGCCGGCCAACTTGTCCTACACGCATTTTTATCAATAATAAAGAAATTATACAAAAAAGAAAGGGCAGCTAGCTTAGTTAATGATAATGTTGGTACCCTGTTTTTTTTTGTTTTTATACCCTTGCAGAGGGTATTATAATTTTGTCGTGAAATGTGTAACGCATAGAAGGAGACATCTCCGACCCCATAAAGTATATATATTCTTGATCAGCATCAACAGTCGAGTCGATATAGCCATGTCCGTCTGTCCGTCTGTCCGGCTGTCTGTTTCTATGCGAACTAGTCTCTCAGTTTTAAAGCTATCTTAATGAAACTTTGCAGAAGTCCCTTTTTCTGTTGCACGGTCGAAAATTAAGTTTTTGTATGAAAAAATATTTTGTTTTTCAAGATATCTTGACCAAACTCGGCATTTATTAGTTTTTCTAAGCTCCTCATATATATGCTAAATCCTATTAAGATCGGACCACTATATCATATAGCTGCCATAGGAACGATCGGTCGAAAATTAAGATTTTGTATGGAAAAACATTTTGTTTTTCAAGATATCTTGACCAAACTCGGCATTTATTAGTTTTACTAAGCTCCTCATATATATGCAAAATCCTTTTAAGATCGGACCACTATATCATATAGCTGCCATAGGAACGATCGGTCGAAAACTAGGTTTTTGATTAAAAGCCTTTTTTGTTTATCAAGATACCTTCACCAAGCTCGGCATTAACCATTTTCTCGGCATTAAAAGGTTGTAAGGGTATTAGATCTTCGGCGTGCCGAAGATAGCCTTTCTTCCTTGTTTAAATTTATTTTTATTACTGCTAAAACAAACAAGCTCGTTACGCGAGCTGCATTTGGTGTTGGTAAAAGAGGGTTCTGGGTATCCCCTTAGCTCCCAACTAGAGCCTCTTATTTTGTCCTTATACATATTTATTTTGATTAGCGGATTGAGTAGCACTACTCTCATTCCTCTGGATGTAGCTTAAGGTTGTGCTTCCGACACATTTTAAAAATATTTGCTAGGTTTTAAATTATGTGTTTTTCGGAACAACAATTGACTCTTAAGTCATAAATATTTAAAAATGCTTGAAACGTTTCAAGACCTGAAAATTCTATTGTCAACCTTCAGTGGAAGGAATTTCGAGGTTTTCGTAATCCGTAAGGTAATTGCGGAACCATTGCTCGTCAAGCAACATTCACATTCACACGTTCACATTCCTTTTATTGATTCGCCGGCTAGACAAGGATCAATCGAGGTGAGTAAGACCTCGATAAATGGAAGAGTCGGTTAACAGAATAATATATGTTTAAACTCGCACTAACTAATTTCGGTTAGTTTTCGAACACACTGTCGGACAACGTGAAGACATGCATACGGTGGACAGCCATTAAGGTCAACCCTAATGGGGCCCTCCCCACCATGAGTTGGCCATAAATGCATCTGTCAACTCCCAAATCCTGACGGCCACCCGCGTTACACCCTTATCTCACCCACCATTAGTTGAACATTTCACTATTGCTCACACAAAGACATTTAATAAATTAACAATTAACATATTTCACAATTTTTATAATAATCTGCCTTTGTAGGGCAGACGCGAAAACGTCTTGACGACACTAACACCTAAGACGAATAAATAAATTTAATTTTATCATAAATGAAAATTATGCGCGTGGGGTCAACCTATAAATATTATCGCTGTCTTATAATTTATAATAAATAATAAGAATAATTATGATAATAATAATTAAATTTATATTATATTACTACAAAACTGGTGGCTCCGATAGTTGTGTACCCCTCGAATCTATCGTTATATATCCTTCAATCGACAATCCAAAACACATCTTACTGTTTTTTGTGATATATATTTTTTGAATTGTATTGCTGTCCGTTACACCACACTACTTATGGGCTTTGACGGCGGCCAAGCTTTTCTTTTTTGTTACACTATAATTAGGCTGTGCTTCACGCATTTTGGATGAAAAGAAAGCAATCGGCCTATCCCCTCCAGTATTGACCCTCTAAAAAAACGCCGCTCATATTCCGAATTGGCTTGCGTATAAAAGTGCTTACGGAAATCAGGATGCGACAGTACGGGTGCACATTTCAGTGCCTTTTTGAGCTCCTGGAAAGCCTTTATCGCTTGCGGTCAAAACCAGCTTATTGTTCGCTTTCAAGCAGTCTGTTAGTGGTGCAGTCAGTCAGTCAGTCCAGAAAAGTCTCGGATGGATCTCCTGTACCATTCCGCTGTGCTTCGTCGTTGCCTGGTGCCATCTCCGATTATATACCCCAAATAACGCAGATATTTGGATATTTGGATATTTGTAAGCCAACGGTCAAGTCATCCAAGTAAGTGAACGATTGCGCAAGCGTTGAGGAATCACCTTGTCCATCAATCGGATCAATCTCTGAGCTGCGTTGCATAGCCATAGTGACATCATTCTAAATTGATAGAGAGGTCTGCCGAGTATGGTGAATGCTGTGAGTTCGCGGATATTGGGGTCCAGCTCTTCCTGCCAAAATGTATGCTTAAAATCCATGCTGCTTATGAAGATGGGGTCATCAACTCTACAAAATATGGACTCGATATTCTGCAACGGGTAAGCGTTTTTATTTTTTGATTATGGTAAATGATATTTAATGGTCAGATTATTTAACTTGCGCGCATCCAGACTCAGTCTATTCTTCCGAGGCTTCGTGACAAGCGTCATTCGATTGTTCCACGGACTCTCGCTCGGCTCGATGACTCCCAGTCTGAACATTTCGTCCACTTCAGCAAACAATGGCTGCTGCACTGCTGGAAATACTAGGTAGAATCGTTCCTTGCACTGCGCCATCCACTAGTTGAAATGTATGTGTTTTTAGGTTGGTATGCCCCAATTCTCGAGATTCGTAATCCAAGAAATCTTCTCTTGCCTCTTTCGGCAGATGTTGTTGCTCCTCATTCAGATCATGGGCTACTATCACTTGGCCTTTGGTCGTGAACTCCGAATCGACATACCCCACCTCCTCGATTTCTAAAATTTCCGGTGCCAATCCGAATTTTCGAAATAAGTCCACTCCGAGATACAGTGGCTGCTTAAGAGATGGGAATAAATTGCACTTATTGGTGAGTCTGGCCGTTGTACGATATTTTGGCATAAACACGACCCAGAATGTGATGTTGCGTTCCTTCAGCTGATTGGACTGTCGATCGGACCCGGTGAATTTCTAATTCCAGTTCTTTTATCAATTGCAAGCAATCTTCTCCTAGCAAATTGACGTGTGCACCCGTATGATTGGAGCATGACTCCTCCGCTTGCGTCAGGCTCCTCTGGTTGTTTTCCGCCTGACACTTCAGACATTTGAGAAGTACAGCACCTGGAAGACCACATTTATAGAAAAAAAATGTTTCTGGTCTTTGATTCGCACTCCCAAAATGTGTGTCCTTTTTGGGCACAGTTTCAACACGTGAGCTTATCGCTGCCTCCCTCGCGCAGCCTATACAAAGCCTCTACTCGCTCCTCTCGCTGCACTTCTTCGCACCACATGCTTCCACACTATGTTAGTTAAAGAGGTTAGGTTGAACACCGGTTATGTCAAATGTCCGAGGTTAGGATTAATAAGAAACGAAAAAAAATAGTTAACCGACTTTCTTAGTTAACCTTGTTTTATTCACATTCATTGTTTCTTACTTATTAGGCAAAACACTACTCCGTTTCCCTATGTAAAGGCCCTGCCGCACTGCCTGGACCCCTAGCCCTCCGCTACCCAATAAGGGCTACGTTCTTCACTTTATCTTCCTTGACACACGTCTACAAGCTCCGATCGTCACCACAAAAGTGTCGACACGCTTACCTTAGTGGCCTTACAATGCAAAACAACAAAAATAATTGATATTCTTATTTTCCTTGGCACATCCGTGAACGGCAGCAGGTTTCCACATCGGATTCTTCAAAATTTGGAATTTTTCTCGTATCTCTTTGTATATCTTACGGTTGACCTTCCAGCCGTGGCATAAAACAGGTGAGGCTTTAGGTTCCTCCCCGCGGTCCGTACAGCTGTCAACGGACAGATTTTACAAAAATGCACGACTATTGAAATTTACTTTTGGGTACTCGACTTCACTCGCTATCTTAACTTCCAATTGCCGTTTGTTGCGATCCGACTTTTCATTTACATCCATTTAAACGATTTGCCGGCTAGACAGGGATCAACCAGGGGTGAGTAAGACCTCGGTAAATGGAAGACTCGGCTACCAAAATAATATTTATTATACCCTTGCAGAGGGTATTATAATTTTGTCGTGAAATGTGTAACGCATAGAAGAAGACATCTCCGACCCCATAAAGTATATATATTCTTGATCAACATCAACATCAATCATATAGCCATGTCCGTCTGTCCGGCTGTCTGTTTCTATGCGAACTAGTCTCTCAGTTTTAAAGCTATCCTTATGAAACTTTGCAGAAGTCCCGTTTTCTGTTGCACGCAGCACATATGTCAAAACCAGCTGGATCGGACCACTATATTATATAGCTGCCATAGGAACGATCGGTCGAAAATTAAGCTTTTGTATGAAAAAACATTTTGTTTTTCAAGATATCTTGACCAAACTCGGCATTTATTAGTTTTACTAAGCTCCTCATATATATGCAAAATCCTATTAAGACCGGACCACTATATCATATAGCTGTCATAGGAACGATCAGTCGAAAATTAAGTTTTTGTATGAAAAAACAATTTTTTTTCAAGATATCTTGACCAAACTCGGCATTTATTAGTTTTACTAAGCTCCTCATATATATGCAAAATCCTATTAAGATCTGACCACTATATCATATAGCTGCCATAGGAACGATCGGTCAAAAATTAAGATTTTGTATGAAAAAACATTTTGTTTTTCAAGATATCTTGACCAAACTCGGCATTTATTAGTTTTACTAAGTTCCTCATATATATGCAAAATACTATTAAGATCGGACAACCATATCATATAGCTGCCATAGGAACGATCGGTCGAAAATTAAGTTTTTGTATAAGAAAACATTTTGTTTTTCAAGATATCTTGACCAAACTCGGCATTTCAAAATTTCACTATGCTCCCTTCATTTTTGCAAAATCGTAATTACATCGGACTATTATACCATATATCTGCCATAGGAGCGGTCGGTCGAAAACTAGGTTTTTGATTAAAAGCCTTTCTTGTTTATCAAGATACCTTCACCAAACTCGGCGCTAACCATTTTCTCGGCATTAAAAGGTTGCAAGGGTATTAGATCTTCGGCGTGCCGAAGATAGCCTTTCTTTCTTGTTTAAACTCGGATTAACGAATTTCGGTTGGTTTTCGAACACACTGGTGATGACATGCATACGGTGGACAGCTATTAAGGTCCATCCAAACGAAGTCCTCCTCACCATAAGTTAGCCATAAATGTACCTGTCAACTCCCAAATCCTGACGGGCACCTGCCTACACCCTTATCTCACCATAACTTCTTACTCGAACATTTCACTATTGCTCACACAAAGACATTTAATAAATTAAAACTTAATATATTTCACAACTTTTATAATAATCTGTCTTTGTAGGGCAGACGCGAAATTAATTTAAGTTTATCATTAATGAAAATTATGATTAGTAAATTATAGCAAGTTACCGGTAACGTCTGCGAGTAGCCACTACCTATAAATAATAGAAGTAATTAGGATAATAATAATTAAATTAATATGTAATCATGCCCATTTAATATTAATTAATCGACTGCTATTTTTTTAATTTTTTGATCAATTTCGATAAGGTGAATTTTGTTACTCACCGAGGTAGTTAACACGTTTTGGTTTGTATTCGTTCTAGTTCTATGCCACTCATGTCGCACGTTTGACGACTGCTACCCTAGGTTAGTGAAAAATAAGTCTATTGCTGCCTAAGGTGGGGGTAATATATAGATTTAAACACAGTATAATTTGACTTACTTATAAAGCTTTATATATACCAAAATAGAGGCTGCTTATTCGTATGAATAACACTTTTGCCTATAAACAGGCAAATTATTATCTAAATAATTTTTAACATAAATATTTAACAACGCTGACCAAAAATTATAATCTATTTTATTTTTTATTCAATGTACCTTTTGAAAATCGTAAAATGGAGAAGCATCTCCGATCCCATAAAGTTCATATGTTCTGAGTTTGCTTCAATAGTCAAGTCGATTCAGCCATGTCCGTCTGACCGAATGGCCGTCCGTATTGCATTGATTTCAGAACCTATCAGAAATCTAGAGAGCTATTCGACCACACTCGACTAGAGCAGGCTAACTTGTCTGTATATAGATTATTGACAAATTCGTTGCTTATATTCGCTTAGCTTAGCTTACATCTTAAGCTAAATACTGTGAAACAGGAAATATTTGAAACATTTTTTTTTTTTACCAAGTTCTGCCGACATCAATTTTTGAAATTCCGCATTTTTCCTATTTTTCTTACAAGACATCTTTTAAATGTGACCAGATGATGTTGATCATATTTAAATTGGTAGCTGATGATTTTGATTAAATTAGTTTCGAAAACAAAAACGCTTTTCATTCAACGATTGATTTTTGGCCTCGCCCATGAACACAAGAAAATGTGGACTAGGTTGCGCTATCCGGAATGTAGTCACTTTCACAAAAAACCATACTTTCGTAACAAACTCTCTTACACCAACGGTTACAACAAACGAGGTCATTGGCTATTGTTTGCTAAATAGATAAAAAATATGCTGGAGCCATTCCCCTTGGACAATTACTGTGCATATAATTATAGTGTCGCGCTAACGTATGTAGCAGGCAGAAGAAAGCAGCTTCGAACCTATACTTATTACTCTGCCGTCTGTCTGCTTGTATATGTGAACATGTCGATTTCGGGACCTCAGAGCTAGAAACTTGGACCTAGTGCCCACGCAGTAAGAGTTTGTTTTCGATAATCGATAACTTCCTCCGTCTCCATGCTATGGGTGAATAACCATATCGATTTTTTTTTTGCGTATATCTCTTGAGTCTTAAAAGGCAATGTCTGCCAATTTGATATGCACCTTCTTGATTAAAAACATAAATAATATTAATTTTATTTTTGGATAACGTTTCTTTTCCACATAATCAAATAAATAAAATAGCAATGGTCAGCATTGCGTGGGCATTGCAAAAGGCACTCCTGAAGCACAAGCAAGCACAAAAAGCAACGCTCAATTAAAAGGCGCCCAGCATAGATATAATTTATACCCGCAGCTATTGGAATTTCGACGAAATTCAAATAATTAATAATGTTACAAAGAATTAATTTTTATTAATATTAACAACTTGTGTTGTTAGCAATACACCGTCGTCGTCTTCCAACTATTGAAATTCCTCACTATTTGCGAGTGCAATAAAGGCAACAGTTACCAAATTATTTCATTATTTATTGTATTATTTATATAAATATTTAATACCTTTATATATGCAGCTTAGTACACTATGTATGGCTGCCAGTTTTAAACATGTTAGATTTTAACTGTTTGTTGTTTTGTTGCACTGGGAACATCAGTTTCACATCTCCAATAAATTTCATTCATTCCGCGAAAATTTACTCAGTGTGCATTGCATGTAATGCGATTTTTTTTTTTTGTAATCATAGAATGACTTTAATATGCTCAACCATCAATTAGATTTCAGGAATCGCCTGACCACAATCTGCCTTTAATTTGCGTTCATATCCTGACAATCTTGGATGTAGTTGCAAAAGCTGTGTCAATGGGAACACACTATTAGAATGATCGATGTACACGAAGATATCGACCATGTAACTAGTGGATGTACAAATTATTAACCATCACTAATTTATTTCACACGTTTGCGTTCTGGAAAAATGGATTTTCCTAAGGCAGTAAGTTCATGTATAAAATATTTAATAGAATTCTTACAATTTTTGTTTTAGTTATCGAGTGCCCTTCGCGATTTGCCCAACAGAGTGCTAAATGTTTCAGTGGAGGAACGATATTTCCTGTTTCAAAATGTCTGTGCAGTACTTAACAATCCCGGTAAGTGTGAACTGATCTACTTTCATACATACATAAATCATAGTCAAGGACAGGTAAATTCCAATAAATAAACAACCAAGGGATAACTCAATTGTGCGATATTGAGTGTTTTATTTATAAGATGGTGCGAAATGATGTGAACTAAGACTAGGCGCATATAAATTCCTTTTCTCCATCTGAGCTTCAAATTTATTTGTTAACAATTATATTTTGCGGTCTTTGTTTGTTTTGGTCATGGAGCCCGAGTGACTCATTGGACCCTTGCGCTAAGATCGCTTTTATACTATGCTACTAGTTTTTTTCGTATGCCTATAAGCGGCCGAGTGGCAGTCTCTTAGCCCTGATTGTCATGTTTAATATTTTTTAAATTTGTTGTTCCGCCGCTGGCCACCTCTGTGCGCTTATCAACCTTTTTTTAACTAAGTTAATATTTGTACAAACAGTGATTCTATACTTACTTATTTTTGTAAAGCCGAAGTCGTTAATCTATTGGGTAAATTCGGTAATAGGTGAAAAGGGAGGATATGTGCTTGTGCAAATATATGTAACAGACAAAGAGAAGCATTTCCGACCCCATAAATGTATTTATTCGTGATCAGCATCCATAGCCGAGACTAGCCATGTCCGTCTGCCCGTGTGTATAAAGTCCTCGTAGTACCACTAACCATACAATGCATAGATACACCAAACAGCCTTTTTATCGAAACACGATATTTCGCAACGAGGGAACCCCAAGGGTACCTGTGACTATATTAGTGTGCCCAGATAGAGTAAGACTGCTCAGAGTGGCAGCCGAAGCCTTGAAAGCCGAACGTTCAGTATGAAGCCGCATCTCGCTCAGCGCACGACGTCGCTGCGGCTGAGCATTTTCTTAATATACAGTTGCGAACTTAATAATAGCACCACTGCAACACATTTTGTTCTTGATAAAAAAAATGCGATTACTGTTCCGATTTTTTTAAAACTATATTTTTTTTATATTGTTTAGTGTTCCCCATAAACAAAAACAGTGTTACCGGTATTCAAATTCCTGTCAATTTTTTATTTTTGGTGATTTTATCAAAAAAGTCCCCAAAACTGCCGAACCAAAAATAGCACCATTAGCCTTTTTCTTAGTGAATCCGTGTTATATCGCAAAACTGAATAAAATATCATTGTTTCTTTCATAAAAGTTAATAATAGTCAGTACGATGGGACGTGGAAAGCACTTCACTGCAGAGAAGCGTGATCTTATCAAAAAATTGATATTGGACGGAAGAACTTACAGAGAAGTTGGTCAATTTGTAGAATTATTTAATAAAATGAATTAAATCGCCTTAAACTATCAAAAAAATACTAAAACACGCGGACGATAGCGATCTATGACCCCTCATCATGTCAAAAGACTGGTTCGTCTGAACACAAAGGATCCCTTTAAGCCTGCTACCGAGCTTAAAAAAGAGCGTAACCTTAATGTGACGGACCAAACACTTCGTACGTATCCTAGGCAACATTATCTAAAAGTCTGCAGCCCAAGATAGTTACCACTTTTAATCGCGAGACCTATTACTAAGCGCATGAACTTTGCAGGGATCATGCAAATTGGGCATGCCAACGATAGTGGGATATTTTATGGTCAGATGAGTCCAAAGTGGTTATGTTTGGTGGAAAAGGATCTCGATCATACGTTAGACGTCCAAGGAACACAGAATACAAACCCCAGTACACCACAAAAACCATTTAGCATGGAGGGTGTAGGGTAATGGTTTGGGCCTGCTTCTCGTACTATTGCGTAGGTCCAATACCTGGGATAAAATCCATCATGGATCAGCACTCGTATGTGAATATCATGGAGACAGTTATGGTAGCCTTTGCAGACTACTAAATGCCCCTCGTACGGGTCTTCCAACAGGACAATGACTCCAAACACACCAGCATGAAAGCAAAGGAATGGTTCAGGGCAAACTCTGGGAACGTTTTGTAGTGGACTGCTCAGTCGCCTGACCCTAATCCCATCGAAAATTGTGGTCCGACGTCAAGAAGGCAGTTGCTGCTTTCAAACCAACCAATATCGGAATGCAAAATTCGCATAAAACGATGCCAGGACTCAGTTGATACCATGCCAAGTCGCTGTGCAGCTGTTATTGCCAATAAAGGACACTGTACTAAATATTAAATGACAAATATAGATTTAGTAATAATAGTTCAAAATTGTTTTCTTATGAATTCCTTCCGTATTGGCAATTTTTTTCCATTTAAAATCAATTTTTTTAAATAGGTGCTATTATTTGGTTCGCCTAATTTTATCTCTTTTTACAAAGTTCCTTCCATAACTTAAAAACGTTATCCAATAGGCCAATTTTCTTTTTATTCCCATGTTTGGAAGAGTCCACCATTTCTAAAAATGTGGTTCGAGTTTCCTTAATGTTAAAAATGTGGGTGTGGTAACTATTTAAAAATTGCTTGTGGTGGCGGTGCTATTATTTAGTTCGCAGCTGTATGTATGTTAGTTTTAAATCCTACATCACAAATACATATATGTATACGTATGTCCCTCGCACTCACTCATTGCTTTGCGCACTCGTGTGCATCTCTTTCTGCCTGCATAGCTTCTCACAAAACCCCGAAATCCACACACATACATACATATGTTTGTGTTGTGTTGAATTGCGCATAAGTAGATCAGAGCGTTTGTCGCGAGCCAGGGGTTTTTCTTCAATTTTGTGCCCTTTTTGCTCTATCATTTATTTCTTCGTCCAGTTAGGCAAATGAGAAGAATTTGATCTATATGTATTTAATAAACAATTAATTTATCTAAATTTTTTCATTGACTGTTCACCCATTTGTGCACTTTGCGGCCGCAAGCCCACCGCAGGCATGCCAAAGTAAACAAAGACCGTGCCCATCTTCCAAATTTACGCAAAAAAAAAAAAATCTCTGTCTCCCGAAAAATATTTGATCGGCTCATTCGCACACATTTGTGGGTGAATATGTGTGTGTAGCTCGTCCTGGCCCGTGGCACGTTTGTTACAGAATCAATGATCTCAAAAAGCTTTGGAAATGATTTTGAAACTGATCGGACGGTAAACAAACAAGTTTCATCCAAACGCTTTCCGCCCATTTACCACTGTTGCAAGTGGAATTTCCCTAATCGCTGAAACATGTATTTATTAAGTTCTTATGTAGAGCTTTGAGAATAACTTTAAAGCAAATCGGACTAAACTTAAAAATGCACCAAAAAAATCTTAGATTCGCACTTTTTCCGAGCATGCTTTGATTCTGCGAAAACTGTGAATGACGTCTCAAATGATTTTTCATATAGATCCTTGGAAATGAAGACCCATATTTATACCAAGGAGGGATAGATTTCCCAATAATTGCGAAACACCCCTCACATGAATTTGAACAAAGAACTTTGAAATTAAGATTGAGGCCGATCGGATGGTAAACTAAAAAGTTTTATACAAACGTTTTTCGCGATTTTTCCATACTTGCGGGTGGAATTTCCCGAAACCCATTCTTAACGTGCACCTTCATCACTTAAGGTAGCTACAGTAAAAATTTCAGCTTCCTAGCTCTGACGGTTTGTGCTGTTCGTTGATTACCAATCAGGCAGTCGGTCAGTCAGGACAAACAGTTTTATATATAGAGATATATATGCCACACATTTTCTTTAATAAGTTGTGTTAACCAATATTGACGAAATTTTCAGCAGTAGATCATATTGTGCTTTAGAATATTCGTATATTTATAAAAATACAACAGCAATAAGACGATCGTTATATAAAACTTTTTTTGCTTATCAACATATCTTGACCAAACTATGCTACATTTATACAATATCTTATTTACATCGGACCACTATATCATATGGCATATGAACGATCGCTCGAAAAGTAGATTCTTGTACAAATACCTTATTTTTTTCTAGATATTAACCATACTCGGCATTAACTATTTTCACAGCGCTTCTTAGATACAGGCAAAGTGGCATTGTGAAAAGGTTGGGTCTGCAAGGGTATTAAATCTTCGGCGTGTCGAAGATGACCCTTCATTCTCGTTTTTTCTTTATTAATAATATATTTTGTAATAAATTTGCCTACTAAGATATTGCCGTCAAAATTAAAGTCAGTTTTGAATACCTACTCTCGTTCGCCACAGCATAAAAATCAAAAACAAACCTATGTTTTGCAGGTATTTATTATGCCTTAAAAAAATGAAAGAGCAAAAACAATTTAATATTTTTAAGAGATTGATTCTCGACCGAGTATGGGTTAACCTCTGAAATTTAATACACTCTGGTACACAACTTAAACGCACACCTCTTTTTTGATTAGTTATTTTAAGGATTGGGCGAGCGAAAAACTACAAATGAGGAATGAAAGAGAATGAAAGAAAATCATAAAAAGTGCAACCTCATTGGGTTGCTAGCATTATTTACTATGGGTCGCTTATCTCGGTCAGAAACTTTTGATTTTGGGCCTCCCATCTTCTGTATGTGTTATATTCTTTAGGGCTCTTCAAAGGTGTTCTTGGTCTTCTCGACATTGTGGGCGATATTCCATCGTGAGGCATAGCAGTCGAATACCTCCAAGTACACTTAAACATACCAGGAGGTGGTTTTGTTGCTGTCAATGTCTTTTGGATTTCTAAAATGGGAATATCTGCTCAGTGATCGCTGCGAGCCCTGCCCCTTTGTGGAGCAGAGGCATGAACTTAAAAAATAAACCATCATGCCATGCGCGGCCAAACGCGTAGAAAACAGCGGTCCTATTCTTCTCTAAATTTCTAGGGATATGACTAACATCACAATGGATTTGTTCAACCGAATAATGGCGTTTTCAAAACCCAATGTTGTGTTTTGGTACCGCGTTGTCAAGAGCGTCTATTATCAACACCAGAGATAGCTTTTTTGAAACTTAAAAGGTGCAAACATTAAATACCTCATTGTGAAGCTGCATGACCATATCGTCAGGTAGCGTTTTTGTCACCCTGCAGTCAACTGCGTTTAACCAAGGCGATTTGCAGTGCTTTTACATATTTATTTTACACTCGCACTTCGTTCCACAGGCCGGATAATACAGGGAGGTCCAAAACTTAGTCCAGACCTGTAAATTGTGGAACACTCTTCCTGGCTAATGTGTCTCCAAATCCTCTGCAATTACTTCAGAAAACTCAACGACCGATCGGGCCCACGGCCCATCACTGTAGCACAGAAGAGACTGTCGCTTGAACTCAAATCTGTGCTTCATGTCCATATCAATGGCACTGAGCATTACATGAAGTCGCTTGTGCTCTACTAGAACAACATCGTTCCGTCTGCGTCCTCATGGCCCACCCCATTTTCGAATCAACCTTTCACGACAACTCTATGGAGTATACATGTACATGCACAACAGTCGATGCCATGTTCGTCTGATTGTATTATCGAGTTAATCTGAGACCCTTTTGGAGATAGGGACTTCTTGTGAAGAAAACATTCGAGTTTAATTTATGTGTAATGTGCCTGTTATGGGATGGAATCCTTAAATATTCACATATAATAGGCGTACACCAAACGCTCTGCTGTCTTAAGCAGTAAAGAGAATAGACTAATTGAACAGTCGAATTTGGGTGGATCCGAACGATCAACCACATTGACTGCCCTAGAGCTTGCAATGTGTTCCAAGTGAAGTTCTAAAGGAGTGCAATATAATTTGACGACTGTGTAAGAAAAGACCTGGGGAGATATGGTCGAACCCAGAACTGTAAAGGGTGCGAACGATAGAATAGTCCATCTGACCTATGGGTCAAAATTACACCCACGTTTGTCGGGTAATGCAACGGTTCTGACGTCGGAAGATTATTGGTATCGATGACAAAAAATAGGGGAAAACTTAAAGCAATAATCCATGTTATTTTTCCGTCCGTCCTGTGTATATGTTACTTTTGACGTGTTCAGTAGGCCAACATCATTGTCGTCAAAGTTGCCCGAATAGTTAGCAGAGGCGTGAGTGTTGTGGTGAGACAATTTCCCAGAAAAAAGTTGGATGATGACTCACCATAGTGCACACGGAAACGGCAGTGCGAGACGTATAGCCCGATGGGTCACGACATGAGTCGCGAAGTATGAAATAGAATACAAACTACGTCTTCTCTATAATACTTTTATAATCATTACAGAGGACCCCGAACGGTTCATGCAAGGCATAGTTAGTTGAACAAAATTAAAGCAATAAAGGTATACGTGTTAGTCTAGAAGGGATAGAGAAATTTACTTGGCTAGTCAACCCAGAAGAGTCGATTTCACCCGTAATTACCAAGCATGGTTCAACGATCATTTAAAGATGGTTGATAAATCATCAGAAGTCAACTAGAGTATGACGGTAACCGCACTATAATCATATCATATCACATAATCATTGTTTCTATACAAATCCAATTCTGTCTTGAATACAATATTGTGGTGAGTAGGTAGAATAGGTCATACCTAGGAAATTGTATGGTCCTTTGTCAAATTAAATTAGAACCTTTTATACAAAATTCTTTGAGTATTTCTAATAAATATAATTTAATTTACATACTGGTTTTTCATTTTAGGTGTAAATTCAACTATCATTCGAGGTATATGTAAAGTGATAGGAACAACGATATCTAAGTACAAGGATGCTCCATCTCAGCTACTAGTTCGGAAGCTAATTTGTGATCTAACAACGTCTCATCATGATTTAACTATAGAGCATATGCTAAGTGTAATTAAAACACTTTTGCTAAAAGAGTTACCATTGTTACCTGCTCATAAATCTTGTAGATCGGCTGTTGTAGCCTTAGGATGGATTTGTTTACTTTTAAAAAATACAAACCGAGACTCAAATATTTATAAAACAGAAAAGTTTAGGTTATTTGAATATCAGTCAAAATTATATCAAACAAGTTTACTAGCTCAAAATACACGTGTTACAGAAGCAGCTACAAAAATAATATATGATTTATGGGAGAATAATAATATCTTTGATGATACAATGGCAACAATTTTTGAAATGGATGCAACTACTAGCGTTACGGTATTGATAATGACGATGATACGATTTGAAACCGAACACAACCAATTCAATATACTGAAAATACATAAGATAAAAGCTATAGAATACTTTGTAAAAAGTATGATATTGTGCAAGTCCAAACCGGAAAACGTTTTTATAACTGCTTGTCAACCATTATTATCCAAAATTGATAATTCTGAATTTACGTTATACATTTATAATGATTTACAAAAGTCAATGTTACGCAGTCCTGAAAATACTTTGGAAAGCGTTGGATTAATTTTTAATATAATTAATATTGACTGTAGCATATACGCCTGTCAAATCGGAGCGGTTTTAATTAAAAATTTATACAGCAAAGGAGAAATTGCTCGCCGTGAATCTGTACAGTCCTTAAAAAGTCTGTCAGAGAAATGCTCAGATGGCAACGTTATACAAAAATTGTTGGAACTAATTTTCTCTATCTTAAATGGATCTGATGGAAAAATAAATGTTGTGGAGTATAGAATTAAATTATTGCAGGTAATTTTATATTCAATTACCTTAACATTTGTTATTAATTTTATCATAAACAGTTTAATCTGTATACGTCTTTTACGCTGCCGCACTTATGCGGTTCAAAAAAGTTAATTGTCTATATTAAACTAATGCAACTTTAGAGGTCAAATATACTTCCAACTGATCAGGACGAAAAGCAGACTGGATGTATCCAAAGTCGTCAATGTCAATCTGAGTCAGATGTGGTAAAAACGTTAATTTTTTAATTTAGATCTGATTGGAGGTTTTAGGCAATTATTTTCAGGGCTTATAGACACTATGTCTCTTGAAGTTAATATTACATTTGCTAGAGTATGCTCTTAGCTAGCTAATATTAACTTCAAGAGACATACTGTCTTTAAACCCTGAAAATAATTGCCTAAAACCTCCAATCAGATCTAAATTAAAATTTTTATCTAAAAAACATTTGCAATAATATTAGAAACTTTTTGGGCTAAATATATTAGGAAATATTTGATCTTAAAATAAGTCGATTATATTATCTCTTTGAAGCAAACATACGATTTTGATGCGCTCCGCTTTTGGTAAACAAATACATTTTCAGAGAATCTATTTGCCTTCTCGGTTATGTTTTATCGGCAGCGCATGCTTGTCGCTTGTGTATTTAAACATATTATTATTGTAAATTTCAAATCTCGTGTAGGTGATTTTTTTTGTGCGCTTGCTTTGTGGGCAAGCGATAGTCTTTAAATAGATAATTGTTCTATACTATGTTATATTTTATATATATATATATTTTAATTTATAGTTTCACTCGACAATACGCTGCCCGACTTTTTTAGATTTCACATCCGATAATGTTCTCTTTATCAAAGCTGTGGTGCCTGTGTCTGTGGACGTTCCCACGAAAAATACTGTTTTTATTTCCAGGATTCCCCTCATTTCACATCGAATGCTGTAAAAGGCTTTTTACAGGCAAAAATTCATGTTCAAGTCATATGTATATCATCCTTCAAAATATATGTTCCACCTTAACTAATTCCAAAAATCAGTTGTAAAGAGTTATTGAAACCATAGCTCAAGAAGACACAGACAAACAGAAAAATCGGTCTGCCAATTTAATACCATGGGAGGTACCTAACTTTAGTTGCTACGTCAAAAAGAAAAAGTTGGCATATTTTGGCTATTGAAGTTTTAGATTAAATCTAAACTTTTACTTTTGTGAAGATTCTCTTTCTTTGAATTTGGTTTGAATCGGTCATCTCAGATTCTTCAATATCTCATTCCAAATGCACCACTTACAGGTGTGATCGACTTTTCCGTTTCGGATGCGGAGTAAATAAGCTGTTGAGACTGCTCTTTTATTGGAGCTCACTGAGCTCGGAGATCGAGCTTGTGGCTGTAAAACTGTCATTTGGCAATTTTTGCGATGTTTTGTCATATTTGCGGAGTCATTTAATGTTTTTATACTACCTAATATGACTACCACAGCCGCGGTGTTATAAGAAATTTTTTAAATCGGGAACTCACTCTTATTTCTTTCAATTTGGGGTTGCCAGATCAAACTTTTCTACGCAATATGTTCTAAATGTATTAAGGTGACTTATTGGGATCACCAAGATAGTCAACTTGGCTGTCTACACTTTCTTATTTTCTTTTTTGCCTATGTGTTATCTCATTCTTGAGTACGAATGTATGCCGATTAATGTGCCGTGCATACTAGGATATTTCACATAAGCTACGACCAACACTTCGTATTGGTTCCTGTACTTTGCGACTCGTGTCGTACATTACAAAACTGCTCCCATAGGTTACCGAAAAAAAGTCCATTGCCGCCTAAATTGAGGGCAATGTATAGTCTAAATTTACAGTGTGACTTTAATTTAAGCTATATATTATGCTCATTATATTTTTAATGTATGCATTTTTCTAAATTGCACAATTTATTCTTGAGCACATTCACTCACATACGTGTTCAATCAACTCTGCCCTAAAATAGACTTGCCCCTTTTTCTATTATTCTATTATTACTGAAAATTTGGTTACACTTGCCAAGAATTATAATCCACTTTATTTTTATTCCCCGAATCTACTGAAATCTACTGTTTAAAAAGGTATATATCAATGAATTTTATTGGTTTTCTGCTAAAGTATGGAAAAAGCAGAAGCAAGCATCTCCGACATCATAAAGTATAAAAATTACCATGTATCGCGTTACTAGTGCAACCGGGTGGTGACAGACAGCTAATTCAAGGAAACACTAGAATTAGGGAATTCGAATATTATTTATGGACACGATGTGCTGCTTTCAATTCTATCTTATAAACTAAAAACATCCAAAGCACTCTGCCCGTGGCAGCGCCAACGATAGAATGCTGAATCAGCGCCTCGTGTCTGCTTCTGGATGGTCACTCATCGCGGGCATCCGAATATCAACGGCCAATGCAGCAACTTTGTAGCGACGGCATCCGATCTCTCGACGGTATTGGCATATGTGCATTTGTTGGTTTTAACTTATATATTTTTGATCAACATCAATAATCGAGACGATCAAGCCATGCCTGTCAATCCGTATGTATGTAAAAACGCAAGGCTCTCACTCTATAAGAGCTAAAAATTGGCGAACGTAAGTCCTCGTAGGACCCGCGCAATACGAGTTTGTATCCGATGATCGAAAACTTGACCCGTTTCCATGTATTCGACTAAAATCAATATCGAAATCCTTAAGCAACTCTTTACGGTTTTAAAAGCTGGGTTTTCGAAATTTTACTTGCAGAGTCTTGATTTGTTTATATATATATATATCAAGTATATTTCATTCATAGCCATCCGCTGATCCTGTTGACATTCTAAAAAGCAGAGCTGCTTGTTATACTCTTGCAGAGTGTATTATAATTTTGTCGTGAAATGTGTAACGCATAGAAAGAGACATCTTCGACCCCATAGAGTAAATATATATTCTTGATCAGTATCAACAGCCGAGTCAATATAGCCATGATCGTCTGTCTGTTTCTTAACGAACAAGTCTCTCAGTTCTTAAGCTGTCTTTATAAAACTGCAGAAGCCCTCGAAAATTAAGTTGTTGTATGAAAAACATATTTGTTTATGAAGATATCTTGTCCAAACTCGGCATTTCATAGTTTTACTATGTTCCCCATATATATGCGAAATGCTACTAAGATCGGACCACTACATCATTTTGCTGCCATAGGAATGATCGGTCGAAAACTAAGTTGTTGTCTGAAAAAAATTTTTGTTTATCCAGATATCTTGACCTCTCTTCGCTGTCACTCTTCCTTCTTCCTCTCGATCATCAACCAGTGTGGCGTCGCTGCCCGTTCCCATGAGCCGGTCGCCTGAAACATTCTTGACTGCGCATGTCTTACGTGCCTATCCCTCACCCCACTCGAGATCGCGAATTCAGCGGATGCTTCTGACCCTGCTGACCCTTATGAGCTTGAGTTAAGACGAGAATCTTTTCGTCCGCACGTACAGTTTATATTCAGCGACCGCGTTCTCGTAAAACCTACTAAGATACTTTTCGGGATGTAGCCGGCATGGTAAATTGACGCCCGCATGTCCACCATGTACTGCTTGAACCTTACACCATTTCGTTGACGGTTGGCCCGGATTTCGTTCTCTAGCCGTTTAAAGTACCGCGGCGACAAGAAGAACACCAAAAACCCATCCTTACATGCGACCCATATTGTTCGCTCATTGATGGCCTTTAAGAAGGATAGCGGATCTACCTGTCCGTGGAAGCACATATTCCACTTTGCCCTCGGCTGGCATACCAGGAACGCTTAAAAGCTGGCTAGAATCCGACTCGGATTTGGACTGTCTTTCCCATTTGGCGAGTTCGGGCTGGCAAGCAAAGGTTGCGCATGGCCTTCAACTCGGCTAACCAAATCCATATTTAAGTTGAGTGTGAGCCCCCGGCAACGAAGTGTGTCAAAAGTTTTTTTTTATATTACTAAATCATTGACACATTGTTTTTTTCACTATAATAAATTATTTACTTTTATTATTTATCTGCCTATTAATAAATTTCTTTTCTGTATTATTATACCCTTGCAGAGGGTATTATAATTTTGTCGTGAAATGTGTAACGCATAGAAGGAGACATATCCGACCCCATAAAGTATATATATTCTTGATCAGCATCAACAGTCGAGTCGATATAGCCATGTCCGTCTGTCCGGCTGTCTGTTTCTATGCGAACTAGTCTCTCAGTTTTAAAGCTATCTTAATGAAACTTCGCAGAAGTCCCGTTTTCTGTTGCACGCAGCACATATGTCAAAACCAGCTGGATCGGACCACTAAATCATATAGCTGCCATAGGAAAGATCGGTCGAAAATTAAGTTTTAGTAAGAAAAAATATTTTGTTTGTCAAGATATCTTGACCAAACTCGGCATTTATTAGTTTTACTAAGCTCCTCATATATATGCAAGATCCTATTAAGATCGGACCACTATATCATATAGCTGCCATAGGAACGATCGGTCGAAAATTAAGTTTTTGTTTAAAAAAACCTTTTGTTTTTAAAGATATCTTGACCAAACTCGGCATTTCAAGATTTCACTATGCTCTCTTCATATTTGCAAAATCGTATTTACATCGGACTATTATACCATACATCAGCCATAGGAACGATCGGTAGAAAACCAGGTTTTTGGTTAAAAGCGTTTTTTGTTTATCAAGATACCTTCACCAAACTCGGCATTAACCATTTTCTCGGCATTAAAAGGTTGCAAGGGTATTAGATCTTAGGCGTTCCGAAGATAGCCTTTCTTCCTCGTTTAACTTTGGCATCTCAGCCCAGCTCTGAAGTGGCACGTTCACTAACGATCTCTTTTCGCCGCGCACAATTTAAATTTACCCCATGGTGTCATCCGCATTTGCCGAATCAACGCTGATGATTTTCAAACCGTGAGCATGTATGAGCGTATGTTTGTGTTAGCTAGTTAGTTTTTCGGTCTTTACTCTACCATTTATCCGTCTTCTGCCGCGCCAACAGTCTGATTGCACGTTTTCATTTGCTGCTGACACCCCCACTAGGACTTCATTTTTTTACGCTGCGGGCAGCTAGTTTTTTAGCTACTGCTGGCTTCTAGCAATAAACCTACTATGGCGGTATTCCCGTGGGTCCTTAGTCTTCAAGTCCCTTCTCGGGCGCCACTTGTAGAGTAGTGATTAAGCCGGGGTTGTAGAACTCAGTGCGCCCGGTCCAATTTACAAGAAATTTGTAATTACTGAGAAGCGATGCAAGAAGAGATGGGGCACTTGGATCGCTTCACCGCAAAAGTAATAATGTTATAGGAAAATGGAAAATGGTCCCTGGGATCGATCCGCCGTGGTGTAGTTTAGGGTTGATAGATAGGATTGCTGCCACTGATATCGTTCCGTCGCATAATTGAAACTGCATAAAAATTAACTCAGGTCGGTCTTGCTTGCCGACCGATAAAATTAAAGCACTGAGTGCTTAAATTATATTCGATTCTGTCCGCTTCTTATGCTTGTTCGATTCAAAGTAAAGTGATTTGTACGTTTCTGTTGTTTCTATATACCCCCACTATCTAACATGACTATATACCAAATCCATCTTAACGTTATGAAATCTTTTCCCTGCCTACTTTCTAAAAGGGACCTTTTAGTTGTTCTTGGGAACTCTAATATCCCATATGTCGACCCTTTTGCCCTTTTGTTTTGAAATGAGTTTATTGATGCTTTACATGAAATGTTTTTACGACAGGTTTATCGGGTGCGCAATTCAAGTCTGATAAGCCTCCCTGGTTCTCAAGGGAAGTAATGAGAAAAATGTGAATCGAGGTGTTATAAAAAGTGTAAGAAATCGGGAAATTCCTTTTTATTTCTCCGATTACACGGTCAAATTTTTTTACGTGAGACTCCATCTGCTATAAGGATCACCTTCGCCAATGTCGCCTCCAGTTCGCTCAGAATCCTAAGCAGTTTTTTTAAATGTGTCGGTTCGAAAGGTAAGACGTATATTTTGCCATATTATTTTGAGAGTGCGAATACTGATGCAGGCATTGGCATCGCAAGCTTTTTTCAAACTACCTACTCCTCCTCTAGGTATAATAAAAATCAGCTATATCCTTATTAGTTACAAAGGTCAAACATCATGTTGAAACCTATCATTACGGAGAGTTCGCTTCTCAGCGACCTTAACACAATCAAATCCGGCTTACTCATCGGGTCCTGATGGTGTTCTTTCTTGTGTGCTCAGGTACCGTGCTGCGGCACTATGTAAACACATCATCTTTTCCTATCATTTGGAAAGAATCATACTTTATCCCCCTCTGGTTTCTTCCGGGTTTCCTCAAGTTAGTTATATTGGCCCGCTACTTATTACTCCTTTCTCTAATGATCTTTCCTCGATACTGTCTCACTCTCGAATATTAATATATATTGATGATGTGAAGTTGTGCCTTGCCTATAAAGATATGGCATCATGTTATCTTTTATAAGCCGACGTTGATGCGTTGCAGTCTTGGTGTAAAGTTAACCTGTTAAATATAAACTGTTCTAAATGTTATATAATAAATAAATATAATGATAAATTCTTGCTGTTTGCGCTTCGTGGTTTACTCAAGTTGAATTCTGATGATTAATGTGCATTCCTTAATGACTCGTAGAACCACATAATCATACTATGGCTTGCATGGCTGAATAAGTTCACTCGTTCATTTTCTAGTCGTCAACTAAATCGGTGATTTAGTTCACTCGTTCAGTTATTCAGTCACTCATGAAATATTCGCTTAGTTCAGTTATGCAGTCGATCATGAACGATTCGTATTACTTTGCTATTCAGTTGCATGAACAATATTTTCTGTTGTCATTTTCATGTTTTCAGTTTCAAAAAATATGTTATACTTTTTACTTATTGTACTGTACCATTGATAATAGATATAACTCAACAAATCAAATGTGGCCTTAAAATTCCGCTCCTTGTTCATTCACAACCAGAGTTTGGAAATTTCGGTCCTCACTTTCTGGTTTTCCACGAACACTGAACAGAAACAACTAACAGGTTCTAGGCGGGAGTTCCCGACTAGGGGAAATCTTAAACCCTCTTATTCCAACACCAAATGCAGTTCGCGCTACGCGCTCGTATTTAGTAAAAAAATAAATTTAAAAAAATGGTTCCTTTGGCAGGATTCGAACTTGCAACTATCCGTACTACTTGCCGACGTCGCTACTCAACAGCCACACCATCAAAAAAAGTAATGAAGTCTTGTCCTCGGCAGGTGTAAAGGTGCGTCGTCCTAGTTAGAAGATCCTCTAGGTTGGCTGCTTGGGACAAATACAAAAACTGAAAAACTTACAAACTAAGAACCTAAAGCTAAACCTAAGTGTTGTTAATAATGGCAATTCGTTCAAAGGTGATAAGTTGAGTTCCCTAATTCTGCGTTTTACCAAGAGCCCAAACAATAGCTAAAAGTTCACTTTCATTGGTTGCGTATTGAGTCTCATGTTTTAATGTGCGAGATATCATTGTAAATGAGTTGCCTTCTTGCGACAGCACAGCGCTAATGCCACTTTCCAAAACGTCAGTGATCAAGTCAAAGGGTTTTTTAAAATCCGGGTTCTTGAATATTTCTTAGACGTCCGAATGCGTCGTGTTGCATGTCATGAAATTCTATGGGTACCTTTTTCGACATATTTTTGCTAACAGAGCCATTTTCGCCCCTTCGCATATTTGTCAGAGGCCTTACTATAGATGCGAAGTCTTTTACAAACGCTCTGTAGTAGCTAGCTGGGCCTAAGAACGAACGAAGCGCATACAAGTTTGTCGGTTCGACATATTCTTGTATCGCTTTAACTTTTTCAGGGTCAGTTTTTGCGCTGCCTCTAGCTACGATGAAACCTAAGTACTCGACACTGACTAAACAAAGTTTTGTTTTTTCTTAAGACACTCATGTTCGCTTCGTATAAGCGCTGAAGTATTTCGTCTGTGTGTATTTTCCGATTTGTTCTCTAAGAACGTCATCGATTGCTCTTTGGAAGATGCTACCAGCATTCTTCAAACCAAAAGACAATCGTATTGTATTTCTCCCCATTTACTAAGAAGAAAGTCTTCTCTCGATCTTTTTCAGCGAGGTATATCTGATGATATCCGGATTTTGTATCAAGAATTGTGAAAAATGTAGACTTACCCAGATTCGCTAGTATCATTGGGATACTTGGCATCGGATAACGGTCTGCAACAGTACGTTCATTTAGCTTCCTGAAGTCGATGACAAGTCATTTATTTTTATTGACATTTATTTTTATTAACCCTTTTTAACAACACCCACGCAATTTCGTTATTAACAAAATCCGATACCCCTATTGTGTACGGATATAGTTTTAGGTATACCGGGTCATGATCCTCGGTGCTAAACCTAAGAACGGTCAGTGGAAAACTACTGTCCATTCGCTCCACCTACAAAGTTGCTGCTGCTTATTCAGCAATTACGTTATAAGGGGCCGATGACTGTATTGCGGCATATCAGATGTTTACTTAAAACGAGGGCCGCTACGCAAGTTGCTCACTTCGTTCATGTCGTTGGTGGCTTATGAAATAGATTGGTGGATAAATGGGAAGGACTCTCCTTAACTATTCCCCCTTCAAGATCGTGGCCGTCCTCGGATATGTTGATTTGGGTGATGGCTCTTTCTATTATTATAGAGGCACGTCTTCGGTACCAGAGTTGGTGTTGTACGAACGATCCACAGAAAACGAGGCTGACAGCGACTCTATTCACGAACCGCCTCTCATCTCTGAGTTGCTGAATAAAATTGGTGTTTTGCTCATTCATCCTATGTAGTGATGAAAGGCTTAAGACTTGGTCATGTCCAGTAAGGTTCAGTTAGTTATGAATGAATTGCGGTTCATGTATTTGGTGTTGTTTATAATGGGAATTCGTTCAAAGGTGATAAGGTGAGTTCCCTCTAGCGACACCATCGTCCACTCATTAGTGTTTTTTTTCGGACACTGCAAAGGTCAAGGGTTGTTGATCTGTGAAAATGTAGAGCTCTCCAGTACCATACAGATAATTCTGCATTTTGCCAAGAGCCCAAACAATAGCTAAAATTTCATTTTCATTGGTTGCGTATTGAGTATCACACTGTTTTAATGTGCGAGATATCATTGTAAATGGGTTGCCTTCTTGGGACAGCACAGCACCAATGCGGGCGATCACAGAAGTATTAATTGGCAAAGCCTCGTTAGAGGTCTAAACTGCTCTTGTTTTCTTTAGCATTCGCCTGAAGACATCCCTAATGTTCTCTGGGACTGGTATGAAGTTCATGTTGTCGCATGAATGGTATTTTAATGGTTCGGACTTATTGCCGTATGGTTATGTTATTATTGTTCATGTTCAATGTAGCACCCGCCTGCGGTAGTAGATCGAAGCCTATAATGACATCAAAGGGTCAAAGGCCAAAATATGACGCGTTCTGGGCTTTTCCCCAGTTAGTTGGATGCCTAAGGTTCGATACCGAAGGGTCCACTTCCATGGGCTTAACCTGGTTTTGCTTGGTCTCTCTTTCGTTACTCTTGTGGCTTTGCTCGAGTTGTTGTGGCTTACCCTGGCTTTGTTTTCCTATATAATGCGGATTTATTTAATTTCCCTTTCCTTACCTACCTTGTTGGCGGCTTGCTAGCTTGTTGCTTTTGCCGAACTGGCTCTATCCTCAATAGTTTTAGCATAGGAGGCAGCGAACATGATCCCTTCGTTGCTATTGTCGGCTATGCGCGCTAGCGCTAATGCCGACGAAAATCTTTGGGTTGTGTCGAAAGGACAAACGCTTTCAAGGATCCCTTAAGACCCAAGACGTTTTCGTTTAAAATGGTGCCGGTTTGCTTATCATGGGACATTACGAAATTATTGGTGATAAGGGTTAATTTCTTCTCGACCTCATCGAAATATTCTATTAGGCTTCAATCGCCCGTTCTAACCATTTCTAGTTGTCTGAGTGCACGTAGGGAAGTTTTGTCCGCATACGGACAGTCTAGCCTGGCAATTATTGCGTCGATATTTAGGATAGTGTTGTGCGAACTTAGAATTGCTCTTGCGCTCTCGCACACTTTATTTCGCGAGATAGCTACAGCTGCGCAGTGTTTTCGCTACCATCGTAGCGTCTTAAAATTTCACACGCATCTAAGGCAACTTGCCTACATGACACGTATTCACTTTGCACACCCTCGAAGCTTGGCACTGACTTTACCATATCTATTATCTCACCTCGCAATTAATGTTTGGGTTGATTGTCTCTTTTTATAAGCTTCGACATGTGGGGTAGTTACTTTCAGCGCACTCACTTAGTTTTTCACTGCATTTAATTCTAGTGTGAATTGTTCTTTAAATCGACGCTCTTGTTCAATGAGTGCTGCATTGATTGAGCCTTGAATAAGGGACTGTAACTGTTTCGTATCCATTCTGTATTATTTTGGGGTCGTGGGCGAAAGCCTATTTAAAAACTACCGTCACTGTCAATTTCCTGTTTTATTTCTCTGTATACCCAAATCATGGACACAAATTCGAACACTTATATTGTGTATTATGCTGCTTGCGCACTGCGATCAGAACAAATTAAAATTCCAACGAAACTGATTTTAATATTTAGAGCACAAATATTTCAGAACCATGAATGACACGAAGCACTGAATGTAGAGTAATTTGACAACGACTAGCAAAGTATATTTTTTTTATTTTATTTTGATTTTGTTTTGCAAAATATATTTTTTACTTTTATATAGGTTTTGTCTTTCTTAAAGTCAGTTACTTGAAAAGCTCACGTACATATTTAATACTTTTTTGGTCGTTTGAATTCTTATATTATCCGTTTGGCGCCAGTAATGAAGTATTGTCCTTGGCAGGAGTAAAGGTGCGTCGTCCTCGTTAGAAGATCCTCTAGTCCTGTGCGATGATTATGCTGGAGGAACACTATTCCGCTTTATTACTGGCTTTGTAGCTTAGCAATATTGAATAATAAGTCAATTATCGGCTCTGGCCGGAGTAAACATATTTGCATTCAAGGCTGCTTGAGACATATACAAAAAATGAATTCTTACAAACTAAGAACCTAAAGCTAAACCTAAGAACGGTCAGTGGAAAACTACTGTCCATTCGCTCCATCTACAAAGTTGCTGCTGCTTATTCAGCAATTACGTTATAAGGGGCCGATGACTGTATTGCGGCATATCAGATGTTTACTTAAAACGAGGGCCGCTACGCAAGTTGCTCACTTCGTTCATGTCGTTGGTGGCTTATGAAATAGATTGGTGGATAAATGGGAAGGACTCTCCTTAACTATTCCCCCTTCAAGATCGTGGCCGTCCTCGGATATGTTGATTTGGGTGATGGCTCTTTCTATTATTATAGAGGCACGTCTTCGGTACCAGAGTTGGTGTTGTACGAACGATCCACAGAAAACGAGGCTGACAGCGACTCTATTCACGAACCGCCTCTCATCTCTGAGTTGCTGAATAAAATTGGTGTTTTGCTCATTCATCCTATGTAGTGATGAAAGGCTTAAGACTTGGTCATGTCCAGTAAGGTTCAGTTAGTTATGAATGAATTGCGGTTCATGTATTTGGTGTTGTTTATAATGGGAATTCGTTCAAAGGTGATAAGGTGAGTTCCCTCTAGCGACACCATCGTCCACTCATTAGTGTTTTTTTTCGGACACTGCAAAGGTCAAGGGTTGTTGATCTGTGAAAATGTAGAGCTCTCCAGTACCATACAGATAATTCTGCATTTTGCCAAGAGCCCAAACAATAGCTAAAATTTCATTTTCATTGGTTGCGTATTGAGTATCACACTGTTTTAATGTGCGAGATATCATTGTAAATGGGTTGCCTTCTTGGGACAGCACAGCACCAATGCAACTTTCCGAAACGTCAGTGATCAAGTCAAAGGGTTTTTTAAAGTCCGGGTACATGAATATTTCTTATACCTTCGAATGCGTCGCGTTGCATGTCATAAAAATCTATGGGTATCTTTTTCGACATATTTTTGCTAACAGAGCCATTTTCGCCCTTTCGCATATTTGTCAGAGGCCTTACTATAGATGTGAAGTTTTTTACAAACGCTCTGTAGTACCTAGCTAGGCCTTAGTACGAACGAAGCGAATACAAATTTGTCGGTTCGACATATTCTTGTATCGCTTTGACTTTTTCAGGGTCAGTTTTTGCGCTGCCTCTGGCTATGATGAACCAAAGTACTCGACGCTGTCTAAAAAAATTTTTGTTTTTTTTTTAATACACTTTCATGTTCGCTTCGTATAAGCGCTGAAATATTTCGTCCGTGTGTTTGACATGGTCTTCTTCATTTGTGTAAAAAATATTACGTCGTCAACATAAACGAAACAACATTTTCCGATGTGTTCTCTAAGAACGTCATCGATTGCTCTTTGGAAGGTGCTTCCAGCATTCTTCAAACCAAAAGAACTCGTATTTCTCCCCATTTACTGAGAAGAAAGTCTTCTCTCCATCTTTTTCTGCGAGGTATATCTGATGATATCCGGATTTTGTACCAAGAATTGTGAAAAATGTAGACTTACCCAGACTCGCTAGAATCATTGGGATACTTGCCATCGGATAACGGTCGGCAACAGTACACTCATGTAGCTTCCTGAAGTCGATGACAAGTCATTTATTTTTATTGCCATTGACGTCTAAACCCTTTTTAACAACACCCACGCTATTTCGTTATTAACAAAATCCTATACCCCTATTGGGTACGGTATAGTTTTAAGTATACCGGGTCATTATCCTCAGTACGGGCCATTACAGAAGTATTAATTGGTAAAGCCTCGTGAGAGGTCTTAAATGTTCCTATTTTTTTCTTTAGCATTCGCCTGAAGACATCCCAAATGTTCTCTGGGACAGGTATGAAGTTTATGCTGTCACATGAATGGTATTTTAATGGTTCGGACTTATTGCCGTATGGTTATGTTATTATTGTTAATTTTCAATTTAGCACCCGCCTGCGGTAGTAGATCGAAGCCTATGATGACATCAAAGGTATTGAGGGTGTCTAAAATGAAGAAAGGGGCAGTTTGTCCAAAGATTTCCATTGAACATTTATTTTTTATTTCGCTGGATCCATGTATAGAGTTCACAGCGATTGGGGTGCTAACCGGCATTACGTTTTGTAACTCCTTTACGGGTCTTACGTAATTTTTTGCTGCACCAGTGTCAATGAGAATTTTTAATTTTTTACAAGCCAGTTTTCGATCTCTAAAAAATGCAAAATGTAGTTGCCATCAGCTGCATCAGAATCGTTGTCGAGTTCAGGACTGCAGCAGTAGCTGCATTTGTCTACTGTTCAGAATCTGCGCTTTGCTAAGTTGCATTATTGACTTGCTGGCGCCTTTGTCCAGATATACGTTCTAACATATTCTGTCTTTTTTAGGCCTCTCCAAAATTTGACGCGTTCTGGGCTTTTCACCAGTTAGTTGGTTGCCTAAGGTTCGATACCGAAGGGTCCACTTCCATGGGCTGAGCCTGGTTTTGCTTGGTCTCTTTTTCGTTACTCTTGGGGCTTTGCTCGAATTGTTGTGGCTTAGCCAGGCTTTGTTTTCCTATATAATGCGGAAATCTTTCATTTCCCTTTCCTTGCTTACGTTGTTGGCGGCTTACTAGCATGTTGCTTTCGACGAAAACTACCGTCACTATCGTCACTGTCAATTTCCTGTTTTATTTCTCTACATACCCAAATCATCTCAAATCGAACACTTGTGTATTATGGTGCTTGCGCACTGCGATCAGAACAAATTAAAATTCCCACGAAACTGATTTTACTATTTAGAAGCACTGAATGTAGAGTAATTTGACAACGACTAGCAAAGTATATTTATATACCCTTGCAGAGGGTATTATAATTTTGTCGTGAAATGTGTAACGCATAGAAGGAGACATCTCCGACCCCATAAAGTATATATATTCTTGATCAGCATCAACAGCCGAGTCGATATAGCCATGTCCGTCTGTCTGTTTCTATGCCAACTCGTCTCTCAGTTTTAAAGATACCTTAATGAAACTTTGCAGAAGTCCCTTTTTCTGTTGCACGCAGCACATATGTCAAAACCAGCTGGATCGGACCACTATATCATATAGCTGCCATAGGAACGATCGGTCGAAAATTAAGTTTTTGTATGCAAAAATATTTTGTTTGTCAAGATATCTTGACCAAACTCGGCATTTATTAGTTTTACTAAGCTCCTCATATATATGCAAAATCCTATTAAGATCGGACCACTACATCATATAGCTGCCATAGGAACGATCGGTCGAAAATTAAGTTTTTGTATGAAAAAACATTTTGTTTTTCAAGATATCTTTACCAAACTCGGCATATATTAGTTTTACTAAGCTCCTCATATATATGCAAAATCCTATTAAGATCGGACCACTATATCATATAGCTGCCATAGGAACGATCGGTCAAAAATTAAGTTTTTGTATGAAAAAACATTTTGTTTTTCAAGATATCTTGACCAAACTCGGCATTTATTACAAGGTATAAAAACAATTAACATTTAAATAAATTAAATTAAACAATAAATTGACACATTTAACATACATTATTTAACACGTCTGCGCTTTATGACGTGGAGATTTAAACTGTTTGGCTGTTCAATAGGTGTCTGTACAAGTGAGCGCAATTTTCGGTGTCCGTCTTGTAGTTTAGTCGTTTGTTCGTTGGTGTGTTAATTATGTGTAGTATTTCTAATGTGTGTCGTTTGTTGTAGTGTTGTTCTTGTTGTAAGATTGTTGTTGCGTCAAAATTTGGCGTGTGGTTGCTTCTCATACAATGGGTCATTAGTGCTGTTTTCTGCATATTATTTTGATGTCTTAATTTGAAGTCTGAGTTATGTTGGGTAATCCTTGTTTTTAGTTTTGATTTTGTTGTGCCTATGTACACACTATTGTATTTGTTGTTATTTTCCCCAGCACATGGTATTTGGTAAATTACATTACTTTTGTCGGCCATAGGAATTTTTGCATTAATTTTGTTAAAGTATTTTTGTAGCATGTTCGTAGGTTTATGTGCTACTTTTATTTCTTGTTTGTTGTAGCAATCCGAGTTCGTGAGGCGTTCTGATAGTCGTGGGACATATATTAGGGATTTGTATATTTTGTTGGGTGCTGTAGGCTTTTCTGTTCTGATATGTCGTCTTTTTAATAATGTGTTAATTACATTTTTTTGGGAAGTCATTTTTCGTTAAGAGTTTTTTAATTTCATGTATAGTTTCTTCGTGGTATATTGTGTCCGATATGTTAAACATTCTTTTCATACAGCTTATTGCTGTATTGATTATCATACTCTTGGGGTGGTTTGAATTAAAGTTGAGTATTCGTCCGGAGGCTATGGGTTTCTTATACCACTTAATTTTGAGTCTGTTGTTCAATCTAATTACTAACGAGTCTAAAAATGGTAGTTTCCCGTCTTTTTCTAATTCAATTGTGAATTTGATGTGTCTATGGAAGGAGTTCAATTCTTTCAGAACCTTCTGTGCATCTGTTTTGTCTGTTATGGCAAACAGGTCATCTACATATTTGGTCAAAAGTCTTGGTTTTATTGTCAATTTTTCCGTCACGTTGTCTAATAGTTCCTCCATTACTATATCTGCGATTACTGGGGAGGCTGGTGATCCCATTGGCATTCCTTTTAGTTGTGTGTATATCTTGTCTTCGTATTTGAAATATCTGTTTTCTTGTTTACAAAATTTAACTATGTCCATAAATAGTTGTTTAGGTATACTTGTGTGTTCTTCTAACTTTGTCCATTTTCGTCTCATTGTGTCAAGTGCTAATTCCATTGGTATGCTGGGAAACAAGGATACTACGACAAAAGATACCAATGTTTCGTCTTTCCTAATGTGGGAATTGTTAACTCTGTCTTTAAAATCTACCGCGTTCTTTATGTTGTATTTTGAGTCTACTGTCAGATTTCTTAATATTTTAATAATATATTTACACAGTCTGTAAGAAGGAGATCCGATGGAGGAGCATATTGGTCTCAGTGGTGTTCCTTCTATATTCTCCATATATCTCCATATATTCTCGGAGGTACCGATGTTGTCGGAGTCACCTTATTTCTTTCGTCCTTTGAAATAAGACCCATCTTGAATAATTTAGCCACGAAGTTGTTATTCTTTGTCTGTAGTCTTGATGTCGGATCCTGTCTTAGTGTTCTATACGCGCATAAGTCGTCTAAAATATTTGTCATTTTATTTTTGTAATCGTCCACATTCATTGCTACGGTTTTGTTACATTTATCTGATGATAAGATTTTTATATTATTATGCTCCTTTAAGAATTTACGTGTCTGTTCCACTGTGTCCAATATTGCTCGATCCCTAGTGTTTTGGTTATTCTTCGATTTATGCTCTTTAACCAATAAAGAGAATTTGGTGCGCGCCGCCTTCTGTGTTTCTTTTTCTTTTATTGTTTGAACTAACTCTTCACCGTCTGCAATGTATTTTAAGAGAGGAAACTCTCTTTTATTGATCGAAACAGCGAACTTCGGCCCTTTTGCGAGTAATGCTTCTATGTTAGGCGGGAATTCTATTTTCGTTTTGTTTATGAACCACTCTCTTTTATTGTTGTTGTCCGCTAGTGTAAGGTTCCGTTGATCTCGTAGCTTGTCGTGTTTCGTTTCTTGTTTTTTCCTGAGCGTTGTTGTTATTTTGTTTTCTATGTTTCTCTCGTTTTCAAAAAACGTTTTGGCGTCATCTGTGGTCATCAGTTGTTTTATGTTTGTTTTTGCTGATTCCATACGTTATGTTTGTTTTTGTAATATGTTGTGTTTGTGTTTTATAAGTAAGTTAAGTATTTTGGTGTGGTAAAAGTGTGTGTGTCTAGTCAATGCTTTAAATATGTCAGGGTGCGTTTTGTTGTCACTCGTCAGTATGGGCAAATGTTTTGTCAATTTTTTTATAAAGTTAGGTATAAAGTTTGATTTCCTACATTTTAACAAATATTTTAGGCTGGATTTAAGTTTGGTTAATTTTACTAATGTCAGTTGGAATTTGTTAATTGTTCTTTTTGAATCCTTATATTTAGTTTTTATTTTTGCGTAGATCCTGTTTGCTACTAAGCATACGGCGTGCCTTCCGTTGATATTTAATGATGGTTTTGGCGACCTTTCCATTTTTATAATAGTTTAGTTAGCTGGCTCGAGGTCCGGGTTTGTTTTAATAAAACAATGAAAACAATTTGATTGATATTCTGTTTCCGATATATTTCGGTTGCGCATCGCAAAATATATTTTTTACTTTGTATAGGTTTTGTTTTTCTGAAAGTCAGTTACATGAAAAGCTCATGTACATATTTAATACTTTTTTGTTCGTTTGAATTCTTATATTATCCGTTTGGCGCCAGTAATAAAGTATTGTCCTTGGCAGGCGTAAAGGCGCGTCGTCCTCGTTAGAAGATACTCTAGTCCTGTGCGCTGATTATGCTGGAAGAAAACTATTCCGCTTTATTACTGGCCTTGTGGCTTAGCAATATTGAATAATATGTCAATTATCTAACGGCTCTGGCCGAAGTAAATATATTTGCAGTCAAAGCAGCTTGAGACAAATACAAAAACTGAATTCTTACAAACTTAGAACCTAAAGCTAAATTTAAGAACAGTCAGTGGAAAAGTACTGTTCATTCGCTCCACCTACAAAGTTGCTGCTGCTTACTCAGCAATATAAGCGTTCTAAGGGGCCGATGACTGCATTGCAGCATATCAGATGTTTACTTGAAACGAAGGCCGCTACGCAAGTTGCCCACTTCGTTCATGTCGTTGGTGGCTTATGAGTCCGATGGTAGATTGGTGGATAAATGGGAGGGACTCTCCTTAACTATTCCCCCTTCAAGATCGTGGCCGTCTTCGGATATGTTGATTTTGGTGATGGCTCTTTCTATTATTAAAGAGGCACGTCTTCGGTACCAGAGTTGGTGTTGTACGAACGATCCACAGAAAACGAGGCTGACAGCGACACTCTTTTAATGTGCGGTATATCATTGTAAATGGGTTGCCTTCTTGGGACAGCACAGCATCAATGCCACTTTCCGAAGCGTCAGTGATCAAGTCAAAGGGTTTTTAAAATCCGGTTACATGAATATTTCTTAGACGTTCGAATGCTTCGCGTTGCATGTCATAAAAATCTATGGGTATCTTTTTCGACATTTGTTTGCTAACAGAGCCATTTTCGCCCTTTGCCTCTTACCAACGCTCTGTAGCACCTTAACTAGGCCTAATTACGAACGAAGCGGATACAAATTTGTCGGTTCGACATATTCTTGTATCGCTTTGACTTTTTCAGGGTCAGTTTTTGCGCCGCCTCTGGCTATGATGAAACTTAAGTACTCGACGCTGTCACAAAAAAAATTTTGTGTGTTCTTAAGACACTCTGAAGTATTTCGTTTGACATGGTCTTGTTTATTTGCGGAAAATAAATTACGTCGTCAACATAAACGTTATAAGAACGTCATCGATTGCTCTTTGGAAGATGCTTCCAGCATTCCTCAAACCAAAAGACAATCGGTACAACTTGTATTTCTCCCCATTTGCTGAGAAAATCTTCTCTCGATCTTTTTTTGCGAGGTATGTCTGATGATATCCGGAATTTGTTTCAAGAATTGTAAAAAAGGTAGACACCCAGATTCGCTAGAATCATTGGGAAACTTGGCATCGGATAACGATCGGCAACAGTACGCTCATTTAGCTTCCTGAAGTCGATGACAAGTCATTTATTTTTATTGCCATTGACATCTAAACCCTTTTTAACAACCCACGCAATTTCGTTATTAACAAAATCCGATACCCCTATTGTGTACGGATATAGTTTTAGGTATGCCGGGTCATGATCGTCGGTGCGGGCGATTACTGAAGTATTAATTGGCAAAGCCTCGTTAGAGGTCTAAACTGCTTGTTTTCTTTAGCATTCGCCTGAAGACATCCCTAATGTTCTCTGGGACTGGTATGAAGTTCATGTTGTCGCATGAATGATATTTTAATGGTTCGGACTTATTGCCATATGGTTATGTTATTATTGTTCATGTTCAATGTAGCACCCGCCTGCGGTAGTAGATCGAAGCCTATGATGACATCAAAGGTATTGAGGGTGTCTAAAATGAAGAAAGGGGCAGTTTGTCCAAAGATTTCCATTGAACATTTATTTTTTTTTTCGCTGGATCCATGTATAGAGTTCACAGCGATTGGGGTGCTAACCGGCATTACGTTTTGTAACTCCTTTACGGGTCTTACGTAATTTTTTGCCGCACCAGCATCAAGGAAAATTTTTAATTTTTACAGTTCAGTGGTGTCAGCAGTGGCTGCATTTGTCTACTGTTCATCAGAATCTGCGCTTTGCTAGATATACGTTTTAACCTATTCTGTCGTTTTTGGGCTTCGCCAAAATTTGACGCGTCTGGGCTTTTCACCAGTTAGTTGGTTGCCTAAGGTTCGATACCGAAGGGTCCACTTCCATGGGCTTAACCTGGTTTTGCTTGGTCTCTCTTTCGTTACTCTTTTGGCTTTGCTCGAGTTGTTGTGGCTTACCCTGGCTTTGTTTTCCTATATAATGCGGATTTCTTTAATTTCCCTTCACTTGCCTACCTTGTTGGCGGCTTACTAGCATGTTGCTTTTGCCGAACTGGCTCTATCCTCGATAGTCTTAGCATAGGAGGCAGCGAACATGATCCCTTCGTTACAATTGTCGGCTATGCGCGCTAGCGCTAATGCCGACGCAAATCTTTGGGTTGTGCCGAAAGGACAAACGCTTTCAAGGATCCCTTAAGACCCAAGACGTTTTCGTTTAAAATGGTGCCGGTTTGCTTATCATGGGACATTACGAAATTATTGGTGATAACGGTTAATTTCTTCTCGACCTCATCGAAATATTCTATTAGGCTTCAATCGCCCGTTCTAACCATTTCTAGTTGTCTGAGTGCACGTAGGGAAGTTTTGTCCGCATACGGACAGTCTAGCCTGGCAATTATTGCGTCGATATTTAGGATAGTGTTGTGCGAACTTAGAATTGCTTTTGCGGTCTCGCACACTTTATTTCGCGAGATAGCTACAGCTGCGCAGTGTTTTCGCTACCATCGTAGCGTCTTAAAATTTCACACGCATCTAAGGCAGCTTGCCTCCATGACACGTATTCACTTTGCACACCCTCGAAACTTGGCACTGACTTTACCATATCTATTATCTCACCTCGCAATTAATGTTTGGGTTGATTGTCTCTTTTTATAAGCTTCGACATGTTGGGTAGTTACTTTCAGCGCACTCACTTAGTTTTTCACTGCATTTAATTCTAGTGTGAATTGTTCTTTAAATCGACGCTCTTGTTCAATGAGTGCTGCATTGATTGAGCCTTGAATAAGGGACTGTAACTGTTTCGTATCCATTTCTGTATTATTTTGGGGTCGTGGGCAGTTTTAAAAAAACTACCGTCACTGTCAATTTCCTGTTTTATATCACTATATACCCAAATCATGGACACAAATTCGAACACTTGTATTGTGTATTATCCTGCTTGCGCACTGCGATCAGAACAAATTTAAATTCCAACGAAACTGATTTTACTATTTAGAGCAGCAATATTTCAGAACCATGAATGACACGAAGCACTGAATGTAGAGTAATTTGACAACGACTAGCAAAGTATATTTTTTTATTTTATTTTGATTTTGTTTTGCAAAATATATTTTTTACTTTTATATAGGTTTTGTCTTTCTTAAAGTCAGTTACTTGAAAAGCTCACGTACATATTTAATACTTTTTTGGTCATTTGAATTCTTATATTATTCGTTGGCCGCCAGTAATGAAGTATTGTCCTCATCAGAAGATTCTCTAGTACTGTGCCATGATTATGCTGGAGGAAAACTATTCCCCTTTATTACTGCCCTTGTGGCTTAGCAATATTGAATAATATGTCGATTATCTAACAACTCTGACCGGAGTAAATATATTTGCAGTCAAGGCTGCTTGAGACATATACAAAAACTGAATTCTTACAAACTAAGAACCTAAAGCTAAACCTAAGAACGGTCAGTGGAAAACTACTGTCCATTCGCTCCACCTACAAAGTTGCTGCTGCTTATTCAGCAATTACGTTATAAGGGGCCGATGACTGTATTGCGGCATATCAGATGTTTACTTAAAACGAAGGCCGCTACGCAAGTTGCCCACTTCGTTAATGTCGTTGGTGGCTTATGAGTCCGATGGTAGCTTGGTGGATAAATGGGAGGGACTCTCCTTAACTATTCCCCTTCAAGATCGTGGCCGTCCTCGGATATGTTGATTTGGGTGATGGCTCTTTCTATTATTATAGAGGCACGTCTACGGTACCAGAGTTGGTGTTGTACGAACGATCCACAGAAAACGAGGCTGAGTGAAAATTTAGAGCTCCCCAGTACCATACAGATAATTTTGCATTTTACCAAGAGCCCAAACAATAGCTAAAATTTCATTTTCATTGGTTGCGTATTGAGTCTCACACTGTTTTAATGTGCGAGATATCATTGTAAATGGGTTGCCTTCTTGGGACAGCACAGCACCAATGCCACTTTCCGAAACGTCAGTGATCAAGTCAAAGGGTTTTTTAAAATCCACATGAATATTTCTTAGACCTTCGTATGCGTCGCGTTGCATGTCATAAAAATCTATGGGTATCTTTTTCGACATATTTTTGCTAACAGAGCCATTTTCGCCCTTTCGCATATTTGTCAGAGGCCTTACTATAGATGTGAAGTCTTTTACAAACGCTCTGTAGTACCTAGCTAGGCCTTAGTACGAACGAAGCGAATACAAATTTGTCGGTTCGACATATTCTTGTATCGCTTTGACTTTTTTTTGCGCTGCCTCTGGCTATAATGAAACCTAAGTACTCGACGCTGTCTAAAAAAAAATTTGTTTTTTCTTAAGACACTTTCATTTTCGCTTCGTATAAGCGCTGAAATATTTCGTCTGTGTGTTTGACATGGTCTTGTTCATTTGTGGAAAAAATATTACGTCGTCAACATAAACGTAACAATATTTTCCGATTTGTTCTCTAAGAACGTCATCGATTGCTCTTTGGAAGGTGCTTCCAGCATTCTTCAAACCAAAAGAACTCGTATTTCTCCCCATTTACTGAGAAGAAAGTCTTCTCTCCATCTTTTTCTGCGAGGTATATCTGATGATATCCGGATTTTGTACCAAGAATTGTGAAAAATGTAGACTTACCCAGACTCGCTAGAATCATTGGGATACTTGGCATCGGATAACGGTCGGCAACAGTACACTCATGTAGCTTCCTGAAGTCGATGACAAGTCATTTATTTTTATTGCCATTGACGTCTAAACCCTTTTTAACAACACCCACGCTATTTCGTTATTAACAAAATCCTATACCCCTATTGGGTACGGTATAGTTTTAAGTATACCGGGTCATTATCCTCAGTACGGGCCATTACAGAAGTATTAATTGGTAAAGCCTCGTGAGAGGTCTTAAATGTTCCTATTTTTTTCTTTAGCATTCGCCTGAAGACATCCCAAATGTTCTCTGGGACAGGTATGAAGTTTATGCTGTCGCATGAATGGTATTTTAATAGTTCGGACTTATTGCCGTATGGTTATGTTATTATTGTTAATTTTCAATGTAGCACCCGCCTGCGGTAGTAGATCGAAGTCTATGATGACATCAAAGGTATTGAGGGTGTCTAAAATGAAGAAAGGGGCAGTTTGTCCAAAGATTTCCATTGAACATTAATTTTTTTTTGCTGGATCCATGTATAGAGTTCACAGCGATTGGGGTGCTAACCGTTTTGTAACTCCTTTACGGGTCTTACCTAATTTTTTGCTGCACCAGTGTCAATGAGAATTTTTAATTTTTTCAGTTCAGTGGTGTCAGCAGTGGCTGCATTTGTCTACTGTTCATCAGAATCTGCGCTTTGCTAGATATACGATTTAACCTATTCTGTCGTTTTTGGGCTTCGCCAAAATTTGACGCGTCTGGGCTTTTCCCCAGTTAGTTGGTTGTTCAAGGTTCGATACCGAAGGGGTTTAGCACAGTGTTGTGCGAAGTTAGAATTGTCCTTGCAGTCGCGCACACTTTATTTCGCAATATAGCTACAGCTTCGTAGTGTTTTCGCTACCATCGTAGCGTCTTAAAATTTCATACGCATCTAAGGCAGCTTGCCTCCATGACACGTATTCACTTTGCACACCCTCGAAACTTGGCACTGACTTTACCATACCTATTATCTCACCTCGCAATTAATGTTTGGGTTGATTGTCTCTTTTTATAAGCTTCGACATGTTGGGTAGTTACTTTCAGCACACTCACTTAGTTTTTCACTGCATTTAATTCTAGTGTGAATTGTTCTTTAAATCGACGCTCTTGTTCAATGAGTGCTGCATTGATTGAGCCTTGAATAAGGGACTGTAACTGTTTCGTATCCATTTCTGTATTATTTTGGGGTCGTGGGCAGTTTTAAAAAAACTACCGTCACTGTCAATTTCCTGTTTTATATCACTATATACCCAAATCATGGACACAAATTCGAACACTTGTATTGTGTATTATGCTGCTTGCGCACTGCGATCAGAACAAATTTAAATTCCAACGAAACTGATTTTACTATTTAGAGCAGCAATATTTCAGAACCATGAATGACACGAAGCACTGAATGTAGAGTAATTTGACAACGACTAGCAAAGTATATTTTTTTATTTTATTTTGATTTTGTTTTGCAAAATATATTTTTTACTTTTATATAGGTTTTGTCTTTCTTAAAGTCAGTTACTTGAAAAGCTCACGTACATATTTAATACTTTTTTGGTCATTTGAATTCTTATATTATTCGTTGGCCGCCAGTAATGAAGTATTGTCCTCATCAGAAGATTCTCTAGTACTGTGCCATGATTATGCTGGAGGAAAACTATTCCCCTTTATTACTGCCCTTGTGGGCCCATATTGAATATGTCGATTATCTAACAACTCTGACCGGAGTAAATATATTTGCAGTCAAGGCTGCTTGAGACATATACAAAAACTGAATTCTTACAAACTAAGAACCTAAAGCTAAACCTAAGAACGGTCAGTGGAAAACTACTGTCCATTCGCTCCACCTACAAAGTTGCTGCTGCTTATTCAGCAATTACGTTATAAGGGGCCGATGACTGTATTGCGGCATATCAGATGTTTACTTAAAAAGAAGGCCGCTACGCAAGTTGCCCACTTCGTTCATGTCGTTGGTGGCTTATGAGTCCGATGGTAGCTTGGTGGATAAATGGGAGGGACTCTCCTTAACTATTCCCCTTCAAGATCGTGGCCGTCCTCGGATATGTTGATTTGGGTGATGGCTCTTTCTATTATTATAGAGGCACGTCTACGGTACCAGAGTTGGTGTTGTACGAACGATCCACAGAAAACGAGGCTGAGTGAAAATGTAGAGCTCCCCAGTACCATACAGATAATTTTGCATTTTACCAAGAGCCCAAACAATAGCTAAAATTTCATTTTCATTGGTTGCGTATTGAGTCTCACACTGTTTTAATGTGCGAGATATCATTGTAAATGGGTTGCCTTCTTGGGACAGCACAGCACCAATGCCACTTTCCGAAACGTCAGTGATCAAGTCAAAGGGTTTTTTAAAATCCACATGAATATTTCTTAGACCTTCGTATGCGTCGCGTTGCATGTCATAAAAATCTATGGGTATCTTTTTCGACATATTTTTGCTAACAGAGCCATTTTCGCCCTTTCGCATATTTGTCAGAGGCCTTACTATAGATGTGAAGTCTTTTACAAACGCTCTGTAGTACCTAGCTAGGCCTTAGTACGAACGAAGCGAATACAAATTTGTCGGTTCGACATATTCTTGTATCGCTTTGACTTTTTTTTGCGCTGCCTCTGGCTATAATGAAACCTAAGTACTCGACGCTGTCTAAAAAAAAATTTGTTTTTTCTTAAGACACTTTCATTTTCGCTTCGTATAAGCGCTGAAATATTTCGTCTGTGTGTTTGACATGGTCTTGTTCATTTGTGGAAAAAATATTACGTCGTCAACATAAACGTAACAATATTTTCCGATTTGTTCTCTAAGAACGTCATCGATTGCTTTTTGGAAGGTGCTTCCAGCATTCTTCAAACCAAAAGAACTCGTATTTCTCCCCATTTACTGAGAAGAAAGTCTTCTCTCCATCTTTTTCTGCGAGGTATATCTGATGATATCCGGATTTTGTACCAAGAATTGTGAAAAATGTAGACTTACCCAGACTCGCTAGAATCATTGGGATACTTGGCATCGGATAACGGTCGGCAACAGTACACTCATGTAGCTTCCTGAAGTCGATGACAAGTCATTTATTTTTATTGCCATTGACGTCTAAACCCTTTTTAACAACACCCACGCTATTTCGTTGTTAACAAAATCCTATACCCCTATTGGGTACGGTATAGTTTTAAGTATACCGGGTCATTATCCTCAGTACGGGCCATTACAGAAGTATTAATTGGTAAAGCCTCGTGAGAGGTCTTAAATGTTCCTATTTTTTTCTTTAGCATTCGCCTGAAGACATCCCAAATGTTCTCTGGGACAGGTATGAAGTTTATGCTGTCGCATGAATGGTATTTTAATGGATCGGACTTATTGCCGTATGGTTATGTTATTATTGTTAATTTTCAATGTAGCACCCGCCTGCGGTAGTAGATCGAAGCCTATGATGACATCAAAGGTATTGAGGGTGTCTAAAATGAAGAAAGGGGCAGTTTGTCCAAAGATTTCCATTGAACATTAATTTTTTTTTGCTGGATCCATGTATAGAGTTCACAGCGATTGGGGTGCTAACCGTTTTGTAACTCCTTTACGGGTCTTACCTAATTTTTTGCTGCACCAGTGTCAATGAGAATTTTTAATTTTTTCAGTTCAGTGGTGTCAGCAGTGGCTGCATTTGTCTACTGTTCATCAGAATCTGCGCTTTGCTAGATATACGATTTAACCTATTCTGTCGTTTTTGGGCTTCGCCAAAATTTGACGCGTCTGGGCTTTTCCCCAGTTAGTTGGTTGTTCAAGGTTCGATACCGAAGGGGTTTAGCACAGTGTTGTGCGAAGTTAGAATTGTCCTTGCAGTCGCGCACACTTTATTTCGCAATATAGCTACAGCTTCGTAGTGTTTTCGCTACCATCGTAGCGTCTTAAAATTTCATACGCATCTAAGGCAGCTTGCCTCCATGACACATATTCACTTTGCACACCCTCGAAACTTGGCACTGACTTTACCATACCTATTATCTCACCTCGCAATTAATGTTTGGGTTGATTGTCTCTTTTTATAAGCTTCGACATGTTGGGTAGTTACTTTCAGCACACTCACTTAGTTTTTCACTGCATTTAATTCTAGTGTGAATTGTTCTTTAAATCGACGCTCTTGTTCAATGAGTGCTGCATTGATTGAGCCTTGAATAAGGGACTGTAACTGTTTCGTATCCATTTCTGTATTATTTTGGGGTCGTGGGCAGTTTTAAAAAACTACCGTCACTGTCAATTTCCTGTTTTATATCACTATATACCCAAATCATGGACACAAATTCGAACACTTGTATTGTGTATTATGCTGCTTGCGCACTGCGATCAGAACAAATTTAAATTCCAACGAAACTGATTTTACTATTTAGAGCAGCAATATTTCAGAACCATGAATGACACGAAGCACTGAATGTAGAGTAATTTGACAACGACTAGCAAAGTATATTTTTTTATTTTATTTTGATTTTGTTTTGCAAAATATATTTTTTACTTTTATATAGGTTTTGTCTTTCTTAAAGTCAGTTACTTGAAAAGCTCACGTACATATTTAATACTTTTTTGGTCATTTGAATTCTTATATTATTCGTTGGCCGCCAGTAATGAAGTATTGTCCTCAACAGAAGATTCTCTAGTACTGTGCCATGATTATGCTGGAGGAAAACTATTCCCCTTTATTACTGCCCTTGTGGGCCCATATTGAATATGTCGATTATCTAACAACTCTGACCGGAGTAAATATATTTGCAGTCAAGGCTGCTTGAGACATATACAAAAACTGAATTCTTACAAACTAAGAACCTAAAGCTAAACCTAAGAACGGTCAGTGGAAAACTACTGTCCATTCGCTCCACCTACAAAGTTGCTGCTGCTTATTCAGCAATTACGTTATAAGGGGCCGATGACTGTATTGCGGCATATCAGATGTTTACTTAAAAAGAAGGCCGCTACGCAAGTTGCCCACTTCGTTCATGTCGTTGGTGGCTTATGAGTCCGATGGTAGCTTGGTGGATAAATGGGAGGGACTCTCCTTAACTATTCCCCCTTCAAGATCGTGGCCGTCCTCGGATATGTTGATTTGGGTGATGGCTCTTTCTATTATTATAGAGGCACGTCTTCGGTACCAGAGTTGGTGTTGTACCAACGATCCACAGAAAACGAGGCTGAAAGCGACTCTATTCACGAACCGCTTCCCGTCTATGAGTTGCTGAATAAAATTGGTGTTTTGCTCATTCATCCTATGTAGTGATGAAAGGCTTAAGACTTGGTCATGTCCAGTAAGGTTTAGTAACTTATGAATGAATTGCGGTTCAGGTATTTGGTGTTGTTTATAATGGGAATTCGTTCAAAGGTGAAAAGGTGAGTTCCCTCTAGCGACACCATCGTCCACGCATTAGTGTTTTTTTCGGACACTGCAAATGTCAAGGGTTGTTGATCTGTGAAAATGAAGAGCTCTCCAGTACCATACAGATATTTCTGCATTTTTCCAAGAGCCCAAACAATAGCTAAAATTTCATTTTCATTGGTTGCGTATTGAGTCTCACACTGTTTTAATGTGCGAGATATCATTGTAAATGGGTTGCCTTCTTGGGACAGCACAGCACCAATGCCACTTTCCGAAACGTCAGTGATCAAGTCAAAGGGTTTTTTAAGATCCACATGAATATTTCTTAGACCTTCGTATGCGTCGCGTTGCATGTCATAAAAATCTATGGGTATCTTTTTCGACATATTTTTGCTAACAGAGCCATTTTCGCCCTTTCGCATATTTGTCAGAGGCCTTACTATAGATGCGAAGTCTTTTACAAACGCTCTGTAGTACCTAGCTAGGCCTTAGTACGCACGAAGCGCATACAAATTTGTCGGTTCGACATATTCTTGTATCGCTTTGACTTTTTTTTTGCGCTGCCTCTGGCTATAATGAAACCTAAGTACTCGACGCTGTCTAAAAAAAAATTTGTTTTTTCTTAAGACACTTTCATTTTCGCTTCGTATAAGCGCTGAAATATTTCGTCTGTGTGTTTGACATGGTCTTGTTCATTTGTGGAAAAAATATTACGTCGTCAACATAAACGTAACAATATTTTCCGACTTGTTCTCTAAGAACGTCATCGATTGCTCTTTGGAAGGTGCTTCCAGCATTCTTCAAACCAAAAGAACTCGTATTTCTCCCCATTTACTGAGAAGAAAGTCTTCTCTCCATCTTTTTCTGCGAGGTATATCTGATGATATCCGGATTTTGTACCAAGAATTGTGAAAAATGTAGACTTACCCAGACTCGCTAGAATCATTGGGATACTTGGCATCGGATAACGGTCGGCAACAGTACACTCATGTAGCTTCCTGAAGTCGATGACAAGTCATTTATTTTTATTGCCATTGACGTCTAAACCCTTTTTAACAACACCCACGCTATTTCGTTATTAACAAAATCCTATACCCCTATTGGGTACGGTATAGTTTTAAGTATACCGGGTCATTATCCTCAGTACGGGCCATTACAGAAGTATTAATTGGTAAAGCCTCGTGAGAGGTCTTAAATGTTCCTATTTTTTTCTTTAGCATTCGCCTGAAGACATCCCAAATGTTCTCTGGGACAGGTATGAAGTTTATGCTGTCGCATGAATGGTATTTTAATGGTTCGGACTTATTGCCGTATGGTTATGTTATTATTGTTAATTTTCAATGTAGCACCCGCCTGCGGTAGTAGATCGAAGCCTATGATGACATCAAAGGTATTGAGGGTGTCTAAAATGAAGAAAGGGGCAGTTTGTCCAAAGATTTCCATTGAACATTAATTTTTTTTTGCTGGATCCATGTATAGAGTTCACAGCGATTGGGGTGCTAACCGTTTTGTAACTCCTTTACGGGTCTTACCTAATTTTTTGCTGCACCAGTGTCAATGAGAATTTTTAATTTTTTCAGTTCAGTGGTGTCAGCAGTGGCTGCATTTGTCTACTGTTCATCAGAATCTGCGCTTTGCTAGATATACGATTAAACCTATTCTGTCGTTTTTGGGCTTCGCCAAAATTTGACGCGTCTGGGCTTTTCCCCAGTTAGTTGGTTGTTCAAGGTTCGATACCGAAGGGGTTTAGCACAGTGTTGTGCGAAGTTAGAATTGTCCTTGCAGTCGCGCACACTTTATTTCGCAATATAGCTACAGCTTCGTAGTGTTTTCGCTACCATCGTAGCGTCTTAAAATTTCATACGCATCTAAGGCAGCTTGCCTCCATGACACGTATTCACTTTGCACACCCTCGAAACTTGGCACTGACTTTACCATATCTATTATCTCACCTCGCAATTAATGTTTGGGTTGATTGTCTCTTTTTATAAGCTTCGACATGTTGGGTAGTTACTTTCAGCACACTCACTTAGTTTTTCACTGCATTTAATTCTAGTGTGAATTGTTCTTTAAATCGACGCTCTTGTTCAATGAGTGCTGCATTGATTGAGCCTTGAATAAGGGACTGTAACTGTTTCGTATCCATTTCTGTATTATTTTGGGGTCGTGGGCAGTTTTAAAAAAACTACCGTCACTGTCAATTTCCTGTTTTATATCACTATATACCCAAATCATGGACACAAATTCGAACACTTGTATTGTGTATTATGCTGCTTGCGCACTGCGATCAGAACAAATTTAAATTCCAACGAAACTGATTTTACTATTTAGAGCAGCAATATTTCAGAACCATGAATGACACGAAGCACTGAATGTAGAGTAATTTGACAACGACTAGCAAAGTATATTTTTTTATTTTATTTTGATTTTGTTTTGCAAAATATATTTTTTACTTTTATATAGGTTTTGTCTTTCTTAAAGTCAGTTACTTGAAAAGCTCACGTACATATTTAATACTTTTTTGGTCATTTGAATTCTTATATTATTCGTTGGCCGCCAGTAATGAAGTATTGTCCTCGTCAGAAGATTCTCTAGTACTGTGCCATGATTATGCTGGAGGAAAACTATTCCCCTTTATTACTGCCCTTGTGGGCCCATATTGAATATGTCGATTATCTAACAACTCTGACCGGAGTAAATATATTTGCAGTCAAGGCTGCTTGAGACATATACAAAAACTGAATTCTTACAAACTAAGAACCTAAAGCTAAACCTAAGAACGGTCAGTGGAAAACTACTGTCCATTCGCTCCACCTACAAAGTTGCTGCTGCTTATTCAGCAATTACGTTATAAGGGGCCGATGACTGTATTGCGGCATATCAGATGTTTACTTAAAACGAGGGCCGCTACGCAAGTTGCCCACTTCGTTCATGTCGTTGGTGGCTTATGAGTCCGATGGTAGCTTGGTGGATAAATGGGAGGGACTCTCCTTAACTATTCCCCCTTCAAGATCGTGGCCGTCCTCGGATATGTTGATTTGGGTGATGGCTCTTTCTATTATTATAGAGGCACGTCTTCGGTACCAGAGTTGGTGTTGTACCAACGATCCACAGAAAACGAGGCTGAAAGCGACTCTATTCACGAACCGCTTCCCGTCTATGAGTTGCTGAATAAAATTGGTGTTTTGCTCATTCATCCTATGTAGTGATGAAAGGCTTAAGACTTGGTCATGTCCAGTAAGGTTTAGTAACTTATGAATGAATTGCGGTTCAGGTATTTGGTGTGGTTTATAATGGGAATTCGTTCAAAGGTGAAAAGGTGAGTTCCCTCTAGCGACACCATCGTCCACGCATTAGTGTTTTTTTCGGACACTGCAAATGTCAAGGGTTGTTGATCTGTGAAAATGAAGAGCTCTCCAGTACCATACAGATATTTCTGCATTTTACCAAGAGCCCAAACAATAGCTAAAATTTCATTTTCATTGGTTGCGTATTGAGTCTCACACTGTTTTAATGTGCGAGATATCATTGTAAATGGGTTGCCTTCTTGGGACAGCACAGCACCAATGCCACTTTCCGAAACGTCAGTGATCAAGTCAAAGGGTTTTTTAAAATCCACATGAATATTTCTTAGACCTTCGTATGCGTCGCGTTGCATGTCATAAAAATCTATGGGTATCTTTTTCGACATATTTTTGCTAACAGAGCCATTTTCGCCCTTTCGCATATTTGTCAGAGGCCTTACTATAGATGCGAAGTCTTTTACAAACGCTCTGTAGTACCTAGCTAGGCCGCACGAAGCGCATACAAATTTGTCGGTTCGACATATTCTTGTATCGCTTTGACTTTTTCAGGGTCAGTTTTTGCGCTGCCTCTGGCTATGATGAAACCTAAGTACTCGACGCTGTCTAAAAAAAATTCTTAAGACACTTTCATGTTCGCTTCGTATAAGCGCTGAAATATTTCGTCTGTGTGTTTGACATGGTCTTGTTCATTTGTGGAAAAAATATTACGTCGTCAAAATAAACGGAACAACATTTTCCGACTTGTTCTCTAAGAACGTCATCGATTGCTCTTTGGAAGGTGCTTCCAGCATTCTTCAAACCTAAAGAACTCGTATTTCTCCCCATTTACTGAGAAGAAAGTCTTCTCTCCATCTTTTTCTGCGAGGTATATCTGATGATATCCGGATTTTGTACCAAGAATTGTGAAAAATGTAGACTTACCCAGACTCGCTAGAATCATTGGGATACTTGGCATCGGATAATGGTCGGCAACAGTACGCTCATGTAGCTTCCTGAAGTCGATGACAAGTCATTTATTTTTATTGCCATTGACGTCTAAACCCTTTTTAACAACACCCACGCTATTTCGTTATTAACAAAATCCTATACCCCTATTGGGTACGGTATAGTATAGTTTAGTATAGTTTTAAGTATACCGGATCATTATCCTCAGTACGGGCCATTACAGAAGTATTAATTGGTAAAGCCTCGTGAGAGGTCTTAAATGTTCCTATTTTTTTCTTTAGCATTCGCCTGAAGACATCCCAAATGTTCTCTGGGACAGGTATGAAGTTCATGCTGTCGCATGAATGGTATTTAAATGGTTCGGACTTATTGCCGTATGGTTATGTTATTATTGTTAATTTTTAATGTAGCACCCGCCTGCGGTAGTAGATCGAAGCCTATGATGATATCAAAGGTATTGAGGGTGTCTAAAATGAAGAAAGGGGCAGTCTGTCCAAAGATTTCCATTGAACATTTATTTTTTATTTCGCTGGATCCATGTATAGAGTTCACAGCGATTGGGGTGCTAACCGGCATTACGTTTTGTAACTCCTTTACGGGTCTTACCTAATTTTTTGCTGCACCAGTGTCAATGAGAATTTTTAATTTTTTACAAGCCAGTTTTCGATCTCTAAAAAATGCAAAATGTAGTTGCCATCAGCTGCATCAGAATCGTTGTCGAGTTCAGTGACTGCAGCAGTGGCTGCATTTGTCTACTGTTAAGAATCTGCGCTTTGCTAAGTTACATTATTGACTTGCTGGCGCCTTTGTCCAGATATACGTTCTAACATATTCTGTCTTTTTTAGGCCTCTCCAAAATTTGACGCGTTCTGGGCTTTTCACCAGTTAGTTGGTTGCCTAAGGTTCGATACCGAAGGGTCCACTTCCATGGGCTGAGCCTGGTTTTGCTTGGTCTCTTTTTCGTTACTCTTGGGGCTTTGCTCGGATTGTTGTGGCTTAGCCTGGCTTTGTTTTCCTATATAATGCGGAAATCTTTCATTTCCCTTTCCTTGCTTACGTTGTTGGCGGCTTACTAGCATGTTGCTTTCGCCGAACTGGCTCTATCTTCGATAGTTTTAGCATAGGAGGCAGCGAACATATGACCCTTTCGATGCTATTCTCGGCTTTGCAAGCTAGCGCTGATGCCGACGGCGAATCTTTGGGTTGTGCCGGAAGGACAAACGCTTTCAAGGATCTCTTAAAACCCAACATGAATGCGTGTAATTCTTATATTATCCGTTGGGCGCTAGTAATGAAGTGTTTTCCTTGGCGCGTCGTCCTCGTTAGAAGATCCTCTAGTCCTGTGCGATAATTATGCTGGAGGAAAACTATTCCGCTTTATTACTGGCCTTGTAGCTTAGCAATGTTACATAATAAGTCAATTATCTAACGGCTATGGCCGAAGTGAATATATTTGCAGTCAAGGCTGCTTGAGACAAATACAAAAACTGAATTCTTACAAACTAAGAACCTAAAGCTAAACCTAAGAACGGTCGGTGGAAAAGTACTGTCCATTCGCTCCACCTACAAAGTTGCTGCTGCTTATTCAGCAAATACGTTATTAGGGGCCGATGACTGCATTGCGGCATATCAGATGTTTACTTGAAACGAGGGCCGCTCCGCAAGTTGCTCACTTCGTTCATGTCGTTGGTGGTTTATGATTTCTAGGGTTGCTTGGTGGATAAATGCGAGGGACTCTTCTTAACTTTTACATGTATACACAATTCTTGGAATTTGCGCTAGCTGCAAACACGTGTATCTGATCTTAATGAAATTTTCTACAGTATATCTTGTTATATCATTTAATATTTGTGGATTCCCAAAAAGTTAATTGCATTAAAATTTTAGCGTAAATTGGGGCAATACAAGTTAGGTTATGTTGAATTATAGCTGTGAGGTAGTACAACATATAGACTGTACAACTGAACATTTAGATGGGGCGTGTTGTTTTTGTAGCGGCAGGTCCAAAGTCGCCTTCGTTTTTTGTTCGGGTTCGAGAGCGGCCGCACGCTTGTGTACGTACACACGAGCGTGTGTACGAAAAACATAAGACTTGCGTGAGGGAAAAGCAAAGCTGCTCTTTTTTATTCCTTTTATTCACTCACACTCACACAGGAAACTGCTTTGGCTTACTCTCAGTGCTCTTTCATATTGTGTATTTACCGTTTAACTGTGTGTGTATGTGTGCGATAAGCAAAATACGCACAAATTTAAGATTTCTCAAATGTCGGAGGCATTTCACTCTTTCAAAGGGGCGGGTAATATGAAATCATGAAAGGGTTTGCCACGTCGATGGGAAATTCTTGCATTTCAGCTAGTTATCGTTGGTAAGGGTACCTAAGCGTTGGCATGTGTGCATTTAAGTAAAATTTAGAGCTATATGGACTAAAATATATTTGTTTCCGTTCTTGCGCTATGCTGCTTGTGCACACACCACATACAATCATATATTGCAGTGATAAATCAGAGCTAAATGTCTTCTCCTAAGAGTGAGTACTTTTATGAAATTGTAAAAAGGTTTGAATCATCCATATGTAATTTTATTATTTTCTATGTTTAGGAAAGTTACCTGGATGTTGACTGGTTTACATGTCTATTATTTCGGCCTTGCATTTTTATTATTATTTTTGGGTTTGTCTAAAAATGATTGGGATAGTTTTCTGTATTTTGGGATACCAGATCTGCTAGCAATACAAATGTTTGTTATAGGCGTACTGCTGTTGGGAGATAATGTGTTTTAAATGATATACAATTAATAGTTTAGTTTAAATGAGATTAACCCTATTAAACTTGTTTTGTTTTATCAGTCAATGGAAGAGCATTTAAATAAATATGTGTGCCTTTTTTGCAGCAGATTATGCGGGTTAGACCTCCTTGCATTGTCTTCGAAGTGATGAAGGGGTATAACCAACAGCAGCTGAGGCAGTTCTATCATTAGAAAAAATCGCAGCGGTAGGATTTGCTTCAGTCACCATCTAGGGGCCCAGGATCGGTTTAAAAATGCGCCAGGTTGCTCAATAGGAGTCTCGGCAAATCTGAGGCAACGTAGGTAGTAGAATTTATTTGAGCTATATCGAAATGTTCGCTCATGTATGCTGCACTATCTTTTTCGTATCACGGCCAGCCATTCCGACTACCTCGCTTAGCCCTGCCCTCCTTTGATGGCAACCATGCGCAATGCAAAACCTTAATTTGCTGCTTTATTGAACTCCTGAATAAGGAGGAAATAACAAACATTGAGAAATTCAAATTGGCTGACATTTTTTCTAATATGTATCAATGTCGTTTATCGCCATCAACTGTCTTATTTGTCTGTTTAAAGGTAATCAAATGGCAATTTGCCTTTTAATATTGCAATAGTTTATAAAACAACCAAATACATTATCGGACTCTGATGCAGTGACATATTCATTCTGACAGTCATTATCGTCCTCAAGTTCTCCTTTAAACTGCTTTCGTGCTAGTCTAAGGTGTAATTGTCACTCAAAGTCTAGGCCCTGCTCTCGTGTTCGCACCAATGCATACTCTCAGAAGTTTCATCTACAAAGAGAGAGACATAATGAGTAGCATTGACCACGTTCATGTGAGCGTAGCTTCTCTAATTACTGAATTGACAAAATCTCCTTTGATACCATTCGAATTATCGGTGGACCTAGGCATTATCTCGCGTAGATACCAGATAACGACTTCGACATTCCAGCCTGGCTAGCAATTATTGCCCTTAAAAAAGCTCTTGTGCAACAACCATCATCCGATCAATTTCAAATTTTTTTTTTAATGATTCTTGTTTCTTACTTTTTGCAAAAGCCACCAGTTCAGTGTGTAAAATGCAGTTCATAGATTACTCGGGGTCAACCTCATATTTAAAGATCTGTATGAAAAAAGTCGATGAAACACGGTGCTCATATATGTCTAATATTTCAAACTTTTATTAAAACTCCACCTAAAGACTTAATGAGCAGGTTTCCTTGATTTTGAAAACTAGACACGTAATTGAAGAAAATTTATGAATAATGTATGAAACTTTCTTATTTTCCATCCGACCGCAACAAATTTCGCGAAATTTGTAATATATAACATATACATTCAGCTCGACATAGTACGGCTTGTTAAAAATTTTAAATTGTAACAAATAAACTCTAACCAATTCGATGCACTTTCAACATTGTTAATTAGGTAACTTATTGTAGTATGAAATAAAACAACAACAACAAATCATATCTATTTAATTATTAAAATCTTTTCTCTCTGATTTCAGGGTGCTGGATATTTAAGCTTTAACAATGTTCATGCGGATAATTTAAATGAAATATTAAATAAGGCTGTCGACTTATTTTGGAAAGCGCTTGAATTTGAATCGCAGGAAAAAGTGATATGCTGTACACTAGAAATGTTTGCATTGTGGTGCGGAAGGTTTAAGAATGAAGTACCCAGTGTAATTATTAACATTTTTAAATCGGGCATAGAGCATAAAAATACAACTCAAGTTATTCGGCAAAGTTACCTTGAGTGGCTGCTTTCATCGATACAAAATGCTAATATTAAAAATACAAGCAATATAGTTCCAACATTGTATACTTTGTATTCAAATGCACAACAACATTTTTCTCATTTAACATACATATCCGAGGCAGCATGCATTGCCTGCCTTTTGCTGATATTAGATAAACCATCTGAATTATATTCATTCTTCTGGAACTCCATATTTGATATGACTAAGCAATATTTCTTTAATGAAAAATTAATTGCGACAGCAACGGCGGAAACGTTATGCCACATTTCATTTATGGCTAAAATCTTGTTTACATCTTATTTAGACCAAATTAAGGGTCCGGTAGATCCGCTACACAGAGCATTACTTTATAATTTATGTAGTTGTGTACTTAAAGTAAGGTCTTATACAAAAGGACAAATTAAAGAAATCACAAAGAGTTCCGATGGCGTAAACTTTGTTAAACTTGCTCTTAAAGAGTATAGTAACCTTTTAAACGCAGAAAAAATGCAAATTGAAGTTGACAATTATTCTGAACACACTGGTACACCAAATCTAGCACTGTTAGAAGCATTAGAAGTTCTTTGTTCTTTACAAGATGTCACTCACGAAGATTCCCTCGAGCTAACTATACAACTTTTGGAAATAGGTAATTTTCCAGCAATATTATCTATTAGTCCATATTTTTGGGAAACCACAATTCAACAGAATTTTCATTTGAATCCCGAACACTTCATTTCAACAAATAAGAAGCAACTTGTTGAGACATATATAGATAATTTTAAAATATCCCCTGTTTACGAAAATATTATTTCTGCTTTGGTGCGAATAAACCCACACACAATAGTGTCGCCTATTATAACCCGAATTAAAATGTTTCTGAATGTTGACAGCAATTTCTATGTCAGTAATGAAGAATTCTTTATATTTATGACACCAGAAGGAGAGTTGTATGATAAAAATGTAATACCACATATTGACTCACAATACAAAACTATTGGCATTAAACGAGAAAATAAGGTTTACAGCTATAAAGAACAGTTGGAAGAAATTCAACTTCGTCGTGAAATTGACGAAAAACGGCAAAAAGAAGGTAAATCTAAAACTGTAAAATTGACCCAGAAACAACAAGAGTTAATTAAAAACCAAACAGAGAAAGAAATGCGTATCAAATTACGTGTTCAAAGCATGTTTGACAAATTAATGTGTGTAATATGTTTGATCAAAGCTTCATGCACTGGAAATGAAAAATATATTGCGTTAAATTTTCATACATTATTAGATGATATTTTACGGGCAACCTATAGCCCTTTAAGTGCTGAACCATTGACAGATCTGTACTATTTCCTACACAAAATGTGTTTTAAAAATTATTCAGAATTGGGCCGCTGTATTTCCATTGCAACAATAAGACTTCAAAAACCATCCTGTACTTTAAAAGACGATTGGAATACTAAAAATATATTGGAGAGTATCGATGATGTAATATTAAACCTTAATAAGCACGTAATTGTGAATTCAAACAAATTGGATTCACAATCCTTTTCTTATGCTTTCGAATTTCTAAAACGTGCCATCCCTTGCTTCAATGATAACGCAAATCACGAAAATATATTACTTAGTATAAAGTTGATAGAACTCCACGTGAAACCCGAAAAGAAAGCTACAGTTGACTGCATTCATCCAAATTACATGCCAAGGCTGGGTATGTTTCGCATATTACTTTATTTGATACAAAACAACTCTACGGTAATCCAAACGCAAGCCGTTAATGCTCTTTTGGAAGTTGCATGTGTTTCATCTGGTGGAAAATTGAATGCTACTCCAGATAATCATATAATTCGATTATTTTTAGATGCCTTGCAAAGTAATAGTGAAATTATAAGGGAAGTTTCCTTACGTGCAATTAAAATCATGATTAACTCAATAGTTGATTATTCTAAATCTGATGTTGAATTGAAAATACAAATTGTCGCGAGATTGTGGATAGCAAAATTCGATACATCATCAAATATAAAAAATCTTGCTGCCGATATTTGGGACTCAGCTAATTTTTCTTATCCAGAGTTTAATGATATTATATGTGACATTACACATTCAGAACTCTGTATACAAAAAGCATCCTCGGAGTCCTTAATACCACTAATAATAAATAATAACAGTTTAGTAAAATGTGGATTAATGAAAATGTTAGATATTTATAATGAGAAGCTAACTTTAATTCCTCCAAAACTGGATAAATTTGATCGTGAAATTGAGCCAGCCTCTGATCAATGGAAACCTAGAAGAGGTGTCGCTATTGCAATATCTCAAATTGCACAATTTTTATCTATTGAAGATATAAATTATTTAATGCAATTTATGGTGTCCCAAGGTCTAGGTGATCGCGAGGAAGTTGTACATAAAGAAATGCTGGCTGCTGCATTAAAGATAGTTGATTTACATGGTAAAGAAACAATTGGAAGTTTACTACCCGTTTTTGAAGAATTTCTTGACAAAGCTCCAAAGTCCCAAAGTTATGACAACATACGTCAGGCTGTTGTAATCCTTATGGGTTCCTTGGCTAGGCATTTGGAAAAGGAAGATAAACGCATTGATCCAATAGTCAAACGGCTAATAATTGCTCTTTCTACACCATCTCAACAAGTTCAGGAAGCAGTATCAAATTGTCTACCACATCTTATGCCGTCTGTTAAGGAAGAAGCGCCAGCCATGGTCAAAAAATTATTACATTCATTGGCTAAGTCAGATAAATACGGTGAAAGAAGAGGTGCTGCTTACGGAATTGCTGGAATTGTAAAAGGACTTGGGATATTATCGCTAAAGCAATTAGACATAATGTCAAAGTTGACGTCGTATATACAAGACAAGAAAAATTACAGAAGTCGTGAGGGTGCTCTATTTGCATTTGAAGTTTTATGTAATACACTTGGTCGCTTGTTTGAACCATATATAGTCCATGTTTTACCTCACTTGTTACAATGCTTTGGCGATCCTTCCCAATACGTTAGGCAAGCTGCTGATGATACTGCCAAGGTGGTCATGGGAAAGCTTTCTGCTCATGGAGTTAAATTGGTTCTTCCATCTTTATTACAAGCATTAGATGAAGATTCCTGGAGAACAAAAACGGCTTCTGTTGAGTTATTGGGTGCTATGGCATTTTGCGCTCCAAAACAGTTATCATCTTGTTTGCCCAGTATAGTTCCAAAATTAATAGAAGTTCTTGGGGATTCCCATACAAAAGTACAAGAAGCTGGTGCAGATGCTCTTAAAGTAATAGGATCCGTTATAAAGAATCCTGAAATTCAAGCTATTGTTCCTGTTTTATTAAAAGCATTAGAGGATCCTTCTAACAACACATCAGCATGTCTTCATAGCTTGTTAAAAACAAAATTCGTACACTTTATAGATGCTCCTTCATTGGCTCTTATTATGCCGGTAGTTCAAAGAGCATTTATGGATCGATCTACAGAAACAAGAAAAATGGCTGCCCAAATAATTGGGAATATGTACTCACTTACGGATCAAAAGGATTTGACACCATATCTCCCAAGTATAATTCCTGGATTAAAATCTTCGTTGCTAGATCCAGTTCCAGAAGTGAGAGCAGTGTCTGCCCGTGCTCTTGGTGCAATGGTTAAAGGAATGGGTGAAACCTCATTTGAAGACTTACTTCCCTGGTTAATGCAAACATTAACTTCAGAATCTAGTAGTGTGGATCGAAGTGGCGCAGCACAAGGACTTTCTGAGGTAGTTGGAGGACTCGGTGTGGAAAAAATGCATAAGCTAATGCCGGAAATAATTTCTACTGCAGAACGAACTGATATTGCTCCACATGTAAAAGATGGGTATATCATGATGTTTATATATATGCCAGGTGCATTTCCCGAAGAATTTACACCTTACATTGGTCAAATAATTAATCCAATACTTAAGGCATTAGCAGATGAAAGTGAATATGTACGTGATACAGCTTTAAGAGCTGGGCAAAGGATTGTTAATTTATATGCAGAATCTGCAGTTGCGCTCCTGCTACCAGAATTAGAAAAGGGTTTATTCGATGAAAACTGGCGAATTCGATATAGCTCTGTTCAATTACTCGGGGACTTATTATATCGCATATCTGGAGTATCTGGAAAAATGACGACAGAAACGGCTAGTGAAGATGACAATTTTGGCACCGAACAGTCACATACGGCCATAATTCGTTTCTTAGGTGATGAACGCCGCAATAGAGTTCTGTCTGGACTTTATATGGGTCGAAGTGACGTATCGTTAATGGTCCGTCAATCTGCGCTACATGTTTGGAAAATAGTTGTTACAAACACTCCCAGAACACTAAGAGAGATTTTACCAACATTGTTCGGATTGTTGCTTGGGTGCTTAGCAAGTACAAGCTATGATAAACGGCAAGTCGCAGCACGGACTTTAGGAGATCTAGTAAGGAAACTTGGTGAAAGGGTTTTACCTGAAATAATTCCGATACTAGAAAGTGGATTAAATTCAGAGCATCCAGACCAAAGGCAAGGTGTTTGCATTGGCCTATCTGAAATTATGGCGTCAACATCAAAAGAAATGGTTTTAACATTTGTACACAGCTTGGTTCCAACCGTGCGTAAGGCCTTAGCAGATCCCTTGCCCGAGGTTCGCGTAGCAGCTGCGAAGACATTTGATTCGCTGCATAGTACCGTAGGGTCGCGAGCACTAGATGATATTTTACCTTTCATGTTAGAAGGGCTCTCCGACCCCGATCCTTCGATTGCAGAGAATACATTAGACGGTTTGCGGCAAGTTATGTCTATAAAGTCACGAGTCGTATTACCTTACCTTGTTCCACAATTAACTACACAACCAGTAAACACTAAAGCCCTATCGATTTTAGTTTCTGTTGCTGGTGATGCATTAACAAAATATTTACCAAAAATTTTATCCGCATTGTTAGAAACATTGTCCGAATCACATGGTTCAGTTCACGAAATACAAGAATTAGAGTACTGCCAGACTGTTATTTTATCAGTGACAGATGAAGTTGGAATTCGAACTATAATGGATACACTTATGATTTCTGCAAAGTCAGCTAATGTATGTACACGTAAATCTTCAGCAAGTTTGCTTTCTGCTTTTTGCATCCACTCCCCTGGAGATTATTCTCAATATATTCCTCAACTTCTTCGTTGCTTACTACGGTTAATGGCAGATTCGGATAAAGGTATAATTCAAAAAGCTTGGGAAGCATTAAATGCTGTAATAAAAGGCCTAACTCCAACTGAACAAATTGGTTGCGTAACTGATCTCCGGCAAGCAGTAAGGTTTGCTGCCAGTGAATTGAAGGAGCCAGAATTACCAGGATTTTGCTTACCAAAGGGAATAGCGCCTTTATTGCCTGTTTTTAGAGAAGCTATTTTAAATGGGTTACCTGACGAAAAGGAAAATGCAGCTCAAGGCCTTGGTGAAGTTATTTTTCTAACTAGCGCCAATTCACTACAGCCATCCGTCGTACATATTACTGGACCATTGATTCGAATATTAGGAGATCGATTCAATTCTGGCGTTAAGGCAGCTGTTTTAGAAACATTAGCAATTTTGCTCCATAAAGTTGGTGTTATATTAAAACAATTTTTACCCCAACTGCAAACTACATTTTTGAAAGCATTGCATGATCAGAATAGAAACGTTCGAATGAAAGCAGGTAAAGCACTATCGGAATTAGTCGCTATACATACCAGAGCTGATCCATTATTTATTGAAATTCACAATGGTATAAAAAGTTCGGATGATTCTTCTGTAAGGGAAACAATGCTGCACGCACTCCGTAGCATTATTAGTCCATCGGGAGACAAAATGTCTGAACCAATAAAAAAACAGATTTTTTCTACATTATTGTGTTTAATTGGACATCAAGAGGATATTACTAGAAATGCAGCTGGTGGGTGTTTAGGTGCTATGCTAAAATACATGCCATCAGCCCAAATTTCGGATTTCTTAAGTAATTGCATACTGGCAGACAATGCGGAGGATTCCTTTACTAAACATGGCTATACAATTATTCTTTTTGTTGCCTTAAAAGAATGTCCTAAGGAAGTGTTAGCACCACATTTTTTTGATAGAGTAATTGCAAAAATATTAGTTAATATTTTATCAGAAAAAGTACCCATTGCTTGTAACGCTGTCCGAGCTGCGACATATCTTTTAGAATACAAACTTATCGAAAGAGATGATCCTCCAAATAGCCTAATAGTGGCACTAGCTAGGGCAATGAACCATAGTAGTAATGATGTGAAACAGCTTGTTGCAAAGAGTTGTATTCACCTTGCTAAAAACCTTTGTCCTGACCAAATACATCTCGATGTGTTAAAAATTTTAGTTCCAACACTTGTAAACGGAACTAAAGAGAAAAATGGCTACGTTAAATCCAATTCAGAACTAGCCCTTATATCTATACTGAGGTTAAGATCTGATGAGACAACGTTTAAAAAGACATGTGAAGTCTTAGAAACGGGAGCAAAAGACTCGTTAAGTGATGTAGTATCAAAACTTTTAAAAAGAGTTACAGTTCATGCAGCTGTAAAGGAAGAAGACTTAGATGAAACATTACAAACCTGATTATTATTACGTACGTAATTCGAAGAAATTTTAATAAATAATAATAATAAAAATTGTTTCGAATGTAAGAATGTAAGAAATGTATACTACAAAAACATATATGTCAACTTTCAGAATAAAAATAATTTAAGGAATTGTTTACCTTAATTTGCTATTTTTGTTTTGTTTTTACAAGGCTACGTTACATAAAGGCATTACAAATATTTGGGACAATAAAATCTGCGAACATAATTGAAACAGAACCGATTTGAAACTGGAATTAACATTATTTATTAATTTTTAACTCAATTTGTTGGATAATGACAAACCGAAACTAACCTTAAACCAATGATTCTTTTTTTATTTGAAAATTTTAATGTATATTTTAAATATTTGTGGAATAAAAAATTAACTTTCATCGAAAAATCAAAAATATATTATAAATAAATGTGAATGAAAATGAGTTAAATCTTTATTAACGCCGAACCAATTACGAAATTAAAACATTTGTCTTATATGTGGAAGACTAGGGTTTGAGTTGAGGCGCAAAAAAGCGTCCGTGAAAACCGGAATGATTAAAAACTTGCTCGTGCGTGTTCCAATGTTACAATGCTTTGGCGATCCTTCCCAATACGTTAGGCAAGCTGCTGATGATACTGCCAAGGTGGTTATGGGAAAGCTTTCTGCCCATGGAGTTAAATTGGTTCTTCCATCTTTATTACAAGCATTAGATGAAGATTCCTGGGTGCTATGGCATTTTGCGCTCCAAAACAGTTATCATCTTGTTTGCCCAGTATAGTTCCAAAATTAGTAGAAGTTCTTGGGGATTCCCATACAAAAGTACAAGAAGCTGGTGCAGATGCTCTTAAAGTAATAGTATCCGTTATAAAGAATCCTGAAATTCAAGCTATTGTTCCTGTTTTATTAAAAGCATTAGAGGATCCTTCTAACAACACATCAGCATGTCTTCATAGCTTGTTAAAAACAAAATTCGTACACTTTATAGATGCTCCTTCATTGGCTCTTATTATGCCGGTAGTTCAAAGAGCATTTATGGATCGATCTACAGAAACAAGAAAAATGGCTGCCCAAATAATTGGGAATATGTACTCACTTACGGATCAAAAGGATTTGACACCATATCTCCCAAATATAATTCCTGGATTAAAATCTTCGTTGCTAGACCCAGTTCCAGAAGTGAGAGCAGTGTCTGCCCGTGCTCTTGGTGCAATGGTTAAAGGAATGGGTGAAACCTCATTTGAAGACTTACTTCCCTGGTTAATGCAAACATTAACTTCAGAATCTAGTAGTGTGGATCGAAGTGGCGCAGCACAAGGACTTTCTGAGGTAGTTGGAGGACTCGGTGTGGAAAAAATGCATAAGCTAATGCCGGAAATAATTTCTACTGCAGAACGAACTGATATTGCTCCACATGTAAAAGATGGGTATATCATGATGTTTATATATATGCCAGGTGCATTTCCCGAAGAATTTACACCTTACATTGGTCAAATAATTAATCCAATACTTAAAGCATTAGCAGATGAAAGTGAATATGTACGTGATACAGCTTTAAGAGCTAAGCAACTTTACTTTATATGCAGAATCTGCAGTTGCTCTCCTGCCACCAGAATTAGAAAAGGTTGCTCTCCTGCTACCAGAATTAGAAAAGGGTTTATTCGATGAAAACTGGCGAATTCGATATAGCTCTGTTTAATTATTCGGGGACTTATTATATCGCATATCTTGAGTATCTGGAAAAATTACGACAGAAACGGCTAGTGAAGATGACAATTTTGGCACCGAACAGTCACATACGGCCATAATTGTTTCTTAGGTGATGAATGCCTCAATAGAGTTCTGTCTGGACTATAAAGCCCCATATAAATGGGTCGAAGTGACGTATCGTTAATGGTCCGTCAATCTGCGCTACATGTTTGGAAAATAGTTGTTACAAACACTCCCAGAACACTAAGAGAGATTTTACCAACATTGTTCGGATTGTTGCTTGGGTGCTTAGCAAGTACAAGCTATGATAAACGGCAAGTCGCAGCACGGACTTTAGGAGATCTAGTAAGGAAACTTGGTGAAAGGGTTTTACCTGAAATAATTCCGATACTAGAAAGTGGATTAAATTCAGAGCATCCAGACCAAAGGCAAGGTGTTTGCATTGGCCTATCTGAAATTATGGCGTCAACATCAAAAGAAATGGTTTTAACATTTGTACACAGCTTGGTTCCAACCGTGCGTAAGGCCTTAGCAGATCCCTTGCCCGAGGTTCGCGTAGCAGCTGCGAAGACATTTGATTCGCTGCATAGTACCGTAGGGTCGCGAGCACTAGATGATATTTTACCTTTCATGTTAGAAGGGCTCTCCGACCCCGATCCTTCGATTGCAGAGAATACATTAGACGGTTTGCGGCAAGTTATGTCTATAAAGTCACGAGTCGTATTACCTTACCTTGTTCCACAATTAACTACACAACCAGTAAACACTAAAGCCCTATCGATTTTAGTTTCTGTTGCTGGTGATGCATTAACAAAATATTTACCAAAAATTTTATCCGCATTGTTAGAAACATTGTCCGAATCACATGGTTCAGTTCACGAAATACAAGAATTAGAGTACTGCCAGACTGTTATTTTATCAGTGACAGATGAAGTTGGAATTCGAACTATAATGGATACACTTATGATTTCTGCAAAGTCAGCTAATGTATGTACACGTAAATCTTCAGCAAGTTTGCTTTCTGCTTTTTGCATCCACTCCCCTGGAGATTATTCTCAATATATTCCTCAACTTCTTCGTTGCTTACTACGGTTAATGGCAGATTCGGATAAAGGTATAATTCAAAAAGCTTGGGAAGCATTAAATGCTGTAATAAAAGGCCTAACTCCAACTGAACAAATTGGTTGCGTAACTGATCTCCGGCAAGCAGTAAGGTTTGCTGCCAGTGAATTGAAGGAGCCAGAATTACCAGGATTTTGCTTACCAAAGGGAATAGCGCCTTTATTGCCTGTTTTTAGAGAAGCTATTTTAAATGGGTTACCTGACGAAAAGGAAAATGCAGCTCAAGGCCTTGGTGAAGTTATTTTTCTAACTAGCGCCAATTCACTACAGCCATCCGTCGTACATATTACTGGACCATTGATTCGAATATTAGGAGATCGATTCAATTCTGGCGTTAAGGCAGCTGTTTTAGAAACATTAGCAATTTTGCTCCATAAAGTTGGTGTTATATTAAAACAATTTTTACCCCAACTGCAAACTACATTTTTGAAAGCATTGCATGATCAGAATAGAAACGTTCGAATGAAAGCAGGTAAAGCACTATCGGAATTAGTCGCTATACATACCAGAGCTGATCCATTATTTATTGAAATTCACAATGGTATAAAAAGTTCGGATGATTCTTCTGTAAGGGAAACAATGCTGCACGCACTCCGTAGCATTATTAGTCCATCGGGAGACAAAATGTCTGAACCAATAAAAAAACAGATTTTTTCTACATTATTGTGTTTAATTGGACATCAAGAGGATATTACTAGAAATGCAGCTGGTGGGTGTTTAGGTGCTATGCTAAAATACATGCCATCAGCCCAAATTTCGGATTTCTTAAGTAATTGCATACTGGCAGACAATGCGGAGGATTCCTTTACTAAACATGGCTATACAATTATTCTTTTTGTTGCCTTAAAAGAATGTCCTAAGGAAGTGTTAGCACCACATTTTTTTGATAGAGTAATTGCAAAAATATTAGTTAATATTTTATCAGAAAAAGTACCCATTGCTTGTAACGCTGTCCGAGCTGCGACATATCTTTTAGAATACAAACTTATCGAAAGAGATGATCCTCCAAATAGCCTAATAGTGGCACTAGCTAGGGCAATAAACCATAGTAGTAATGATGTGAAGCAGCTTGTTGCAAAGAGTTGTATTCACCTTGCTAAAAACCTTTGTCCTGACCAAATACATCTCGATGTGTTAACAATTTTAGTTCCAACACTTGTAAACGGAACTAAAGAGAAAAATGGCTACGTTAAATCCAATTCAGAACTAGCCCTTATATCTATACTGAGGTTAAGATCTGATGAGACAACGTTTAAAAAGACATGTGAAGTCTTAAAAACGGGAGCAAAAGACTCGTTAAGTGATGTAGTATCAAAACTTTTAAAAAGAGTTACAGTTCATGCAGCTGTAAAGGAAGAAGACTTAGATGAAACATTACAAACCTGATTATTATTACGTACGTAATTCGAAGAAATTTTAATAAATAATAATAATAAAAATTGTTTCGAATGTAAGAATGTAAGAAATGTATACTACAAAAACATATATGTCAACTTTCAGAATAAAAATAATTTAAGGAATTGTTTACCTTAATTTGCTATTTTTGTTTTGTTTTTACAAGGCTACGTTACATAAAGGCATTACAAATATTTGGGACAATAAAATCTGCGAACATAATTGAAACAGAACCGATTTGAAACTGGAATTAACATTATTTATTAATTTTTAACTCAATTTGTTGGATAATGACAAACCGAAACTAATCTTAAACCAATGATTCTTTTTTTATTTGAAAATTTTAATGTATATTTTAAATATTTGTGGAATAAAAAATTAACTTTCATCGAAAAATCAAAAATATATTATAAATAAATGTGAATGAAAATGAGTTAAATCTTTATTAACGCCGAACCAATTACGAAATTAAAACATTTGTCTTATATGTGGAAGACTAGGGTTTGAGTTGAGGCGCAAAAAAGCGTCCGTGAAAACCGGAATGATTAAAAACTTGCTCGTGCGTGTTCCAATGTTACAATGCTTTGGCGATCCTTCCCAATACGTTAGGCAAGCTGCTGATGATACTGCCAAGGTGGTTATGGGAAAGCTTTCTGCCCATGGAGTTAAATTGGTTCTTCCATCTTTATTACAAGCATTAGATGAAGATTCCTGGGTGCTATGGCATTTTGCGCTCCAAAACAGTTATCATCTTGTTTGCCCAGTATAGTTCCAAAATTAGTAGAAGTTCTTGGGGATTCCCATACAAAAGTACAAGAAGCTGGTGCAGATGCTCTTAAAGTAATAGGATCCGTTATAAAGAATCCTGAAATTCAAGCTATTGTTCCTGTTTTATTAAAAGCATTAGAGGATCCTTCTAACAACACACCAGCATGTCTTCATAGCTTGTTAAAAACAAAATTCGTACACTTTATAGATGCTCCTTCATTGGCTCTTATTATGCCGGTAGTTCAAAGAGCATTTATGGATCGATCTACAGAAACAAGAAAAATGGCTGCCCAAATAATTGGGAATATGTACTCACTTACGGATCAAAAGGATTTGACACCATATCTCCCAAATATAATTCCTGGATTAAAATCTTCGTTGCCAGACCCAGTTCCAGAAGTGAGAGCAGTGTCTGCCCGTGCTCTTGGTGCAATGGTTAAAGGAATGGGTGAAACCTCATTTGAAGACTTACTTCCCTGGTTAATGCAAACATTAACTTCAGAATCTAGTAGTGTGGATCGAAGTGGCGCAGCACAAGGACTTTCTGAGGTAGTTGGAGGACTCGGTGTGGAAAAAATGCATAAGCTAATGCCGGAAATAATTTCTACTGCAGAACGAACTGATATTGCTCCACATGTAAAAGATGGGTATATCATGATGTTTATATATATGCCAGGTGCATTTCCCGAAGAATTTACACCTTACATTGGTCAAATAATTAATCCAATACTTAAAGCATTAGCAGATGAAAGTGAATATGTACGTGATACAGCTTTAAGAGCTAAGCAACTTTACTTTATATGCAGAATCTGCAGTTGCTCTCCTGCCACCAGAATTAGAAAAGGTTGCTCTCCTGCTACCAGAATTAGAAAAGGGTTTATTCGATGAAAACTGGCGAATTCGATATAGCTCTGTTTAATTATTCGGGGACTTATTATATCGCATATCTTGAGTATCTGGAAAAATTACGACAGAAACGGCTAGTGAAGATGACAATTTTGGCACCGAACAGTCACATACGGCCATAATTGTTTCTTAGGTGATGAATGCCGCAATAGAGTTCTGTCTGGACTATAAAGCCCCATATAAATGGGTCGAAGTGACGTATCGTTAATGGTCCGTCAATCTGCGCTACATGTTTGGAAAATAGTTGTTACAAACACTCCCAGAACACTAAGAGAGATTTTACCAACATTGTTCGGATTGTTGCTTGGGTGCTTAGCAAGTACAAGCTATGATAAACGGCAAGTCGCAGCACGGACTTTAGGAGATCTAGTAAGGAAACTTGGTGAAAGGGTTTTACCTGAAATAATTCCGATACTAGAAAGTGGATTAAATTCAGAGCATCCAGACCAAAGGCAAGGTGTTTGCATTGGCCTATCTGAAATTATGGCGTCAACATCAAAAGAAATGGTTTTAACATTTGTACACAGCTTGGTTCCAACCGTGCGTAAGGCCTTAGCAGATCCCTTGCCCGAGGTTCGCGTAGCAGCTGCGAAGACATTTGATTCGCTGCATAGTACCGTAGGGTCGCAAGCACTAGATGATATTTTACCTTTCATGTTAGAAGGGCTCTCCGACCCCGATCCTTCGATTGCAGAGAATACATTAGACGGTTTGCGGCAAGTTATGTCTATAAAGTCACGAGTCGTATTACCTTACCTTGTTCCACAATTAACTACACAACCAGTAAACACTAAAGCCCTATCGATTTTAGTTTCTGTTGCTGGTGATGCATTAACAAAATATTTACCAAAAATTTTATCCGCATTGTTAGAAACATTGTCCGAATCACATGGTTCAGTTCACGAAATACAAGAATTAGAGTACTGCCAGACTGTTATTTTATCAGTGACAGATGAAGTTGGAATTCGAACTATAATGGATACACTTATGATTTCTGCAAAGTCAGCTAATGTATGTACACGTAAATCTTCAGCAAGTTTGCTTTCTGCTTTTTGCATCCACTCCCCTGGAGATTATTCTCAATATATTCCTCAACTTCTTCGTTGCTTACTACGGTTAATGGCAGATTCGGATAAAGGTATAATTCAAAAAGCTTGGGAAGCATTAAATGCTGTAATAAAAGGCCTAACTCCAACTGAACAAATTGGTTGCGTAACTGATCTCCGGCAAGCAGTAAGGTTTGCTGCCAGTGAATTGAAGGAGCCAGAATTACCAGGATTTTGCTTACCAAAGGGAATAGCGCCTTTATTGCCTGTTTTTAGAGAAGCTATTTTAAATGGGTTACCTGACGAAAAGGAAAATGCAGCTCAAGGCCTTGGTGAAGTTATTTTTCTAACTAGCGCCAATTCACTACAGCCATCCGTCGTACATATTACTGGACCATTGATTCGAATATTAGGAGATCGATTCAATTCTGGCGTTAAGGCAGCTGTTTTAGAAACATTAGCAATTTTGCTCCATAAAGTTGGTGTTATATTAAAACAATTTTTACCCCAACTGCAAACTACATTTTTGAAAGCATTGCATGATCAGAATAGAAACGTTCGAATGAAAGCAGGTAAAGCACTATCGGAATTAGTCGCTATACATACCAGAGCTGATCCATTATTTATTGAAATTCACAATGGTATAAAAAGTTCGGATGATTCTTCTGTAAGGGAAACAATGCTGCACGCACTCCGTAGCATTATTAGTCCATCGGGAGACAAAATGTCTGAACCAATAAAAAAACAGATTTTTTCTACATTATTGTGTTTAATTGGACATCAAGAGGATATTACTAGAAATGCAGCTGGTGGGTGTTTAGGTGCTATGCTAAAATACATGCCATCAGCCCAAATTTCGGATTTCTTAAGTAATTGCATACTGGCAGACAATGCGGAGGATTCCTTTACTAAACATGGCTATACAATTATTCTTTTTGTTGCCTTAAAAGAATGTCCTAAGGAAGTGTTAGCACCACATTTTTTTGATAGAGTAATTGTAAAAATATTAGTTAATATTTTATCAGAAAAAGTACCCATTGCTTGTAACGCTGTCCGAGCTGCGACATATCTTTTAGAATACAAACTTATCGAAAGAGATGATCCTCCAAATAGCCTAATAGTGGCACTAGCTAGGGCAATAAACCATAGTAGTAATGATGTGAAGCAGCTTGTTGCAAAGAGTTGTATTCACCTTGCTAAAAACCTTTGTCCTGACCAAATACATCTCGATGTGTTAACAATTTTAGTTCCAACACTTGTAAACGGAACTAAAGAGAAAAATGGCTACGTTAAATCCAATTCAGAACTAGCCCTTATATCTATACTGAGGTTAAGATCTGATGAGACAACGTTTAAAAAGACATGTGAAGTCTTAAAAACGGGAGCAAAAGACTCGTTAAGTGATGTAGTATCAAAACTTTTAAAAAGAGTTACAGTTCATGCAGCTGTAAAGGAAGAAGACTTAGATGAAACATTACAAACCTGATTATTATTACGTACGTAATTCGAAGAAATTTTAATAAATAATAATAATAAAAATTGTTTCGAATGTAAGAATGTAAGAAATGTATACTACAAAAACATATATGTCAACTTTCAGAATAAAAATAATTTAAGGAATTGTTTACCTTAATTTGCTATTTTTGTTTTGTTTTTACAAGGCTACGTTACATAAAGGCATTACAAATATTTGGGACAATAAAATCTGCGAACATAATTGAAACAGAACCGATTTGAAACTGGAATTAACATTATTTATTAATTTTTAACTCAATTTGTTGGATAATGACAAACCGAAACTAATCTTAAACCAATGATTCTTTTTTTATTTGAAAATTTTAATGTATATTTTAAATATTTGTGGAATAAAAAATTAACTTTCATCGAAAAATCAAAAATATATTATAAATAAATGTGAATGAAAATGAGTTAAATCTTTATTAACGCCGAACCAATTACGAAATTAAAACATTTGTCTTATATGTGGAAGACTAGGGTTTGAGTTGAGGCGCAAAAAAGCGTCCGTGAAAACCGGAATGATTAAAAACTTGCTCGTGCGTGTTCCAATGTTACAATGCTTTGGCGATCCTTCCCAATACGTTAGGCAAGCTGCTGATGATACTGCCAAGGTGGTTATGGGAAAGCTTTCTGCCCATGGAGTTAAATTGGTTCTTCCATCTTTATTACAAGCATTAGATGAAGATTCCTGGGTGCTATGGCATTTTGCGCTCCAAAACAGTTATCATCTTGTTTGCCCAGTATAGTTCCAAAATTAGTAGAAGTTCTTGGGGATTCCCATACAAAAGTACAAGAAGCTGGTGCAGATGCTCTTAAAGTAATAGGATCCGTTATAAAGAATCCTGAAATTCAAGCTATTGTTCCTGTTTTATTAAAAGCATTAGAGGATCCTTCTAATCCTTTTATCCTTCGTGCGGGCCCTCACCAATACAAAGAGCCTAAAGGTAGGCTATAGTACATAATAGAGGTGCAACGCTCACCGGCATTATTGTTATGTTTCCTAATTTTTTTTTGTAATGTAGATAACACTTATGACGCACTATCAAATATTGGGCGTCAATATTTATTGCATAATGCTGCATTACAAGGACATATGTCAACACCAGAAAAACGAGCAAGTACCTTATTAAATAGTATGAAATTCAAATTATCTTAAAAAGTACTAACAATTTCTTATTTTTATATGTAATGTGTAATGTACAAGAGGTATTATATGGTATAATAGTTATTCTTACGACTCTATTACTTTTGCGCATTTGAATAAATTCACCTTATAAAAAATTTCTTTCTTTATAATATTATATATCAACACACGAAACTACGACTACAGGATCTGACTTTATGGTTACGGATTTTAAACCTACGCAGACATCTGTTTTGTTTACTCTGAATTTTTCGAAACGTGTATTCAAAAGGTGTGGATACTAATTACTGATACCAGCACAGTAGTCTAACGGCTGTATTGCTCCACATTGGAAATAAGCAACCCTCCATACGGATCACTTCCTATATTCGTTACCCAAATAAAATTTAAATGCAGCATAAATTTCACATTGAGAACGAAAACATTACGCTCCAGCAGTGCTTAAAGGACGAAACGCTAAAAAGGGAATGTAATTTGAGCGTCGCCTTTATGAGGGCGGAACGAGCAATTATATTTGCATGTGTGTGTACATGTATGCATGAAAGCATATTTGCATATGTTGCTAACTGCAGTGCTGCTGAATAAACAAAGTTTGTTAGTTTTCTTGCGTTGATCATGATCAACCCCAAATTTGTTTTCACACATATACATGTGTTGTGTACTGAGGTTAGCTCGGTAGAACATCAGTTACTTTTAAGTCCATGCTGTTATTTATAAGAAACTAACAAAGTTTAATTCTTCACAAAGCATATATATGTACATATTTTTATGTACTCATGCATCCATAATTATCAGGTGCTTGCACGCTATTCGCAGCAGTGATTGCAAAAGGTGGGTAATGCGACCACCTTTACTAAAGGAAGTCTTCGTTGTTTGTGTCAGCATCAAATAGCCACGACTTTCAGAAACCGTCCGTTTGGCTTTTCGAAAGCGAAAACCCACTCGGCTTGGAGTGGCGTTTGAAGTGCGAAAAGCTATCTGAAAAGCCTATCTGAAAATCGACTTCCCTATGCTCATAGGTTACATACTTTTGAAAATAATGTTCAAAATGCAAAATGATGCTGATTATATTTGTATATTCCATAATCAAAAATATAAACAAGTTAAAGATTTTAGTCGGGAGCTCCCGCTAAGGGATACTCTGAACCCTCTTATTCCGGTACCAAATAAAGCTCGCGCTCGTTTGAAGTAAAAAACACAAATTAAAAAAAAACGGGAAAGAAGGGCTATCTTCGGCACGTTGAAGATTTAATTCTCTTGCGGGCCCAATATTTTTATAATGCTGATAGTGCATTGCCCATTTGGTCAAGATATCTTGATGAACAAAAAGGTTGCTCATACAAGAACCTAGTTTTCGACCGATCGTATAATTGAAGGGAGCATAGTGAAATCTCTAAATGCCGTGCTTAATCAAAATATCTTGAATGACAAAAAACTTTTCGATACAAAAACTTAATTTTCGACCGATCGTTCCTATGTCAGCTATATGATATAGAGGTCCATAGAGCATAGTAAAACTAATAAATGCCGAGTTTGGTCAAGATTACTTAGTAAGCAAAAATGTTTTTCATACAACTTAATCGATCATATGTACTGCGCGCAAAGAAAGAGGGACTTTTGCAAAGTTTCGTATAGATAGCTTTAAAACTGAGAGACTTATTCGCATAGAAACAGACAGACGGACAAACTGATCAAGAACATATACACTTTGTGGGGTCGGAGACATCTACTTCTATGCGTTACACATTTCACGATAAAAATTAGAATATGCTCTGCAAGGGTATAAAAAGAAGTACCCTTCGTTCGAACTCGACATACCACACCACTTGCCACCGCCTCTACTCAACAGCCACACCAATAATTGAGTCTTGGTGAGAAAAAACCGAATTAAAATAGCAGCAAAGAAAACAATACAATTGCAATAGCAATGCTATTGGTAAATTTCGAAGCAGACGCACATGAATGTGTTTGCGTACATGTATACATTAATTCTTACAATTTGCGCTTACTGCTGCTAGCACGTGCGCAGTAAAACCAATGAAAAACTAACCAAAAACTGATCTTAATGAAATTTTCTACAGTATATCTTATTGTACCATAGAATATTTGTGTATTCTCAAAATGTCAATAATTTTTTAATTGTGGCTGAAATTGCTGGGCAATACAAGTTGGGTTATTAACTTGATTCATAGCTATGAGGTAGTAGCAGGGATAAAATGAAAGATACTTGATATATATATAATATTCGAGAATAATATCACTTTTGGTGACTCTAGCTCTTTATATTTACAAAATTTGTTTAAAAAACAGGATGTCGATATCGATTTTTATTGTTTGGAAACGGAGTAAGTGATTGATTATCGGAAACAAACTCGATCTGCGCAGGCACAAGGAGGACCAACAGCTAAAATGTCTAGTCTTTAGCTCTTATAGGTTCTAATATCCTTGCGTTCGTACATACGGACAAACGCACGGACGGACTATCAGATGGACATGGCTATATCGACTCTGCTATCAAGAATATATTAACTTTATGGGGTCGGAGATTTTTCCATCTGCCTGTTACATGCATACATAAATTTGCACAAATACAATATACCCATTTTCAGTGGGTTCAGGGTATAAAGTGTGGTGCAAATGAAATTTAATTTCCTCAGAAGTGAGCACGGAGTACAGTCTCGCTAAAAATTAAAATCTATGGAGCTAATTTATCAGGGTTTGAAAAATCGGATACTAGAATCTGTTTCCAAAATCGTAAGTTGAAAGACGCGATTGAACCATTTTTGTAAATACCGACTATGTTAACAAATTGATTGTTGTTGAGTTGTCAATGTTTTTTAGGGAGCGATTTAAAAACTATAGCCAAGAATAAAAAATATTTTGGCTGACGATATACATACATTATCTCTATATATAAAACTGTCCTGACGACTGCGTTATTTACTGAGTGATTGGTTATCAACGCACAGCCCAAACTGTATGAGCTAGAAATCTGAAATTTTTACTGTAGCTACATTATGTGATGAAGGTGCCCGTGAAGGGTTTCACAGGGTTTCGGTATATTCCACCCGCAAGTGTGGAAAATCGCGAATATCTTTTCAAATCATTTTCAAAGCTTTTTGAGAAATATCATTTTATACTTGCCACGGTCATGGACGGGTTATACTTGTATGTACTATATATTTTGAAACTGATCGGACGGTAAGCAATCAAGTTTTATACAAACGTGTCCCGCCAATTAACCACTGTTGCGGGTGCAATTTTCCAAATCGTTGAAGCACGTAT